>JAQMRL010000014.1:13212773-13525273 GCA_035578175.1 Catonia carolina | reverse complement strand
TAAGGGGCATTTTAATAACAATAATGAATGTAACAGAGGGTTGTGGGAAATATTACTGTATTCTGATTGGTCATTTTGTTTCCTCCTTTTCACCCCTCTTACCACAATACACTACTTACATCAATAACCCATTCATTTTGTTGTTCTGTTTGCCGTTTCTTTTGAATTGCTATTCGCATCTATCCTCCTTTACTCCTCTTTCAAGATGGCGGGTAATTGTTTACACGTTCTTTACAATCATTTATTTATTCGTATCTGTTGCTAAATTAAATTTTATATGCTAGTGTTAAAACCATTAAATGAAGTATGTTACGAAGTTACTTACTATGTATAAAAACTCTTCTAAATAATGTACTTATATATTATTTATTTCGCTCCTACATTTATTAATAAATAAATTACAATATAAATCAAATCATAGGGAGCAATAGAAAAATGGGAACGGATTTTTACATTCTCTTGCCTATACGAATATAGACTACGTGGTGTGGCTATTAAATAACAAGACTGACGTTGTAAAAACATTTATTTTTATTTTATACATAATCACTTATTGTCACCTTCAATATACACTTCTTCTCTATCTCTACAACGCTCCATGTGAATATTCCGTTGTTGGAAACGAAAGTCATCTCCTATCAGCTCCTTCAGGACACGTGCCGCTCAAAAATGTTTGAAATGAAGCTCGCAAAAATGTTTGTACTAACATTTTGTACGCGATTGAAAATGACCCAAACTTTTTGGAAACGATAATAACATGTGACGAAACGTGGGTTTTTACTTATGATACGGAAACGAAGCGCCAATCCATGCTCTGGAAAAGCCGAACTTCACCGAGAGCCAAAACAGCTCGAATGAGCAAGTCAAAATTTAAAGCAATGATGATTGTTTCTTTTTATATCCAGGGGATTGTTTACCTTCACTAGGTTCCTGTAAGTCAAACAATTAATCAATATTACTACCTTGAGGTACTTTCTAAATTACGTCAAAGAGTAAGGAAAAAGCACACTAAAATGTGGAGAACAAATTATGGGTTCTCCACCAAGACAATGCGCCAGCTCATTCCGCGTTATCTGTCAAGAGGTTCCTAGCCAATTACAGCATCTCAGTGTTAGAGTATCCATCTTATTCACCAGATCTTGCACCACGTGACTTCTACCTTCTAACTATGGTGAAATCTGCATTAAAAGGGACAAGATTTGAGGCTGCGGAAGCTGTAAAAGAGAAAGCGGCACGTGTCCTGAAGGAGCTGAGAGAAGATGACTTCCAGCACTGTTTCCAACAATAGAAAATTCGCATTGAGCGTTGTAGGGTAGAGAAGGAGTGTATATTGAAGGTGACAATAAGTGATTATGTATAAAATAAAAATAAAATTTTTTACGTCAGTTTCGTTATTTAATAGCCACACCTCGTATAGGAGGAAGGAAAGTAGGTAGGCTATTGTTTTCATGTAGATTTTCCGAAATCGAGTATTCACCGGATCTAAACGTTTTTAGACCCCTGAACCCAAAAAACATGTTTTTAGCGATTGGTCTGTGTGTGTGTGTGTGAACAGGATTTGTCAAGAACGAAACATCGTACGTCTGTCACGCTAAGTAGGCTCTGTGGAGAAAAATGATAAACATTAAAGTTGTAGATCTTTTAATTTCCTACAAATTTTATAATATAGGTCTAAACCTTAATCGTAAAATTCATAGGCTACTAAGGCTGAAATCTTAAAATAGCCTAATCGTTATTTGTTAGCTACAAGTTTTCGTGAGAAAAAACAGAAAATCTCTAATTACCGCTAAACTAAGCGTTATATAAAAAAGTGTTTGAAATGCAAGTTGTAAAATATTTAATTCTCTACAACTTTAGTAGCTTAGACCTACATGCATTTTATTGCGCTAAAACGCATATTAAAGCCGCAATCTTAAAAAACAATTTTGTTACGAGAAAACAGCCTTCCCAAGAATTTCAGCAGACATGGCACCTACCCTATCATGTAGCGCATAAAAAATTAAGTAATAAGGCGATTTTTAAAAAAAATCGTTAGAGCCGTTTTTGAGAAAATGGCAAAAAATTTATAAATGACAAGAATAAAATACTACTTCCGGTTGACTGATTTTAATGAAAATGTTTGTGTCGGGTCCTTTAGTGGTATTTAACCTTAGTTTCAAGTTTGAAGTTCCTACGATGGTCTGCTCTTGAGATATTTTGTTCACACACACGCACACACACGCACACACACACACACGCACACACACACACACACACACACCACATAACTGCATTGGAAAGAGAAATTCGTGTGAGTGTTTCTCACTAAATTTTTCGGATAGTATCGAAATTTGTTTCTCTTAGAAAATAAGTATAATTTCTGTTATAATTGGCGATAATTTTATAAAATTGCCATTTTCATTTTTCTTTACCCGTCCATCAGCCACATCCAGATGTCAGAAACTACAAGAGATAACAAAGAGTTTTCGGATTCGTAACGTACCCCAAACGGTAGTGGGTTTAAATTGAGTTTGAAGTTCCGGTTTTCATTAAAAACGGCCCAAAACCGGACGTCAAGAAAACAAATAATATCGGAACTACAAGAGATAGCACCAAACAGGTAATGGATTCGTAATCTACACAAAAAGTTAGTTGGCCTAGATTGGTTTTGAACTCCTAGTTTTGACTAAAGTGGCCCGAAACCGAAAGTCAAGAAATCAAATCGGAATTCGGAAATAAAAAATACAATATCATTTAATTTTTCTTAAAGAGTAGACTATTAAGTACAGACAGTAATCATTGGATTTAAAATTTCGTTTGCACAAAATTGGAGTAGATATCGAAATTCATTAGGTTTTAAGTTCCGATTTCTACCGGAAGTGGCCCAAAACCGGAAATCGAAACCAGAATTTTGAAACAAAAATTATAATGTCATTCTTCAATATCATTCGTAAACAAACAGACAAATCACTAAAAATATGTTTTTTTTTTTGGTTCAGGGGGTCTGAAAAAACGTGTAGATCCGGTGAAAACTCAATTTCGAAAAATCGACATGAAAACAATAGGGCCTACTTTCCTTCCTCTATGTTCATATAGGCAAGAGAAAGTAAAAATAGGTGAAGAGGTACTTTATTTACTTCACCTGAATAGTCCCGGGTGGATTGGTAATTGAATAAATTAATGACGAACGGGTCAAGGAATAAACAAACAAAATAAAATATTTACAAATGCGAAGCAAAGCGATTTGGGGGGGTTAATAATGATTTTTATTAAGTAGCGAATAATATAATCATTTATTAATAAAATGGGAAAGACGTATGGTAATTTGACAACTCAATTGTGCCTACTTGTATCTTTTTTTGTAGGTACCTAAAATGCTGTAGGAAAGTTGTTTATTAAATTTTTCAACCTCCCGCTGGTTTTAAATCAATTCGTTAGGACCGTTTTCAAAACTACACCCACAATTTATATTTATTTCTATTATTATTATTTTTTTTTTTATTATTATATAACTTGTAACACAGTGTGTCCATAAAATTTAATTATGACCTATTGAAAGAAATGTTTACACGCCCAGCAGTTTGGCAATTCAACACAAAAACACCCTCCATTTCTCACCCAATGTGTCTATACAATGATGAATTAATCTTAAAAATGTGTGTGTGTGTGTGTGTGTGTGTGTGTGTGTGTGTGTGTGTGTGTTATGAGAAACATTCCAAATTTATTAGGGGTTGATTGGGAGAATACTTAAGAAAATGATGACAAGGCAAGAGAATTTCTTCAACGGATAAATAAAATAATATATCGTGTAAAATATTCACACGACTTTCTCTTGCCAATCTACATAATGGAAAAATCTCATGTTTAATCATTAGTAAACAATGTAATATGATAAACATAACCTAATTTTAATTATGAGTGAATGAATGAAACAAGCATTTTGGCAGTTCAACATAAAACCACCCTTTATTTCTCACCCAAAGTGTCTATATAATGAAGAATTAATCGTAAAAATTCTGTATGTGTGTGAGTGTGTGTGTGTGTGTGTGCGTGTGTGTGTGTGTGTGTGTGTGTGTGCGTGCGTGTGTGTTATGAAAAATATTTCAAATTTGTTAGGAACTAATATAGAAATTTTTTAAGAAAATGACAAGGCAAGAAAATTTCACCGAAGGAAAATCAAAAAAAAATCTCGTGTAAAACACTCACACCACTTTTACTACCTAATATATGATAAAAAATATATTTATAACCTATGTTAAATCATGAGTATAAATGTAAGATGAAAACAAACTATGTAGAAATTAGCCTAATAATACAAGAAGTCACTATTTGACGCTACACTAGGCTCTGTAGAAAAAAAATACTTGGAATAAAAGTTGTAGATTTTTTAATTTCCTATAACTTTTATTATAAATTTTTGTCTTTAAATTTAATGCCGCAACCTTAAAAAAATCAAATTTTTATCGATTTTGATGTAAACATACAGAAAAACACTAATTACCACTAAACTAAGCGGTTTAGAAAAAAATCTGGTGTGAAACACTCACACAACTTTCTCTTGCCAATGAAAATAATGAATACTACAAACTATCATTAGTAATAAAACATTAGAGACATAAACAAAAAAACTAACTTCAATAAACATAACCTAATTTTAATAATTTTTGAAAGACGCAAAATGAAAATTAACCTGCTGGCGTAAAAATACGGAAAATTACTCATTCACGCTAAATTAGGCTCTGTAGAGAAAAATGCTTAAAAAAGAGTTGTAGATTTTTAAATTTCCTATAAATTTAAAATATACACTTTTGTCGTAAAATTCATACTAAGGCTGGAATCGTAAAAATCGATGTTTTACTCGTTTCCGCGAGAAAACAACAGAAAATCGCTAATTACTGCTGAACTAAGCGTTATACAAAAACATGTTTACAATAAAAGTTGTAGGAATTTAAATTCTCTACAACTTTTATTATATAGGTACATTTTTGCGCTGAAATGGATATTAAAACCGCAATCTTTAAAAATCAATTTTTTACGTGAAAACAGCCTCTCTAAGAATTTCAGCAGACATGGCGTCTACCCTATCTTGTAAAGCATAAAAACTTCAGTAAACAAGGCGTATTAAAAACAATCGTATGAGCCGTTTTCGAGAAAATCCCAAAAAAGTGAAAAATAACGCGAATAAACTACTACTTCCGGTTGACCGATTTTGATGAAAATATTCTTGTCGGGTCCGGTAATTGTACTTAACTTACGTTTTAAGTTTAAAGTTCGTACGATGTTCCGTTCTTGAGATATTCTGTTCACACACACGCACACACACACACACACACACACACACACAGACCAATCGCTAAAAACATTTTTTTTGTTCAGGGGGTCTGAAAACGTGTAGATCCGGTGAAAATTCGATTTTGAAAAATCGACATGAAAACAATACTTTCTTTCCTATATACTCATATAGGGAAGAGAAAGTAAAAAATTAAATAAAAGTTGTAGGAAGTTTAATTTCCTATAATTTTAATTAAATAAACTTTTGCATTAAAATCGAAATTCTAAAAATAATGTAAAAATATTTTTACCACGAAAGAACAATCTCCCCAAGAATTACAGTAGACATGTCGCTTTCTTGTAGAAAACAATAATTGTAGTTAATAAGCCGATTTTATTTTAAATTGTGGTTCCTGTTTTTGAGAAAAATTCAAAAATTTGAAAAATTTTACGAATACTAATAACTAATAACTTACTTCCGGTTGACCGATTTTTATTAAAATATTCTTGTCGGGTTTTATCGTGGTAGGACTAATTTAAGTTCTAAATTTTAACTTCGTACAATATTCTTTCCTTTTGATATTTTGTTCACAAACACACACTAATCATTAAAAACATGTTTTCTTGGCTTCAGGGGACTTGAAAACGTGTATTCCCGGTGAAAACTATTTGGAAAACTAGATATGAAAATAATACTGTCTTTCATTATGAATTATTTATTTATATAGGGAAAGAGAAAGAAAAAAATTGTTAAAAATTTCCGAAATTTGTCAACAAACTTATTGTGTACCTTATAAACCATTAAACTTTAGTGAATGTGAGTAGATTCCAATCCGAATTGGGGTGGTTATTTGTAGAAAAAATAAGTTCTAACAATTTCGATATTCTTATTTTTTTGTCACAGAACATATTTTGTGACAGTAGCTATTGTTATTATGTATAGAAAAGGATCTCTTATCTGATATGGTAGATTAAATCTTGAACCCCTCTTGAAAAATCATCTGAAACTACCCCCTCCATAAGGGTGGCAATCAATATGTAGTGTACTACGACTACAAACAAAAAATAAACATACATGGTATCTGATTTCCGTTAGTATTTTTCTTTTCTTTATTTAAAAAGAGGATCAGCCCTTATAAATTTACTACCCCATAATACTGTATCCATTTACTTACATTTTTGAATTTTCAAACCCTCCCCCACTTTACCATTGAATCAAGTACCCTCCATTCTTTTTTCATGATTGCTATATTATTTTCTTACCCTCTCCCCTTCAAATACAAAATATAATAAAAATAAAGTACCCGCTATTAAATACAACAAATACAAACAATACAATTGTTATACAAAAACAACCCCTATTAGGTCAATTCTATTTTTATTATTATTATTATTATATAACTACAATTATTTGTTGCTACAATCATTATAGGTTATAAAATGGTTGATATATAACCTTCTATTTAGCGGCCACTGAACGTTCAGCAGAAATATAGTAGTTTTTGAGAGGTGGCTTTTAAGTACCATGGCGATTGCTTAATTCAATACTGATGGTGTTATTAATAATCTACTGAAAAACTGCAATATTACAAGTATAATTATTAAAAAACTGTGCAAAGAATTTTCCGAACATCAAAATTATCCCCTCATTTGAAAATACTTTTTTATAAATCCTTGTGTGTTGTTTAGGTCATCAGCCGAATGGCTGGGTTGAACCTTTAAAGGCTTTACTAAGTAAAACGTGGTGTTAGAGGTTTACAATTGCCTTCCTCACTAAATGAAGAAGTATGCTTATCAGCATACTAGGCTCTCTAAAATTCATCTACTCCACCCTGTAAATGACATCTTCACTTCATTCAACAAAATGTCTGGCTGTATAATGAAATTCATTACTCACAGTGGAGATAACTTTTACTACAAATGTACGTAAAGTGAAAGATGAAACCAGTGTTTGGAACGACGTAAATCTCCAAAAAAGTAGGCCTACAATAAAAGTTGTAGAGAATTTAAAATCCTACAACTTTTATTTCAAACATTTTTTTCGCTTAGTTTAGTGGTAATTTGCGATTTTCGGTTTTTTCTCACGAAAACGTGTAAAAAAATCAATTTTTTTAAGATTTTAACCTAAGTATGCATTTTACGACAAAAATGTAAAATCAAATTTATAGGAAATTATAAGATGTACAACTTTTATTAAGAGCATTTTTCACTACAGAGCCTAGTTTAGCGTGAAAGGGTGATTTTCCGTATTTTTAAGCCAAAACAGGTTGATTTTCATTTGCGTCTTTCACTCATAATTAAAATAAGGTTAAATATTGAGGTTAGTTTTTGTTTTTTCTAATGTTAGGTTATAATATATTTTTCATTATTTGCATTGGCAAGAGAAAGTCGTGCAAGTGTTTTACATCAGATTTTTCATTTTACGTAAGAACAGAAGAGGTACTGGTGTGAAAGACACTGGTATTTTTTTAGGGGGGTTATCTCCTCTCAGAGTATAAATTTCATCACTATACACCCAGACTCTGAGGTAAATAAAGTGAAGTTATCATTTGCAGGGTGGAAAATAGAAGCCTTTTAGAGATTCCTGGCATGCTGATAAGCATACCTTTTGAATCAGTGAGGAAGGCATGGTGAACCACCTCACTCCTCGTTTTATTAGTAGCCTCTAGAGGTTCAAACCCACCTTTCTTCTGTTGATTTAAGCAACACATATTAATTACACCGTTCAAATCAAACAATCTACATAAATAAAATTGTGATTTTGTTTGTAAAATTTTTCATAATGCCCCAAAAATTGTTTCTACGCCAGATGTACCACGTATACTGCGAAAATAAGTTCAGCTAAATTTTTGTCTGTGTTTGTATGTTACGGCATCACCGCTGAACCAAATTAAATGAATTTCGGTATCTAGGTTTTGGATATAACCGAAATAAAAATAGGCTATAAATTTTTTAATACCACAAAGGTATGGGGGAGTTCAGAGCGAGGGGTAAACAAAAACTTGAGAAGAAAAAGTCGCATGAGTGTTTCACACCAGATTTTGTTTCTTAAATAATAATGCTGACGTTGAAAGGAGGTAGATAACAATGAATAGTTAAAGAATATCAGAACTGACAGGGATCGAACTCGGTACCCCCAACTGACTATCCACGGCACTAAGAAAAACGTTTGAAGAACGGATACTTTAGCTACTCTTTTACTAAATTTTACGAACTTAATAATTCAACATTATCAGAAAAGATAAAAAGGTTTTTAGTATAAACTTTTGTACACCGTGTACAATCATAATCATCTTCCATTATCATTATGAACGATATTTCTTTTCCAATTTTTTTATTTTTTTTATTGTTTTATTACTTTTATTGGCTGGAAGTAATCACGATTAGTCAGAATGAGAATTGTGTAAACAATTTAAAAGAGAATTGCTAAATTGCTTTTAAGCAAATAACAATTTCACATCATCAATGATCGTGCGAATGGAATCTATTTTTTTTATTTTATGTCTAAATATTTATACAGTGTTTATTTTAGAATTGATCCGGATGGTTTATGAATTATTTATTAATCCGAGAAAAAGGAAGATTCAGCTACCGTACAGTATTATTATTCTAGTTTACCTTCCCTATTATTTATCATCAATTTACATAGAAAGTATAGCACTACAATAGCAGTATTTGCAATCAAATTCTGGTTAAAAGAAGGACAGCCATTTTTTACCAATTTTATTTTGTTTTTAAAGTAATCCTCCGTTTTTTGAAATAACGCAAATATTCTACTGAATTTTTTTTTTTTACTTTCTCTTGTCTATATGAATATATAGGAACCAGGGCTAAATATTGTTTTCATGTCGATTTTTCGAAATCGAGTTTTTGCCTGTATAGTATATTTTATGATAGTATAGTATCTTCGAAAATTCCGCTTTCTATCGTGAGTTCGTAAATAACAAAATTATACTGCCTCCAAAGTCACTACCAGGAACAGACATCCTGTACGAGACTCATTTGTTAATTACTTCAACTATTTAAGTCAATGAATAATGTTAATAATTAATAAGTCAATGACTATTATAGATTGATACACTTTCAATGTCTGCCCATAACAGACAGGTGGAGTGTCAAATTATTTACACTCAATCTGTTAGTTGCAGGGCTAAAATAAATAGTTCTGTTTCTTATCACATGGTCAGCCAATTAAATGACTGAATCATTTAAGAACAGAAGAGGTAGAGGTGCAAAAGACACTAATCAGAGTTATTTCCTCTGAAAGTAATGAATTTCATTATACAGCCAGACCCTGTGGTGAATGAAGTGAAGGTGTCATTTGCAGAGTGGAAAATATGTGCTTTTCAGAGGGCCCGGCATGCTGATAAGCGTACTCTTCCACTCGGTGAGGAAGGCAATGGTAAACCACCTCACTCCTCGTTTTACTTAGTAAAACCTCTAAAGGTTCAAACCAGCCTTTCGGCTGATGACCTAAACAACACTTTCAATGTACAGTAAGTTATGCTGTCAATCACGTCAACAGTAAAAACGTAAAATTAATTTTTTGTTATAAATACTGTAATAACAAAAAAATAATAAAATTTGTGTTTAGTACTACTGGTTTGTTGTACGTTTTCAGCTATTTCTCTCCACGATTGTGCTTTCTTAACCAAGTTTTGTAATCATTATCTTGCACATCATATAAATGTGGGTGCTCCCTAACAAATTCAATTAATTTTTCCTCTTCATCGGCCATCCTGTCCGTCGCGGACTCTGTAGAAATATACAACCTCCCAACAGTCCGCCGCGGAATAGATTGGTACGCGGCTTAGGTCGCTGTCTATTTGACTAGGATGATGCAACAATGTCTAACACAGAGTCCGCGCGGACAGTCCGCGTTCTGTTTGACAAGAACTTAAATGTCAATAATTTATAATCAAAGAAACCGGAAACCCTGGAGACTTAACATTCTCTTGCTATAAATATACTATAAGTTAGGAAGGAAAGTATTGTTTTCATGTCGAATTTTCGACATCGACTTTTCACCGGATCTACACGTTTTCAGACCCCCTAAAACCAAATAACATGTTTTTAGCGATTGGTCTGTGTGTGTGTGTGTTTGTGTGTGAACAGAATATCGCAAGAACGGAACATCGTACGAACTTTAAATTTAAAATTTAAGTAAGATACTACTATAGTCACTTGAGTCACGAGTTTGTCCTTGTTTGCATCGAGGGGTAAAGGGGGAAAACCATAAGTGCGCATGCGTGACTGCTTTAATTTCAGTACGACAAACATAACAGTTTATACAATACTTACCCATAGCATATACAGTATATGGCGGAACCTTTTGTAGGTTAACTCTAAGTTACAGAAAGGTCGGTTTCTCGAAAACGTGGCCGAACTATTCACAGTGTTGAACGAAATCTAATATGCAATGAAATAAAATGTTATGAAGCTGAAGCTAAACAAAAATGCCTATCCGTGCCTCTTAACAAAAGCCGTGAGCGAGCGACTAACTACTGTGACGTTTCTCTTTCCACAATTCGAAAAATAAAAAAAGGAAATTATGAACGTGAAGAAGCTATTCTTTAACAGTTTTCTTGACACCTGGCAAAAAAAAGAAAACGCTTAGGTAGATACTAGAGAGACTGATAATGAAAACGCCGGTGACAGTAATAGTAAAGAAGGCGATTAATTCGTAGAAAATTTTGTTCCAATGGAGTGAGGTAGCTGGTAATTACAGTAAATCAAACATTTCTAGTCATGTAATTAAGCTACAGGCAATATTACAGGTCATATTTATTTCTTATTAGGTTTATGAGGAAAACATTTTCTCGGAATAAACCACAGCTTACAAAATGTGTGTAGAAACTGCATGGTAATGAAATTTACGAGTAGTCTCTCACTGTTGAGGTTGGCAGCACTACAAATTTTCACTTCCCTTCTCACAGCCAATCCATACGCAAAAGGCTATCTCGTGACTACAGTATTTATACTGGACCCGATGCAAACATCTTTATCAAAATCGGTAAACCGGAAGTAGTAGTTTATTCGTGTCATTTTTACTTTTTTGCGATTTTCTCAAAAACGGCTACCACTTTTTTTTTAAATCGCCTCATTTACTACATGATTTATGCTCTCCAAGTAGGTAGGCGCCATGTCTGCTGAAATTCTTGAGGAGAATGTTTTATCGTAAAAAAATTGTTATTCTAAGATTGCGGCTTTAATATGCATTTTACTCCAAAAATGTTGTACTAAAAGTTGTAGAGAATTGAAAAACCTACAACTTTTATTTATAATATTTTTCTGTATAACGCTTAGTTTAGTGGTAATTAGCGGTGTTCTGTTTTTTTCTCACGAAAACGCGTTAAAAAATCGATTTTTTTGAAAGATTTCAGCCTTAGTATGCATTTTACGACATAAGTGTATCATCAAATTTATAGGAAATTAAAAGATCTACAACTTTTCTTTAGAGCATTTTTCTCTACAGAACCTAGTTTAGCGTGAAAGAGTGATTTTCCGTATTTTTAAGCCAAACTGAGTTTGATTTTCATTTTGCGTCTTTTACTCATGATTAAAATTTAGTTTAGGTTTATTGAGGTTAGTTTTGTGTTTATTTCTAATGTTTTCTTACCAATGCTAGGTTATATTGTTAATTATTTTCATTGGCCAGAAAGTCGTGTGTGTTTCACACCAGATTTTTTTAGTCCTGTTGCCCAGTTGTTAATGTCTGGTAATTTATTTCTAAGAACGGAAAATTTTGTTTTGTGACATGAAGTTGGTAGCCCTACTCAACCGGTATAGATACGGCAGTGTCAGTTGATTTTCCTTAAGATGTGTAAAAGTTTGTGACGTTTCCGGTCGTGTGATGAATAGAATGTCTTTTACCCTAGAACAACCGTTTTTCATTGTTGAATAATATTTTGCTACGAAATCGTACGCGAGTGTAAAATAATCATTTGAAATAAAATTTGTTGGTGTTCCTCTACCAGAAAAAAATGTCAATTTCTAGACTAACAAATTTTGAGAGACAAGTAGTTGGCGACAGAAAACGTAAAGGTCGGCCAACTCTCTTGACATATGACGTTTTAAAGAATGTGAAAACAAGATTACTCTATTCTCCACGGAAAAAATTACAAAAACTTTTCTCGTAAGTTGGTTTGTCATATTCGAGTGTTCAGAAAGCTGCTGAAAACTCGCGGAAATAGGCTCTGTAAAGAAAATGCGCTAAATAAAAGTTATATACCTTGATCTTTTAATTTCCTATAAATTTGATTGTATACACTTTTGTCGTAAAATGCATACTAAGGCTGCAATCTTTAAAAAATCGATTTCTTTTACAAGTTTTCGTAAAAAAAAAACAACATCGCTAATTTCCGCTAAACTTAGAGTTAGACTATATAAAAAAAGGGTTAAAAATGAAAGTTGTAGGTTTTTATATTCTCTACAACTGTTATTATATACATTTTTGCGCCAAAATGCATTTAATAACGCAATCTTAAAAAAATATATACGAGAGCACAGCCTTCCCAAGAATTTCAGCAGACATAAAAACCTATCCTATTTTATAGAGCATACAAAATTTAGTAAATGAGGCAATTTTTTAAAAAATCGTATGAGCCGTTTTTGAGAAAATCGCAAAAAAGTGAAAAATGACACGAATAAATTACTACTTTCGGTTAACCGATTTTTATAAAAATGTTCGCGCCGGATCCTCTAGTGGTATCTTAAGTGGACTTGAGTTTTAAGTTTCGTTCGTACAATGTTTTGTTCTTGAGATATTTTGTTTACACAGACACAGACCTATCGGTAAAAACATGTTTTTTGGGTTCAGGGAGTCTGAAAAGTGTAGATCCAGTGAAAATACGATTTTGAAAAATTGACATGAAAACAATACTTTCTTTCCTATATACTCATATAAGGAAAAGAAAGTAAAATAGAAAGACATTTTTTTTAAATAGAAAGACTTACAGGACAGCTTATTTCGACTTCCAAAACTCCCTTCATACTAGCCTATATCTTGTTCCTTTAAATTGAACCCTTGAATTTCCGAATTTTTCGCAATCCAAACGGGTATAGATTTTATTAGTTTAGATTATCAAGGGCTTTCTATATTATATCCCTTTCAGTGCCAAAAAATATTTAAAAGTTTGATGTAAAGTGCCATTTAATTTGAATAAGGGCGCACAAAAAGTGCCAGCCCATATTTCGGAAACTTGCAGGGGTAAGCCTGTCATTGCCGACCAAAATTTCAACGTTAAAGAAAAATGAAATTTCCTGTTAAAAATTAATTTTTATTGTGTTCATAAAAAAAAGTAATCGTTCTAACTCTTAAAAATATTCAAAATAGTTTATTTTTAGTTTATTTAAAGTCCCATCGACAGCTAGGTCATTAGCAACTGCTGTGAGTTTTGTTACCTTAACCAAGGTTTTAACATGTTAAAATTCCCAGATTCTAGCCGGGAATCCAACCCGGGACCTTTTACTTTGTAGGCTAGCCACAAAGTAAAAGGTTTGTCACTACACCACGGAGGCGGTTTCAAAATACATTATTCCATTAATTTTTGTTTAAAAGTTTTTTTTGGAAATTTTCGGTTATCCGGACGTTTGCACTTTATGAATAACTAGCATACCCCGTCGCGGCTTTGCACGCGAAAAATGGTGTAATCATTTTTTTTTAAATATGTAGCAGTTTAAAATTTCAGCAGTTATTGCTTTTTGAAGTTTTTTTGCTTTTGAAGATTTTCTTCATAGTGATGTTTTTTTGATGGCATTATTGAAAATGGAAAAAAACAAAAAACAAAAAAACAACCACAAAAAAATAATTGCCAAAATCAAAAACTTAAATATACGTTGAATAACATAAAATATCAAAGCAATTGATCACTCACCAATTAAAAGAAAATTAAAACAAATTAAAGAAACACGGAACTTTACTTTTATAAAATACTCAACAATACAAAATCGTATCTACATATTAATAAAATACAATAAAAATTATCATGTGATGTTGTCACCAGCTGATCCTTAGCACCACGTTGCTATTTTGTTAAAATCATATGACTTTATTTATGTATTTATGACAAATCTTTATTTGAATCACATCAGCTGGTTTAAAAGCAGCAAATTATCTAACCTCATAAAAGCCTTAATGCAGGACATAAATATTATTTTCAACCCTTTAAGGCAAATTTTTTACGGTTTTCAATAGCCTAAAACCTGCACCGGCATTATAGTTACAACATAAAAAAACTGCATGAAAATTCGTTCAGTAATTTCGGAGATAAAGGGGAACATACACACACACACACACACACACACACACACACACACACACACACATACATCGAATTTTATATACATAGACTTAGGACGTCCGGTAAACCGGATGTTATCACTGCGTAAAATATACTATAGACGTCCTGTTTTCCGGATGTTGATACTGAATGGTTAAAATAAGACCGTGGAAACCTGTAAGTATCAACTAACTTACTTACCATCCGGTAGCTAAAAAGACTTTATCTTTGTCTAACATGAAGAAAATCGTAGATACATGAATATATGATATTATCAGATAAAATCAGAATCAGAAGATAAAAGTTTGGGCGGTACAATTTTTAGAGGGATTACAGACGCGAAGGGGGTAATGGGTTATTACGTAGAATGTAGAATATTATAGAATTGGAACGTGATGGTAGAGTAGAAAAAGATTCGTTCGATACATCTACTCAACAATGAACTCTCTCTGTTCTGGTTTGGAATATAACCCGGTAGTCCATTTTATAGATTTTATCAAACGTCTAAATGATAGAGTATAGACACACACACACACACACACACACACACACACACACAGATTTCTGTAAAGTTACTTACCCATGGTACATTGAGCTTCTTCGTTGTTTATTATTTCGTTTTTTATTTTATTTGTAAATAAAAATAATAAAGTTAAAAAATTTATTTTTAAATTATAGTATTTTAAAAATTGTTTTACCTTTAATTTATAATTTTGTACGACTCCATTTTAGTTCATTTGTTCTTTTTTCAATAAAAATAATATGTTACATGCATATACTATAAAATTGTTCTTTTATCATTTTTAAGAAATTATTCCAGCGCTAAGCGTTGTGTGTTATCATCATAGGGGTTGTGAATATTACAGCAATTGGTTATATAAATTGTGTTTTTTTTAAGTCATCAGCCGAAAGGTAGGTTTTAACCTCGAAATTTTACTAAGTAACACAAGAATTGAGATTGTTTACAATTGCCTTCCTCACTGGGTGGAAAAATCTGATGTGAAACACTCACACAATTTTCTCTTGCCAATGAAAATAATGAACAATTTAACCTAACATTAGAAATAAACAAAAAAACTAATTTCAATAAACATAACCTTATTTTAATCATGAGTGAATGATGCAAAATTGAAAATCAACGTCAGTTTGGTTTAAAAATACAGCAAATTACTCTGTTACGCTAAACTAGGCTCTGTAGAGAAAAATTCTTTAAATAAAAACGTAGATCTTTTAATTTTCTATATATTTGATTATATTATACGCTTTTGTCGTAAAATGCATACTAAGGCTGAAATTTTTATAAAATCGATATTTTTAAAGATTTTCATGATAAAAACAGAAGATCACTGATTACCGCTAAACCAAGCGTTATAAAAAAAATGTTTGAATTGAAAGTTGTATATTTTTAAATTGTCTACAACCTTTATTATATACTTTTTTGCTCTAAAACGCATATTAAGGCTGCAATCTTAAAAAAAGATTTTCCTTCTACGAGAACAGCCTTCTCAAAAATTTCAGCAGACATGGCGCCTACCCTGTCGTGTAGAGTAAAATATGTAGTAAATGAGGTGAAATTAAAAAAAAAATCGTAAGAGCCGTTTTTGAGAAATTCGGAAAAAAGTAAAACGTTACACGAATAAACTACTACTTCCGGTAGACCGATTTTTATGAAAATGTTTGTGTCGGGTCTTCTAGTGGTATCTAACATAAGTTTCAAGTTTCAACTTCGTGCGATGTTTCGTTCTTGAGATATTCTTTTCACACACAGAGAGACATCCCCATTACAAGCAGGTGGTGTGTTAAATTAATTTGTCTGTTGGTTCCAGGGTTACAAATAAAATAATTCTGTTTCTTATTACATAGACAGCCAATTATATGACTGAACTATTTAAGAACAGAAGAGGTAGAGGTGTAAAAGACACTAGTCAGATTTAACTCCTTTGAGAGTAATGAATGTCACTATACAACCAGACCCTGTGGTGAATGAAGTGGTGTCATTTGGAGGATGGAAAGCAGGTGCTTTTCGGAGGACCTATCATGCTGACAAACATATTTTTTAACTCAGTGTGGAAGGCAATATTAAACCACCTCACTCCTTGTTTTTACTACGTAAAACTTCTAGAGGTTCAAACCATTCTTTTGGCTGTTGATCTAAACAACAAAACACACAGACACACGTACACCACCAATCGTTAAAAAACATGGTTTTTGGGTTCAGGGGGTCTTAAAACGTGTATATCCGGTGAAAACTCGATTTCGAAAAATCGCTATGAAAACAATACTTTCCTTCTATATATTCATAAAGGCAAGAGAAAGTAGACTACTAAAGATAACGTTCCTTGCATATATATATTTTTCATATAGGGGTGGAAAAAGTTTTTCACTCCGGTGTAAAATAATGTTTTAGTGATTATGTTAGCCTTGTTTTTAATCCCTCAATTATAGTGTAAAAAGAGGGTATGTGGTTAATGCATTTTGTTTTTACTTATTTCAACCCTCTTAATTTTTATTATTACACATGGAAGTTTGGGGTTAGGATATGATGATGGTAAAGAGGCAATTTGTTTAAGGAATTGACACGTGAGACACGTGTCATTCACGCGTACCAGCTAAACAACTTAAAGTTAATCCACAATCGTTGAGTGTTTTTGTTTTATTCAGAAAGCGTTTAACCATACAACAGGAGGTCGTTAAGTGATCAAAACAAGTGTTTCTGGTGATTAGATTGACACGCCTACCAACATAACTGACAAAAACAACTAAAAAAAATACCAAACATTTCAAATCCCCCTTAAAAATATTTTGTAATCATGTTTCGTTCTAGTATTGTTTTGTTTACTTAAGTGTTATTTAGCAATTGCACCTGTGCTACGCGTAGGCTTTTACTTACATCCAGAGAAGCAAACGTATGCTCTATTTCAGCAATTTGGAGTCCGACATTTAACGCATTTATTGGTGTACAATGTGCTTTTATGCCCACTCAGGCACGGCATATTTTCATACGTTACAAAAAAATCATTTCATCCTTCACCGTCTGCATTAGCAGTAATTGCAAAAAGAGTTGGACGTTAAAAAAAGGTGCTTTTATAATTCTATTGGGGTACGTGGTAACTTTGAAGTAATAACAGATCTCCAAAAAGTAAATGCTATACAAGGAACGCTAAAAAATAAAGACAAGAAAACCAAATTAAAGTACAACTTGATTAATGCGAACTACAAGCGAAATGGAAAAAGTTCGAATTATCCAAAATTCGAATTGAGCAACATCATATGGAACGGTATTGTAAAGTTAATAAATCTGATGTGAAACAATCACACAACTTTCTCTTGCCAATGCAAATAATGAACAATATAACCTAATATTAGTAATAAAACATTAGAAATAAACAAAAAAGAAACTTAACATTATTTTAATCATGAGTGAATGATGCAAAATGAAAATCAAACAATTCGGCTTAAAAATACGGAAAATCACTCTTTCACGCTAAACTAGGCTGTGTAGAAAAAAAATTGCTTAAATAAAAGTTCTAGATCTTTTTAATTTCCTATAAATTTGATTATACACTTTTTGTCGTAAAATCCATATTAAGGCTGAAATCTTAAAAAACCGATTTTTTTACAGATTTTCATGAAAAAAACAACTGAAAATCCGCTAATTACCGCTAAAGTACGCGTTATACAAAAAAATGCTTTAAATAAAAGTTGTAGGATTTTTTAAATTCTCTACCTTTTTATTATATACAATTTTGCGCTAAAATGCATATTAAAGCCGCAATCTTAAAAAAAAATAATTTTTTTACGAGAAAACAGCTTCCCTAAAAATTTTAGCAAACATGACGCCTACTCTCCTATCTTGTACTACATAAACAATTTAACAAATGAAGCGATTTTTCAATTCCAACCATAACAATGCAAAAACTTGATAAAATTACAATAATTAAATGGAAAATGGTTACAAATTTATGTATTTCTGTATTTAAGCTAAAATACAGCTTAAAATGTATCAAAATTGATATTTTTTACTTTCTCTTGCCTATATGAATATATAGGAAGGAAAGTATTGTTTTCATGTCGATTTTTCGAAATCGAGTTTTCACCGGATCTATACGTTTTCAGACCCCCTGAACCCAAAAAACATGTTTTTAGCGATTGGTCTGTGTGTGTGTCTGTGTGTGTGTGTGTGTGTCTGTGTGTGAACAGAATATCTCAAGAACGGAACATCGTACGAACTTGAAACTTGAAACTTAAGTTACATACCACTACCGAACGCGACACGAACATTTTCATCAAAATCGGTCAACCGGAAGTAGTAGTTTATTCGTATAATTTTTCAGTTTTTTGCGATTTTCTCAAAAACTGGTCCTACGATTTTTTTAAAAATCGCCTATTATACTCAATTTTTTATTCTCTACAAGATAGGGTAGGCGCCATGTTTGCTGAAATTCTCGGTGAGGCTGTTTTCACGTAAAAACGTTGTTTTTTTTAAGATTACGGCTTTAATATAAATTTTAGCGCAAAAACTTATATAATAAAAGTTGTAGAGAATTTAAAAACCTACAACTTCTGTTTCAAACATTTTTTTGTATAACGCTTAGTTTAGCGGTAATTTGCGATTTTTCTGTTTTTTTTCTCACGAAAACGTGAGAAAAATCGATTTTTTTAACATTTCGGTCTTAGTATGCATTTTACGACAAAAGTGTATATAATTAAATTTATAGAAAATTAAAAGATCTACAACTTTTGTTTAGAGCATTTTTCTTTACAGAGCCTAGTTTAGCGTGAAAGCGTGATTTTCCGTATTTTTAAGCCAAACTGAGTTCGATTGTCATTTTGCGTCATTCACTCATGATTAAAATAAGGTTATGTTTTTGAGGTTAGTTTTTGTTCATTTCTAATGTTTTAATACTAATGTTAGGTTTATTGTTAATTATTTGCATTGGCAAGAGAAAGTTGTGTGAGTGTTTCACACCAGATTTTTAAAAGGTCTAAACATTTTCTAATGATTCCTGACTATAACAAGTGTTCATTTATTCGTGGGAAGAAAATATTAACAAACTAATGAAAATCAATGCTATTTCCCTATGGTTCAAATTCCGTGGGACACCCGGTATGCACAGTACTTTATCACTACATTAATTGAAACTGAAACTAAAATATCATATCCTTTCGATCTTCAAGCAAGGACTTAAATCTTTTCCTATACGAGAAAAAAAGTGTGAAAATGACGGAGCAATGAAATTTCGTCTAAATTAGCAATAATTTCGAATGAATTAATATCGGTTTAAAGAGGTCGTAACGTATTAACAATCTATATTTTTGGTTACCTCCGTAGCGTAGTGGTAACGCGTTAGCCTACAACGCGGAGATCCCGGGTTCAATTCCCAGCTAGGGTCTAGAAATGTTCAGTTATAACCCACCGTAGTCGCTAATAATCGAGCTGTTAATGCGACTTTAAATAAACTAAAAAAAATCTACATTTCTTTATATTATAATACAAATTTTATTAATATTTCCAATTACTTAATGATTTTGTTTAAATAATATAGAAAAATAATGAAAACATGCACTTACCAGTCTACGTTTGGGCTTAATTAATGGCCTATTTTGACCGTTCATTTTATAGTACAATCCACAAGCATTGCATAAGTAATGTCCGGTACCATCTCGTCGCCATAAAGGCGTCGACGTCGCACCACAATTTACACATTCTCGTCCTTCTGAAAAAACAAACGAAAAAACACAAAATTATTTTTTTGGTAAAAATTTTTTAAATTGTCATCTGCAATTTTGTTTTGTTCATCCGTCCGTCATACCTAGAAGTCAGACATTACAATAATAGGAACAAACGGTTTTCAGATTCGTAATCTACGAAAGTTAATTGGTTTAAATTGGGTTTGAAGTTCCGGTTTCGACCGGAAGTCCAAAATATCAAAGTCAGAAACTACAAGAGATAGCAAAAAACGGTTACGGGATTTGTAATCTACACAAAAAGTTAGTACGTCTAACTAACTTTGAAGTTCCTGTTTCAACCGAAAGTGGCCCAAAACCGGAAGTCAAGAAATCAAAGTCAGAATTTGGAAACTTGGCATATTTATCAGCATGCCAGAGGCTCTGAAAACCACGTAGGCCTACTTTCCATCCTGCAAATGACACCTTTACTTTATTCCCCACAGGTTCTGGGTGCTGTTTAGGTCATCAGCCCAAAGGCTGGTTTGAACCTCTAGAGGTTAATAAGTAAAACGAGGAGTGAGGTGGTTTACCAATGCCTTTCTCACTCAGTGGAAAAGTATACTTATCAGCACGCCGGGTCTTCTGAAAAGCACATATTTTCTACTCTGCAAATGACACCTTCACTTCATTCACCACAGATGTTCTGGGTGTGTAGTGAAATTCATTACTCTCAGAGGAGATAAATCTAACTAATGTATAATATTTTAGTCCTTTAAAATTACGATTCTTCATAATTATCTCTGTTATCATTCCTTTCATTATCCCGACGTTCTCTGTCTTCCTAGTTGGTTAATTTTGAGGAACTTATATTTTTCTGCTAGCAATCCACTTTTGAAATCTTGCAAAACTTAACTAACAAAACGCGTGTAATACCAAGACTTCTACATCTTTATCTTTTTTTTAGGTGTGCTTCTATTATCTATTCATTTAGGTGTTGCTAATATCGTACGTCCCGAAGAAAACTGTTGTAAGTCAAAGAATGTAAATTTTCAGGAGAGTGAAAACAGATTTCACTCTTTCTTATCTGTGAATTTTAATAAAAATGTAGAATTTAATGTGTTTTCCTTTCTGCATTTCCAAAAGTATGGACTATACTGAATACTGAATATTGTTATATATTTTTTACAATGGCCCACAATGTTTTTACAAAGAATTTTTAAATAACAATATAAAATAAATGAAAATTATGATGTTGTTTTAGAAGAAGAGGGTAGTCCAGAACAAAATGCATCATTCTTTAAAAAAATATATATTAATAAATATTAACATATTTTTTCGAAGGATAGTGATGCAATTCAAAATAATACCCTGTTCCCCTTCAGTCATTTCTCAAACAACCAAAACAGTACTAAGTCTAAATAATTTTCATTTTTACTAAGACTAAACGAAAACATCTACAACAGTTTCCAGACGAAAGCGAGTCAACTTGAAATAATACACTTCTTACTGACAATAAGCGAAATCTTTAAACAATTAGTTTGGAAGAAAAAATATGTACTTAAGTGTTCTCTGGTGGTAAATTTAATAAATCACTTTCATATTCTTTTCACGGGAGATACTACTCAATATTTCACTACATTATAATGCAATAAAACAATTTTTTATTTTTTTTGACTTATGACAGTTTTCTTCGGGACGTACGATATATTCTCCGCGGCTTTCGCTTGTATCGCTTACGATTTACATTTCTGATGAGAAGATCCTGTTATTTGTTAGCATAATTAATAAAATAAACGAAATTAAGTGACGATTAAACACCTCACCGTTTGCTGTAATTGTGTCATGATCTTCTATTCCAACCCACGAAGCTATTCCTACTTCTTCGTAACAGTTACAGTATTTTGGGTGGTAAGTGATACCATTTATTGTATAGCTATTGCTGATTTTGTAATTGCAATTTACATCTGCGTCCTTTACCTCTACCTCTTCTGTTTTTAATTAATTCATTGATATAATTGGCTGACTATGTGATAAGAAACAGAACTATTTTTTGTAGCTTTGGAATTGGCAGATCGAGTGCAAATAATTTAACACTCCACCTTCCTGTTATAGACAGTGGTCTACTTGTTTAAGTTGATCTACGAAACCGATGCAGTAAGCTTTCAAATATAATTTTTTTTAGTTGACCTGAAAGCAACTATTAGTTTAAATTTCTTTATTTAATTAATTTAACTTAATTTTAAATTAATTTAACACTCCACTTGCCTGTTATAGGTTGTATAGGCCTGCCCATAACACGCAGGTGGAGTGTTAAATTATTTGCACTCGATCTGCTAGTTCCAGGGATACAAAAAATTTTATTACATTGCGTTCAGCACTGTAAATAATTCGACCAAGTTTTCGAGAAACCGACATTTGTGTTTATGGTGCTTATGGTGTTTATTTGTTAGTGGAGGCGCCGGGTATTTTAAACACTACAGTAACAAATATTCGTACAGTTAACCTACAAAACGTTTCGTGATATACTATGTATGCTCTGGGTACAATATAAGTTGTTATGTTTGTCGTACTGAAATTAAAGCAGTCGCGTATGGGCATTGATGCTTTACCCCCTTTACCCCACGTTACAAAGAAGGGCAAACTCGTGACTCAAGTGACTATATCCATCTATAATAAAGAAATCGGCAGTAGTCAGTTTGGGGTGCTAGACGCAGGAGCGGGAGAATTGTGTAACCTTTAAGGGAATCAGATTTGATAATGGTAGACTATACAATACCATAACAGACAGTTGGAGTGCCAAATAATTTACATTCAATCTGTACGTTACAGGGTTAAAATAAATAGTTGTTTCTTATCACATTGTCAGCTAATTAAATGACTGAATCATTTAGGAACAGAAGAGGTTGAGGTGTAAAAGACACTAATCAAAGTTATTTCCTCTGAAAGTAATGAATGTCATTACACAGCCAGACCCTGTGGTGAATGAAGTGAAGGTGTAATTTGCAGGGTGGAAAATATATGCTTTTCAGAGGGCCCGGCATGCTGATAAGCGTGTTTTTCCACTCAGTGAGGAAGGCATGGTAAACCACCCCACTCCTTGTTTACTTAGTAAAACCTCTACAGGTTCAAACCAGCCTTTCGGCTGATGACCTAAACGACACAATGGTATACAGAAAACGAAAAGAATCTTTATTGCATGTATAGTCTTTTGAGTCACGAGTTTGCCCTTGTTTGCAACGAGGGGTAAAGGGGGAACAGCATCAGTGCGCATGCGTGACAGCTTAAATTTCAGTACACAAACATAACAACTTATACTATACCCAGAGCATAGCCTATACAGTATATCGCGGAACCTTTTGTGGGTTAATGGTACGAATATAACTGTTTGTTACCGTAAACAGAAATGTTAGTTTCTCGAAAATGTGGGCAGACTATTCACAGAGATGAACGAAATCTAATATGCAGTGTAATAAAATGCTTTTAAGTTGAAACTAAACAAAAATCCCTTTCAATGTCTCTTAACAAAAGCCATGAGCGAGTGGCTAACTATTGTGACGTTTCTCTTTCCACAATTCTAAAAATAAAGAAGGAAATTAAAGACGTGAAGAAGCTATTCTTCAACAGTTTTGTTGACACCTGGTAAAAAAAGGAAGCGGTTAGGTAGACTAGTGAGACTGATAGTGAAGACGCCAGTGACAGCGATCGTAAAGAAGGCGATCCATTCGTAGAAAATTTGTTCCAGTGGAATAAGGTAGCTGGTAATTACAGTAAATAAAACATTTCTAGTCGTGTAATTAAGCTATAGGCAGTATTACAGGACAGAATTATTTCTTATAAGGTTTATGAAGAAAATTTTCTCGGATTTTTTTAAAAATTCCTAATATGTGTACGTTGCAATCTGCTCAATTCAGAACAATAAGCAACCCCATGACCCAATGAGATGAGGATGATGTGTATGACGTGTAAATGAGGTGTAGTCTTGTACAGACCCAGGCCGACCATTCCTGGGAGAGTATGGTTAATTAAACTCCAACCATCAAAGTACACCGGTAACCACTGTCTAGTATTCAAAACCGTATAAAAGTAACTATCTTTACTAGGATTTAAACCAGAAACCTTTATCTCCTAAAATCAGCTGTTAAACAGTTGATTTTGGCGACGACTTTAACTCTAGACCAACCCGGTGGGTTAAAACACAGGAAAATCTCGGATTTAAACACAGAAAAATGTATGTAGAAACTACAAGGTTTTGAATGTACGAGTAGTGTCGCACTGTTGAGGTTGGCAGCTCTGTCATATTTTAACTTCCCTTCCTCACAGCCAATCCATACGTAAAAGGTAATTTTGTGACTTCAGTATCTATATCAGGACGGTTACAGTCCTAATACGATACGTTCTAGTGGTCAAAAACCTTAAATCTTACGGTTTTCTTTTTGAAACACCCGTTATATGGACGGACAATAAATATATTACGTATGTTGAATGGGTCATCAGCCAAAAGGCTGGTTTGAACCTGTAGAGGTTTTACTAAGTAAAACGAGGAGTGAGGTGGTTTACCATTGCCTTCCTCACTGAGTGGAAAAGTGCGCTTATCAGCATGCCGGGCCCTCTGAAAAGCACATATTTTCCACTCTGCAAATGACACCTTCACTTTATTCACCACAGGGTCTGGCTGTATAATGAAATCCATTACTTTCAGAGGAGATAACTCTGATTAGTGTCTTTTACACCTCTACCTCTTCTGTTCTTAAATGATTCAGTAATTTAATTGGCTGACCATGTGATAAGAAACAGAACTATTTATTTTAGCCCAACTACGAACAGATTGAGTGTAAATAAATTGACACTGCACCTGTCTGTTATGGGCAGCGTAATTAAGCTATAGGCAGTATTACAGGACAGATTTATTTCTTATAAGGTTTATGAAGAAAATTTTCTCGGACTTAACCACAGCTTACAAAATGTATGTAAAAAACTGCAAGGTTTTGAATGTACGAGTAGTGTCACACTGTTGAGGTTGGCAGCACAGTCTTATTTTCTTTTCCCTTCCTCACAGCCAATCCATACGCAAAAAGCAATCTCATAAGTTCAGTATCTATAAAAGTACGGTTACCGTACTAATACGATACGTTCTAGTGATCAAAAACCTTAAATCTTACGGTTTTCTTTTTGAAACATCCGTTATATAGACGGACAATAAAGATATAACGTACACACTTTTTAAACAACCTATAAAGAACTTAACATTGTTTCGAACTGGTGATTACAACGGCAGACATAACAACAACTAGTAAAGCAGCCAGGTTTGACTACAATTTCCGGTTTTATTTTCAGTACAGTAGCTGCAATCACCTCTTCCATGTTGTAGCCTACATTATATTACAATGTTATGTTATTTTGTTAGAATGTTATTATAGTAAGCCTGTGTTATTATTATTCTTCAGGTAGATCTGTGTAATTTTTCGATGACGACACACAGAAAAAAACGAACAGTCACAGGAATAGACCAATTATAACGAAATATATACAATGCTTTACTACTTGTAATTTGTAATCGTCAACATGATCATCATCATCATCATTATAATCATTATGATTACGTTTTATAATTATTTTATTTGTTGAAAAACATGTACACCTAAAATCCCCCTTTATTTTAGTCTTACCTCTAGATTGAATGCTATTGGTTAAAAAATTCACTAAATTATTATTTTCATGTCAGGGTTCGCTTAATTCAAAATGGATGAAATTTCTCACAAGTTCTATTTGTACAGTGAGATTATTGATCAATACAGTGGCGAAAATAAAAATTGTGTTCGAGAGGTGACGGTTTGGACTAATGTATAACTTTAATACCTCTATTTCCTCAAAGCGCTTAAAATATTCTTTTTTATATTCCGGTCCTGATCCGACACTAAAATTAAATAAAATAACTTATATAGGCTAATATTGGAAAAAAAAATCTGGTGTGAAACGCTCACACGACTTTCTCTTGCCAATGAAAATAATGTACAATATAACCTAACATTAGTAATAAAACATTATTAGAAATAAACAAAAAACTAACCTCAATAAACATAATCTTATTGATCATAAGTGAAAGACGCAAAATAAAAAACAAACCTCAGTTTGGCTTAAACAATACAGAAAATCACTCTTTCACGCTAAATTAGGCTCTGTGGAGAAAAATGCTCGAAATAAAAGTTGTAGATCATTTACTGTTCTATAAATTTGATTATATACACTTTTGTGGTAAGATGAAATCTTCCACAAATCTTTCTTAGGCTGAAATCTTTAAAAAATCAATTTTTTTACACGATTTCGTGAGAAAAAACAGAAAATTGCTAATTATCTCTAAACTAAGCGTTAATCAAAAAAATATTTGCCATTAGGCCTATACAAAAAAATCGTAGAAGCCGTTTTTGAGAAAATTGCAAAAAAGTGAAAAATACCCGTGCGTAAACTTCTACTTCCGGTTGACCGATTTTGATGAAAATATTCGTGTCGGGTCCGGTAGTAGCTAGTATCTAACTTAAGTTTCAAGTTTCAAGTTTGTACGGTATTCCTATCCTGAGATATTCTGTTCACGCACTCTCTCTCACACACACACGCACACACACAGACCAATCGCTAAAATTAAGTTTTTTGGGTTTAGGGGGTCTGAAAATGTGTAGACCCGTTGAAAACTCGATTTCGAAAAATTGACATAAAAACAATACTTTTCCTTCCTATACATTCATATATGCAACAGAAAGTAAAAATAATTGTATTTCATACGATACAATTTTATACCCCAATATATACTACAGTACGCTGCAGTATTAACTTGCCTATAAGAAAAATACAAAGAAATTAAAGTTTAATACAAACGTTAACAATTTACACTCATAAAACATTATCTAGAAATAAATTTAGCGGGAAAGATCTTGCCGTTGAACTAATTCTTCCAGCCAATTTAATACACCTATTTTTTTTCCATTGTCTCGACTGGTTTGATGCAGCTCTCCAAGCTCAAGTCATTTCATATCTACATACGTACAATACCTTATATCTATTTTAATTTGGTTTATATATTTTAACCTTTGCCTCCCCCTACAATTCACTCCTTCAATATCACCCTTTGTCATTAATAGATCAATACCTGTCTTAAGATATGCCCACTAGCCTATCCCTTCTTGTGGTAAAATGTTTCCGTATTCTTCTTCTTTCATCCATTCGCCTAAGAACCTTTAAATTACTTATTTTGTCCACCCACTTAATCTTTAACATTTTCCTATAACACTGCATTTCAAAAACTTCAATCCTCTCTCTTTTTACATCCCTTATCACCCCACGTTTCACTCCCGTATAATGCTACACTCCAAACATAGTGTTTTAAGGAATTTTTCCTAATCTGTAAGTCAATGTTTGTAGTCGGTTAGCTGTTTTTTCATTTCAAAAGCTTTTTCTAGCTTGAGAAATCCTACTTTTGATATATAGGTATCACTTATGCTTCTACCATCCTTTGTTATTTTACTCCCTAGATAGCGAATTCATCAACTTCCTGTACGTTTTCGTTGCCTACTTTTACATTTCCCATCTCTTCTAAACCACTCTTGCTGCTGCACAACACTTTCGTTTTGTTCTTAATAATTTTCATGAAGTAATCCTTTCTCATGATTCCATTTAAGATATCCTCTAGTTCTTTCCTTGTCTCGGCTTATACTACTATATCATCGGCGAATCTCAGCATTTTTATTGTTTCTCCTTGAATTTTTATTCCTGCGTCAAATTTTTCCTTCACTTCATTTATAGCCTCTTCTATATATAAGTTAATTCTTCTGTTCTATATAGGCTAGCTGAATTCAAAATTTCAAAACATTTTCGTACCAAGTACTACTTTAATAACGCTTTATGAATAATTTTTTAATCATACTGTATATAGATATTATTATTAATTTTATTTTTATTATAATATAATATTATTTTATTATCTAGATAATTATAATTATTTTTATTTCATCAATTTTTTTTAGATAAAAATCTTAGTGTACGTAACATAATAGTAATTATATTTTAACATACACATTACATTTTTATGTATTTCAACATTGTATGCAGATCGACTACAGTTAAAAACATGTTGCGTTTTTTCTTTCTTTCTTTTCAACTCTTTGAAATCGGTCAACTGTTCAGTTTTATGTTAATTTACACATCGTTTGATTCGTGATCTAAGTACATATATTTTCTCCTATCGTTATTACTTTCCAAGATTTTTTAATTTTACATTTAAACCTCGTTTATCCAAAATTCTGATTTACTCGACTAATTTTTACTGCCTCTTGCCTATTGGCTATTAATGTAAAGGAAAGAAAGCATTGTTTTCATGTCAATTTTTCGAAATTGAGTTTTCATCGGATATAAACGTTTGTAGAGCCCCTGAATCCAAAAAAACATGTCTTTATCGATTGTTGTGTGTGTGTGTGTGTACGTGTGTGCGTGCGCGCGCGGGTGTGTGTGTGTGTGTGTGTGTGTGTAAACAGAATATCTCAAGAACGGAACATCGTACGAAGTTGAAACTTGAAACTTAAGTTAAATACTACTAGACAACCTGATATGAATATTTTCATCAAAATCGGTCAACCGGAAGTAATAGTTTATTCGTGTCATTTTTCAAATTTTAATACTAATGTTAGTATATATTGTTAATTATTTGCATTGGCAAGAGAAAGTTGTGTAAGTGTTTCACACCTGATTTTTTTTATCATCTTTCTCACCGTCTGAATTAACCGTAATTGTACAACAGTCGAACGAAAACCAAAAAAAGTTTTGATGTTCTGTATTTCGAATTTTTTTTAACTTAAATAATAATAATCATATTTCCTTGGTGGTTTCAGTTATGGAAGTTCTACTCTCTAATGCAATAACTTTGAGGTTATTAATAAACCCGTGCCGAGCGCTGGTGCATTTATAATTATCTAGATAATAAAATATTATAGGCCTAATAATAAAATAAATAGATAAAAATCATAATTAATAATCACGTGATTATACTTAGTCATTAAAAAATTATAATGTATTGGCCTTATGTTGTTAGGTGGTAGCATATTTAACAAACAATATGGCTGACATGTTTTTATATTTTTTCTTTTTTTAGGTTATGTTAGGTGGACTAACCAAATTACGGTTTTATTGCTGATTGTAGATTTTGATAAAAGTTTGTTTTTAATCAGATAAAGTTTTGTTGTAGCAGTTGTTAGGTTCATCATTGTAATAATAATAATAATAATAATAATAATAATATCAACAGAAATGACACGACATGGCATTGCTAGAAGGCCTAGTAATTGGTTGATGTAACGCGCGGCAAATGTGGAAGTGAAAAATAAGCTTTGTACAACAAGCTGTTCAGAAAGTTTGTTTTCCACAGTGTATAAAAATCTGGACGGCGTACAGTTGTGCACATTGAGACATCGCTGTGTTCCCGCGCTATTAACCTACCTGAAAATATCTACTACAGTTTTCTATCCATATTTTTATGGTAAATAATTTCGCTTCATGCAACATTTTATAGATTTATTTTAATATATACGAAATTTTAATAATACGAAGTTTTGTTTCATTTTTACGGAAAAATTTTAATGAATATGTTTACTTAATATAATTATTTCTTTTCTTTTCTTGTGTCATTAATTAATTTATAAATTGTTGCCACATTTTCTCTTACCTTACATGTATTAGAAAGCCAATTAATTTCTACCTTTAAGGGGGCACAGACGTTTAAAATGAAAACAAATTTTCTTTTTATTTTATTTTATTATTCTTTATAGTTTTCTGATTAATTTGGTATTAAATTTTAACTGTAGTTTAATTACAAACCCTTGAAAATTAATAAAGAAATGATCGTGCTTACCAAATTTTTGGACTTTTGACTTGTTTGTTGCTTACTTTTTGTTTCGTTTGAATTCAGTTAGTATTACAGTTCTTTCTCTTACAGATTGAACCGTGTGCAAGAATTAGCTGTCATGTTGTGGATGATTTGTTAATGGGAAAGTAATTAAAAATTTGTGCTTTACTCTTTGCGTTTACTGTTTAGGTTTTAGTATTGCTTGGTACTTAAAAGTGTTGCTTAGTATTCTTTTGAAAAACGTTGGTTTTTGGGATATTGTGTTTTTCCCACTTTGGTACCATTTACTCAGAGACTAACTAATATATCTGCTTCAGTTTTTTTTGCCAGAATAACTTCATAACTTTATTTACCTGGTATATCAAATAATTTGCTATTATATTCTTAATTTTATGAGCTAGAGTAAATATTTCAAAATTTGGCCAATTTACGATAAAGTCAAAAAAATATTGTTTAAAAAATTCAGAATTAGAAAAAGCAAAGTATTATTGGTATACACTATAAAGAACAATTCAATAAATAGGTTATTGTTTGAAATCTCTATCTGTAGTAGCTAACTGAGAAAACAGTACCAGAAAATTATTAAATTAACATGCGGGAATACAAACGTCTGTACCCCCTTAAAGTCAATTCTTTCTTTTAGCGCTGTGCGCAGTAACGTGGCTATAGGAAGCCGATGTTCTGTTAAACGAAAGTTGTACACCAACCTACGAGCGACACATTTATCAAAATCATCCATTTTTGAATTAAATTTGACGCACGTAAACCTTGAAACTAACAATAAACCGAGAAAATAACCTAACTTTATACATGAAATCCTGTCGCATACCCATGATTAGGCCTATTGCAAATTAAATAATCACCGAATTTTTTAAATTAATTTTACGCACGATAAGCTTAAAACTTACAATAAACCGAGGAATAACCTAACTTATACAAGAAATGGTTTCGCCACACTGAATTGTAATTCATCACTGTATGGTGATTCAGCATGATGATTAATTTGGGCTGTATTTAGACTGCGTCCAATGTGGTACATAAATACAAACTGTTTACACTGCGTTACGTGATGTTTTTTTTTTCAAAAAGGGAATAACTATCGCCGTCCTATCTATTCTATCTCTCTCACACGCTATGTGCACAGCTACCGGCCGGGCAGCATATTCTTCAAAACTTTAACAAAATTAAATATTATAACTTACAATCAGACTTTTCTAATTCGAATCCGAAGGGACCGATATTTTTTGACTTTCTGTTGCCCTATATTAATAATATATAGGGTGATTCAAAAAGAGCGCCGGTTTTGATATATCAAATTAAGAGATTTATTTTATTGAAAAACTGAAAATAAATACATCAACAAGTTCATCTTACCTTCCGATTTCATGTATGAAAAATGATGTCATGCATGTGTCCTCCTCTACTGCGCTGGCACGCATCAACTCTGTCCATGAAATTGGATATCACTGCACGACAAGTTTCGACTTCCATTTGCCCGATAACCCGTCGAATTAAACCCCACATACGGCAGTTCTGTTTATTAACAAAACCGTTTAAGTGGAAGTGCCCCTCATCACTGAAAATGATTTTGTTTGCGAAGGTGTCATCATCCTGCCGTTTTCTCAATACCCAGTCAACAAACTGTCGTCTCTTCTGGTGGTCTGCCACTTTCAAATGTTGCGTCAACTGAATTTTATACGGGTGATATTGGAGATCGTACCGAAGAATTCTCCGTACAGAAGAACATCGTAAACCCAATTGTTGAGAACGGCGACGTATTGATTTTGCTGGGCTAACAGCCACACTGTCACGAACCAACGCAACGTTCTGCTCAGTTCGGCCAGAATGACGACGTCCAGAACTTTTAAGGTCGACTGTTGAACCCGTCTCAAAAAACTTTTTCATGAGCCTGCGAACTGTTGGTTCATTCGGTGCTTCATTACGTCCCAGAGTACCGCGAAGTCGCCTGACAGTAGCCGCATAACTCTCTCCACTCTGGTAAAATGTTTTGACGATTAACACTCGTTGTGCAATAGTAAACTTCTCCATGGTTAGACACAGACTGCGAGAGTACTACACTGCGAACAAGAGAAACTACAACTGAATCGTCAATCGGAATGTTCTCCGAAATAGAAATGAGGTCTAACAATGTTGCCAACCGATAAACAAAAATTTACCAGCCGTTTAAAAACCGGCGCTCTTTTTGAAACACCCGTTATATACTCAAACCCCGTTAATCCTAACTAATTGGGACCAAACCCTGTTCGGAATAACCGAAATACAATGCAATCATATTAACAAATTTTCATTAAAAGAATTCATGCGGTGGTGGCGGAAAATCGCATCTTCCAGCAGATTCAACTCATTACGCCAAAAGACAATAACAGAGTTTACAATTTCAGGATGAGGTATTCAGCTTTCAAAATATAAAATTCAGTTTTTGTTTATGGCCTTCGGGGCCAGCCCAGTCAGTCAGCTGGTAGTAAGCCGCTATTATTTGTTAAGTATCACTAGTTGGGCAAGCGACATTGTATGGTGACCAGCTGACAGCTATTCCTGAACAAACTCCGCTGGGAGTCTCTGTTCAAAAATTCATGCCGAATCACGTCAAAAAATACAGCAAAAAGCAGCGATCAAAGTGGATGGTTGTCAATAAAGTAAGTAGGTACAGTTCCCAATAACAAATAAAAGCTAAAAAAAAAGTTTTTGTTTGTTTACTATACAGTAAAATAATTAGTGTAAATAATTTTCTTTAGCTGTTAAATTTACACAGTAAATTTTTCACAGAAAATATTCTTTTCGTGTAATACATTATTTTCGTCCTCTTGATATTAAAATTAAGGAGACCAGAACGTGTTCGGATTAACAAAATTTTTGGATTAGCGATATTTGTAGTAACGGGGTTAATGTGTACAATATATAGGGAAAGAAAATATTGTTTTATTTCGATTTTTCAAAAACGACTTTGTACCGGATATATTACACGTTTTCAACCCCCTGAACTCTAAAAACATGTTTTTAGCGATTGGTGTGTGTGAACAAAATATCTCAAGAACGGAATATTGTATGAAGTTGAAACTTCGAATATAAGTCAAGTACAATTAGAAGACCCGACACGAAAATCTTTTATTAAAATCGGTCAACCGGAAGTAGTAGTTTATTCGTGTGGTTTTTCATATAGTATTATTTTGCAGTTTTCTCAGAAACGACTTTTAAGATTTTTTTGAAAATCACCTCATTACTACATTTTTTATGCTCTACAAAATAGGGTGTGCACCATGTCTGCTGAAATTATTGGAGAGGCTGTGCTCTCATAGAAAATAATGTTTTTTATTTAAGATTGCGGCCTTAGTAAACTATAATAAAAGTTGTAAATCATGAAAAACCCTACAACGTTTATTTCAAGAATTATTTATGTAAAACGATTAGTTAGCGGCAATTAGTGATTTTATTTTATTTTTTTTAAATGGGATTTTTTAAAATTAAGTACTAGGTCATTTTACGGCACGAATGCGTTTAAATAAGGTATTCGAAACAAGAAAATCTACAACTTTTCTATCATGCATTTTAGTTTTGGCGACAATTTGTGATTTTCTGTATTTTCTTCATCAACATCGGTAAAATATTTTTATATTGCGAGCTTAGTATGCATTTTACGACTAAAGTGTATAATAATTAAAGATATAGGAAATTAAAAAATCTACAACCTTCATTCCAAGCATTTTCTTCTACAAAGCGTCAAAATTTGTGACTTTCCATATTTGTTACTTTCTCATGCCTATTAAGAACAAATAGGAAAAAAATACCGCAATCAGTGGAAGGAGCATGTTAAACGGATGCCAGCAGAAAGATTCCCTCTAAATATCTTAAATTACCACCCCGTAGGTAAAAGGGATGTTGGTAGACCGCGGAAAAGATGGCAGTAATAAAGGGAAATAAAATAAGACTCAATGCAAGTTGAATGATACAATATAGTAATTTAAATGATATAAATGTTAATAAGCTGATGTGAGTCGGAACAGGCAAAAGCCTAATCCTTGAGTGTAGGAAGAAGAAGAGAAGAGGAAAAAAATATTGTTTTCATATCGATTATCGAATTCGAGTTTTCACCGGACCTACACGTTATCAAACACCCTGAACCCAAAAAAACATGTTTAGCGATTGGTCTGTGCGTGGTGTGTGTCTGTTTTGGTTTTGTTCAACGTCCGACTGTTTTGCAATTACTGCTAATGGAATTATTTTTGTGACGTATGGAACGATTTTTTGTAACCGTGCCTGAGTGGGATTTGAACCCAAGACCGCATGATGAGAGGCGAGCACGTTAACAACTACGCCAATGCGGCCGGCGTGTGTCTGTGTGTGAACAGAATATCTCAAGAACGGAACATCGTACGAACTTGAAACTTGAAACTTAAGTTGGATACAACTACTGGACCCGACACGAACATTTTCATCAAAATCGGTCAACCGGAAGCAGTAGTTTATTCGTGTTGTTTTTAATTTTTCACTTTTTGCGATTTTCTCAAAAACGGCTCCTACAATTTTTTTTAAAATCGCCTCATGTACTACATTTTTTATGCTCTACATGATAGGGTAGGCGCCATGTCTGTTGAATTTCTAGGGAAGGCTGTTTTCTCGTAAAAAAATATATTTTTAAGATTGCGGCTTTAATATGCATTTAAGCGCAAAATGTATAGCCTATAACAAAAGTTGTAGAAAATTAAAAATCCTAAAACTTTTATTCGTAACATTTTTTTTTTGTGTAGGCCCCCTAACGCTTAGTTTAGCGGTAATTAGCAGTATTCTGTTTTTTCTCACGAAAACGTGTAAAAAATAATTTTTTTTTTAGATTTCAGCCTTAACATGCATTTACGACAAAAAAGTATATCACATTTAAAGGGAAATAGATACATCTACAACTTTTATTTAGAGCATTTTTCTGTACAGAGCCTAGTTAAGTGTGAAAGAGTGATTTTTCGTATTTTTAAGCCAAACAGAGGTTGATTTTCATTTGCGTCATTCACTCATGATTAAAATTAGGTTATGTTTTTCATTTTACATTGTTTACTAATGATTTAACATAGGTTACATTGTTTAATATTAACAATGGAAATGGAACGTCTTGTGAGTGTTATTCACCAGATTTTTTTAGAATGATTTTAAAAACCCTAAACTGTTATAGATTATAAAAACGCAGCGGGAAATCAGTAAAGTAATTGGTTTGATGTGGGGTCATTTTATTTGTTTAGAGTTCCAGTGTCTACTGTTCGGTTTCCCCTCACCGAATAGAAAATGTAATTGCCTTATATTTGATAGACAGTGGTTAAGTAAGCCAAAAGAAGGGGAATTGTTCCCCGCTTCTTCTAACCAGATCAATCTCACCGCTAACACTTCATTACGCCAACCAATTATGTCACATTGGTTTAACGCTAATTTATTTTAATAATAATAAAAATCTGTTGTGAAACAATCACATGACTTTATCTTACCAATTTAAATATTAAAAAAAAACATATATAACGAAGAATATTTAATCATAAATTGAACAATGTATTATGAGAAACATTAAACTAATTTTAATCATGAGTGAATGACACAAAATGAAAATTAACCTCTGTAGAAATTTAAAATATGGAAAATCACAAATTGACGCTAAACTGAGCTCTGTAGAAAAAATATTTTAAATAACATTAGTCGATTATTTTATTTTCTATAACTTTAATTTGATACATTTAAGTGTGTGTGTGTGTGTGTGTGTGTGTGTGTGTGTGTGTGTGCGCGCGCGCGCGCGTGTGTATGTGTGTGTGTATGTGTGTGTCTTTTTTTTGTTTAACGTCCGACTGTTCTGCAATTACTGCTAATGCAGACGGTGAAGGATGAAATGAATTTTTGTAACGTATGAAAATCTGCCGTGCCTGAATGGGATTCGAACCCAAGACCGTGTGTGTGAACAAAATATCTCAAGGACTGAACATCGTACGAACTTGAAACTTACGTTAGATATTACTACCGGACCCGACATAAACATTTTCATTAAAATCGATCAACAGGAAGTAGTAGTTTATTCGTGTCATTTCTCGCCTTTTTACAATTTTTTCAAAAACGGCTTCTACGATTTTTTTAAAAGTTGCCTCATTTACTACGTTTTTTATGCTCTATAAGATTGGGTAGGTACCTTGTCAGCTGAAATTCGTGGGAAGGCTGTGCTCTCGAAGAAAAAAATGGTTTTTAAGATTGCGGCTTTAATGTGCATTTTAGCGCAAAAATGTACCTACTATAAAATAAAATATGTAGAAAATTTAAAAACCTACAACTTTTAATTCAAACAGTTTTTTGTACAACGTTTAATTTAACGGTAATTAGTGATTTTCTGTTTTTTCCAAGAAAATCTGTAAAAAATCTATTATGTTTACTAAATTTCAGCCTCAGTACGCATTATACGAAAAAAGTGTATAATCAAATTTATAGCAAATTAAAAGATCTACAACTTTTGTCTTAGGTTAGATTACCTGAGATTAACCTGAGGTTAATTTTTTTAATTTTTAACATTTTATAACTATTATTAGGTAATAGGCTACTGTTCACTATTTGCATTGGCAAGAGAAAGCCGTGTTAGGGTTTCACACCAGATTTTTTTAATAAATAATAATTGTTTTTAATTTTACCCTTTATTTTGCGACTGCCCCAGACACTTCCTGTGATCCCCCAGGGTGTCGCGACTCACCAGTTGAGAAATCTAGTTTTGTCGGTATGTTTCATATAAGACAAGAAATTATAAAAATGGATTAATTTATAAGAAGTAAGAATATAGAAAAACATTTTTTTCTTATAATGGAAAAAATTGAACTTGTACAAATTGATCACTAGCGGTAAGACGGAAAAAAGAAAGGAAAAAGGCTTAACTAGTGCGTAGGCTACATGGAATAGACTACTGGTTGAAAACAACTGGTGAGCGATATTACCTCCCAAGTCAATTCCATTCTTACAATTTACTTTAAGTCTTCAAACCGATTCTAAAAATATATCATATTAAAAAAACTTTATTCTAGATATGGAACGGGTGAAAGTAAACCTGAAAAAAGTGACAGTTTATTAAAGCGATAATAAATAGAATAAAAAAATTGAACTTGTATTGCAAGTCATCATTTTGTATTGACAATGTTCAACGACCTATGATAAATAATGTGGTTATAAAAATCTAGACGATTGTTCAGTAATTGTAATTGGACATTCCGTGAAATTACAATGTAAGTTTTACCATACATATAAAGGGTGACATTTAAGAATAGAAACGTTTTTATAAGGGAGGGGCTAGTTTATATGCAGGGTAAGTTTTTTCCTCGTATAGGGGTAATTTTGGACCACGTAAAGTAACTTCAGACATTTCTGGAAGTTCTTTTAGAAACCCAAATTCTTCTCTCTTCTGCCCACTCGGTGTTCTGTTTTTGCTCTTCATGAAAGCCTATAAGTCTATAAGTAGCTGTCTGAATTTGATTTTATTCATTAAGTTTTCTAGATATTTTTTCTGACTTTTTTAAAAAAATTTATCCGACATCTTAGGTTTATTGATTAAGGCCATTTTACATTGGCATAGCGTCGCTCGAGCGACGTCACGGACGTATCTCTTATGTAATCTAATGGTGCATTTCAGACTGCCGTCGCGTCGCGTCGGTCGAGCTATGTAGATACGCGTATCCCTGGCTACGCCTGCAATCGAAGCGTCGCTTGCAACAAAAGTCTGTCGCTGTGATCTCTCCAGTCATCATCATCATCATCATCTGTCAAGGATTAGGCTCAATGGCCAGTTCCGGCATCCATCTCGTTTTAGGTCTTCCCAAGCCTGGCTTCCCTCTAGGTTTACATTTCTATGCTCGCAGAAGATGTCTGTGGTAAGCCTCCCGTAGAGGCTGTTTTCTCGTAAAAACATTCTATTTTTTAAGATTGCGGCTTTAATATGCGTTTTAGCGCAAAAATGTACATAATAAAAAAATGTAGAGAATTAAAATCCAACAACTTTCATTTCAATTACTATTTTGTATGACGCTTAGTTTAGAAGTAAGTAGCGTTTTTATGTTTTTTCTCAAGAAAACGTGTAAAAAATCGATTTTTCAAAGATTTCAGCCTTAGTATGCATTTTGCGAAAAAGTGTATAGCCTACTTAATCAAATAGGCCTATATAGGAAATTAAAAGATCTACAACTTTTATTTAGAGCATTTTTCTCTACAAGCCTAGTTCAGCGTGAAAGAGTGATTTTCCCTATTTTTAAGCCAAACTGAGGTTGATTTTCATTTTGACTCTTTCACTCATTAAAAAAAGGTTATGTTTTTTGAGGTTATTTTTTTGTTTATTATTAATGTTTTGTTACTAATGTTAGGTTATATTGTTCATCATTTGCATTGGCAAGAAAAAGTCGTGTGAGTGTTTCACACTAGATTTTTAACTCGAATTTAAATCATATTTGAATGTTAACAGTAATCGAGTTAGGGAATATTTCGAATTATGGAAATTGGAATCAGATTGAATAAAATTTTACAGTGAGATTAAGTGCGAGGTAGTTGGAGGGGTGGGAGATTGAGTGCAAGAGAGAAGATTGGTCAGTGCAAAATATTTCTGGGCCTATCTGTAGTATGTAGTCTACTGTTAATGTACTCTCAGTACTTAGCTAATGTAATAAAGTTTTACGTGTGAAAAGTGTCAAGGATACAGGCAAAAAACGTACCAATAAAACAACATAAAAAAAATAGCTGGGAATAAAATTCAACTCTTAACTTGCTTCTGATTATAAACAATGTTCTTTTTCGTTACAAAAACTTTTTATGTAAACCTCTATTAATATACACTGTCCGTTCTTTTTTCTTTATTGCTAAGTTTTTTTTCTTTAACACTGTTATTGTAATGTTCAGTTTTTTCTAAATGCTTTTTGAATATATTTAGTTTTCTTGTGGTTTATATTTTAATTATAATATATAATGTTTTTTATTATAAAAAAACAAAATGTTTACAATAAAAAGTGTCTTTCAATAAATTCAAAGCTCCGACATTACAACACCGTAATTTTTCCGGAGATCACATACAGCAGCGAAACAATCTTCAGTCTCAGGAAGATTAACACGGAGCACAGAATCTCGAAATTGGAGCGTCGGATCATCAGAAAATGCCTGAACAAAAGATGTTTTTCTGATGGGATATGGAAATCCGTCTCGAAAGAAGAAGTATACAGAAATACAGAACCTCTAGCAGACCAGATGAGGAAAAAGAGAAAATTCTTCTTTGGACATCTCTTGAGGACCGACTCCAGAATCTCAAAACAAATCAACAACTTTTTCCTAAACAGAAAAACTCAGCCCCACTGGATCAGGGAAATTGGGGAGGACATGAACGGACTCCAAATCTCACCTGAGGACCTCAAAACAAAATTCGGAAATTACCACAGGCTGAAGACCACAAGACTTGAACAGGAGAAACCGACGAAACGACAGAAAGCTGTGTATTCTGACAAGGAACGGTAGAAAAGATCAGGAAAGGATTCCAAAACCGCAAAAATTGAAATGAGTTTTCTTTTAGTTTGATGAACTTATGTAGTCCTGTGTGGCTTTAAACAACAAAAAACGTTTTTTTATTATAAAATAAAATTTTCCATTACAGCATTCTGTTATCTAGTAACTTGAAAAATTATGTTTTTTTTTTAAATCCCTAATGTGTGTAAGTTGCAATGTGTTCAATTCAGAACAATAAGCAACCCCACGATCCAATGAAATGAGGATGATAAGTATGACGTGTAAATGAGGTTTAGTATTGGACAGACTCAGACCAACCATTCCTGATAGAGTATGGTAAATTGAAACCCAACCATCAAAGTACACCGGTAACCAGTATCTAGCATTCAAATCCGTATAAAAGTAACTACCTTTACTAGGATTTGAACCAGGAACCTTCGTCTCCGAAAATCAGCTGTTTTTGGCGACGACTTTACCTCTAGACCAACCCGTGGGTTGAAAAATTATGTTAAGGTTAATTTTTAACCCAACGAGCTTGTCTAGGGGAAAAGTCGTCGCCACGAGTCAGCTGTTTAACAGCTGATTTTCGGATACGAAGGTTCCTGGTTCAAATCCTAGTAAAGGTGAATGAGGATAAAAGGAAAAAGAATAATCCTCATCATTCTCATCTCATTGGGCATGGGGTTTCTAATTGTTCTGAATTGAACTGATTGCAACGTATACACATTAGGGACAAAAAAGGTTTCATTTTTTGGCCTTCAGTTACCCCAGTCAGTCAGCTGGTAAAATGTTGTAATTGTTAAGCTACACTAGTTGAGCAAGTGACTTTGTATGGTGACCAATTGATAGGGATTTCTGAACAGACTCTACTGTGGATCCTTGTTCAAAAAATCATGCCGAATCACGACAAAAATACAGCGATCAAATTGGGTGGTTTTCAATGAAGTACAGTTCCCGATAACAAACAAAAGCTAAAAAAAGGTTCTTATTTATTTCTTCTACTAGAAAAGAGGTAGGTGACATGGCATGGCCATAGGTCACACGAAAGTAAGGTGAAGGGCTATCACAGTTTTGAAGGCAACACTTGAGGGAAAGAAAAATAAATACATGAAGGCCAAAACTTAATGGCAATAAATCCCTCTCTTCTTAAAGTAACTAAAATATGTAATAATTTGAAAAAAGTGACATTGGACAGAAGCAGGAAGAGGAGGAGAAAGAGAAGGAAAAAAGAGAAATGAGAAGAAAAAAAGAAAGGAAGAAAGGAAAAGAGGAAGTAAAAACGAGAGGAGTGACATGAGAGTGCGGAGGAGAGGAGTATGAAAGTTTAAAAAAGGAGAAGATAAAAGAGGAGAAGGAAAAGGAAAAATGGGGAGGAAAAAACTAGAAAAAGGAGAAAAATAAGGTGTAAGAAGGTTAAAGAAGGAAGAGAAGAAGCAAAACAAGGTCGAGAAGGATATGACTGAGAGGAAGAAAATGAGAAAAAAAGAGGAGAAGTATGAGGGGTTGAAGAAGGAAAGGAGATACAAGAAGAAGAAGAAGAAGAAGAAGAAAAACAAGAAGTAGACAGGAACGAAAAAATAAAAGAATGAAAAGAGGCAAAAAGAAGAGACAAAGAAACGAAAAAGGAAAAAAGAATAAAAAGAGAGAGAAAAACGGAGAGGATGTCAAATGAGAGTTCGGAAGAGGAGTAGTATAAGAAGTTAAAGAAGGAGAAGAAGATACGAAAAGAGGAAGAAGGAAAGAAGTATAAGAGAAAGAAAAAACTAAAGAAAGAAACGAGGAATAAGAGAATGACAAAGAAAGGAAAATGGAAAAGAAGAAGGAAATAACGAAAGAAAGGAGAGAAGTAAAATAAGAGTGTGGAGGAGAAGGAGTATGAGAGGTTGAAGAAGGAGGAGGAGAAGCAAAACAAGGTGGAGAAGAATATGAATGAGAGGGAAAAGAGGAGAAAAAGAAGGAGGAAAAAAAGGAGAAGGAGAGTATGTGTGGTTAAAGAAGGAGAAGGAAATATAACAAAAAAGGAAAGAAAAAAGAAAGAAAAGAGGAAGAAGGAAAAGTGGGAGACGAAAGGAAGAGGAATAAAAAGAGAATAAGGAGGAAGTACGAGTAGTTGAAAAAGGAGAAGAAGAAAAAGGAAAAGGAGTTACAAAGAAGGAGGAAAAATAGAAAAAGAGAAGGAGGAGAATACTGATAAATTGCATGTAACGTGATTGGAAAATAAAGTTTATTGATTACTTGTAGTAGTCTGATTATAATCACCACATTATAATCCAAGCACACCTGAATCAAGAAAATCTTAAGTAGTAAATTTTACCAAAATTCAATAATAGGTTACTTACTTGTTTCTGAAACATCACATGTAAAAAGTTACACGCACACACACACACACATGTAAATTATACTACTATACTTAATAACTAAACACATAAAGTAAAAATAACACATATTCAAATTTATTTAAGTTAGGACATTGTATTGATATGTATTTTGAGTCACATGATTGGAGAACTGGATACCTCCGTGCTTCCACTCCACGCTGTGCCATAACCTCTCAAGTGCCAATAGGATACAAAGGAATTTCATTAAAATAATAATAATAATAATAGATAAATAAATAAATAATAATAATGAAATAAATAACATAAATATCTCATAATCTACAAATAAATATAAAGAAATAAAGTTTGTTTGTTTATTTGTAGGGGATAATCTCAAAAATTATTCAACAGATTTATAAAATTATTTTACCGTTAGAAAGCTTAGAGCTTCCTGAGTAATACTCGTATAACATAATTTTCAGAATTTTTTCGAAAACTGCTCATAATGTATTTTTTTAAATCACTATTTACTACGTTTTTAATGTTCTATATGATTGGTAAACAACATGTCTGCTGTAACTTTTCGAAACGTTGTGCTCTAAAGGTAAATTATGTTGTTATTTATTCTTGCCTACATGAATATATTGGAAAGAAAGTATTGTTTTCATGTAAATTTTTCGAAATCGAGGTTTCATCGGATATACACGTTTTCAGACCCTCTGAACCCAAAAAAAACATGTTTTCAGCGGTTGGTCTGTAAGTCCATGTGAACAATATATCACAAATCGAACATCGTACGAACTTGAAACTTAAGTTAGATAGCCTACTATTACCGAAACACGAAAATTTTCATCAAAATCGGTCAACCAAAAATAGTAGTTTATTTGAGTCATTTTTCACTTTATTGCGATTTTTTTTTAAAAAACGGCTCCGCGATTTTTTTGAAAATCGCCTCATTTACTACATTTTTTATGCTCTACAAGGTAGGGTAGGCGGCATGTCTGCTGAAATTCTTGGAGAGGCTGTGCTCGCCTCTTTTATAATAAAGATAACATGTTTTAGAAACCTTATTTTAGTGTCAATTAGTGATTTTCGGTATTTTTCTCATCAAAATCGGTAAAAAATGGATTTGTTTTTATGATAATAAAATTGTTTTTTTTTAAAGATTTTGAAGGGTTTGCTTTAATATGCATTTTAGCGATAAAGTACGAGTATATATAGGCCTAATAAAAGTTGTAGAGAATTTAAAATCCTACAACTTTTATTCCAAACATTTTTTTGTATAACGCTCAGTTTAGCGATTTTACTGATTTCTTTTAATGAAAATCTGTAAAATAAATCGATTTGTTTTTAGATTTCAGCTTAAGTATCCTATGCATTTTACGACAAAAGTGTATATAATAAAATTTTTAGGAAATTAAAAGATCTACTACTTTTACTTAAGAGTATTTTACTCTACAGAGCCTAGTTTAGCGCGAAAGAATGATTTTCCGTATTTTTAAGCCAAACTGAGTATGACTTTCATTTTGCATCATTCACTCTTGATCAAAATAAAGTTATGTTGTTTGAGGTTAGTTTTTTATTAATTTCTTATGTTATATAACTAATGTTAGGTTATATTGTTCATTATTTTCATTGGCAAGAGAAAGCCGTGTGAGTGTTTCACACCAATTTTTTTTTAAATTGAGGTCTTAATATACATTTTAGGGCAAAAAAGTATAAAATAAAAGTTTTAGACAAATTAAGAAACCTACAACTTTTATAATAAAGATAACATGTTTTAGAAACCTTATTTTAGTGTCAATTAGTGATTTTCGGTATTTTTCTCATTAAAATCGGTAAAAAATGGATTTGTTTTTAGACTGCGGCGTAAGAATGCATTTTTCAACAAATATATTCAGTCAAATGTATAGAAAAATAAAGAACCTGACTTTTTTCCTAACACTTTTTCCATAGAACGTAGTTTTAGCATTATTAGTGGTTTTCCATATTTTTAACTGGAACAAAGGTGGATTTACATTTAGGCTGATGTCATTCACTCATGATTTAAAATAGGTAATGCTTTTCATTTCACATTGTTTATTCATGATTATACATTTTTTTAATACCTAATATCTGTATGTTTCAATCAGTTCAATTTAAAAACAATAAGCAACCCTATAACCCTACTAGTTCGAGGGTCACAAAAACAGTTCTTTTTCTTATCACATGAAGCATTTGACTTAATCATTTAGGAACAGAAGAGGTAGAGGTGTAAAAAACACTAATCAGAGTTATCTCCTTTGAGTGTAATAAATTTCTTTATATAATCATACCCTGTGGTGAATGAAAGTTAAGGTATCATTTACAGGGTGAAATGTAGATGATTTTCAAAGCACCTTGCATGCTGATAAGCATACTTATCCATTTAGTGAGGAAGACATGGTAAATTACTTACTCCTCTTTTTATTTGGTAAAGCCTCTACAAGTTCAAACCAGCCTTTCGGCTGATAATCTAAACAACATATGACCCAATACGATGAGATGATGTGTATGACGTATAAATGAAATGTAATCTTGTACAGACTGAGGCCAACCATTCTTGAGAGAGTATAGTTAATTGAACCCAAATCATCAAAGTACACCGGTAACCATTGTTTAGTATTCAAATTCGTATAAAAGTAACTAACTCTACTAGGATATGAACCAGGAATTTTCGTCACCGAAAATCAACTGTTAATTGAGTAAACATAAGTTAGGCCTATATTCTTCGTTGTTTAAATTGGCAAATACATTACTGGGATCAATTTTATTCAATGTATCAGGTAAAAATAGATAAGAAACCATAAGATTCTCTTTATTACGGCCTTAAAAATATCTATATGGTCTCATTTCACCAAGGTTACTGAATAATGAAGCGTTTTCAGGCCTATGTTTATATGAACGGTTTTTCTAAGTTTTATCTATAGAATGAGCTACCTAGATATTGGTGTGTCGTTCTGAATCATCCTGTATATAATATAGATATTTTTTTGTCCCTAATGTGTGTACGTTGCAATCTGTTCAATTTAGAATGATAAGCAACCCTAGACCCAATAAGAAGAAAATGATGCGTATAACATGTAAAGAGGTGTAGTTTTGTACAGACCCAGGCCAACCATTCCTGAGAAAGTATGGTTAATTGAAACCCAACCATCAAAGTACACCAGTAACCACTATATAGTATTCAATTCCGTATAAAAGTAACTACCTTTACTGGGATTTGAACCAGGAGATTTTGTCTTTGTCTCCGAAAATCAAGTGTTATAGATACTGAAGTCACGAGATTGCCTTTTGCGTATGTATGGGCTGTGAGGAAAGGAAGTGAAATATTTGCAGTGCTGCCAACCTCAACAGTGAGACACTACTCATATATTTCACTACCATGCAGTTTATACATACATTTGTAAGCTGTGGTTTATTCCGCGAAAATGTTTTCTTCATAAACCTAATAAGAAATAAATATTACCTGTAATATTGCCTACAGCTTAATTTTATTACATGACTAGAAATGTTAGATTTACTGTAATTATGAATGAATTGCCTCCTTTGCTATTGCTGTTACGGCGTTTTCATTATTAGTCTTTCTAGTATCTATTACACCTAACCGTTTTTTTTTCTTTACCAGGTTTCAAAAAAACTGTTAAAGAATAGTTTCTTCACGTCCTTAATTTCTTTCCTTCTTTATTTTCCGAATTGTGGGAAGAGAAAGTCACAGTAGTTACCCGTTCGCTCACGGCTTTTGTTCAGAGGCACGGAAAGGTATTTTTGTTTAGCTTCAACTTTATAACATTTTATTACATTACATATTAGATTTCGTTTAACACTGTGAATAGTTCGACCACATTTTCGAGAAACCGATATTTCAGTAACAAACAGTTAACCTACAAAAGGTTCCGCAATATACTCTATATGCTCTGGGTATAGTATAAACTGTTATGTTTATCGTACTGAAATTTAAGATGTCGGGCATGCGCACTGATGCTTTCCCCCTTTACCCCTCGTTGCAAACAAGGGCAAACTCGTGACTCAAGGGACTATAATTGATTAAACATAAGTTATACAGGGTGATAAGTTATTCACGAAGATATGCAGAAATTTTAGGAGCTCATTGTACAAGTAAAAATAATAAAAAAATCTGGTGTGAAACACTCACACAACTTTCTCTTGCCAATGCAAATAATTAACAATAAACCTAATATTAGTATTAAAACATTAGAAATGAACAAAAACTAACCTCAAAAACATAACCTTATTTTAATCATGAGTGAATGACGCAAAATGACAATCGAACTCAGTTTGGCTTAAAAATACGGAAAATCACGCTTTCACGCTAAACTAGGCTCTGTAGAGAAAAATGCTCTAAACAAAAGTTGTAGATCTTTTAATTTTCTATAAATTTAATTATATACACTTTTGTCGTAAAATGCATACTAAGACCTAAATGTTAAAATAATCGATTTTTCTCACGTTTTCGTGAGAAAAAAAACAGAAAATCGCAAATTACCGCTAAACTAAGCGTTATACAAAAAAATGTTTAAAACAGAAGTTGTAGGTTTTTAAATTCTCTACAACTTTTATTATATAAGTTTTTGCGCTACAATTTATATTAAAGCCGTAATCTTAAAAAAACAACGTTTTTACGTGAAAACAGCCTCACCGAGAATTTCAGCAAACATGGCGCCTACCCTATCTTGTAGAGAATATAAAATTGAGTAAAATAGGCGATTTTAAAAAAAATCGTAGGACCAGTTTTTGAGCAAATCGCAAAAAACTGAAAAATTATACGAATAAACTACTACTTCCGGTTGACCGATTTTGATGAAAATGTTCGTGTCGCGTCCGGTAGTGGTATGTAACTTAAGTTTCAAGTTTCAAGTTCGTACGATGTTCCGTTCTTGAGATATTCTGTTCACACACAGACACACAGTCACACACACACACACACAGACACACAGACACACACACAGACCAATCGCTAAAAACATGTTTTTTGGGTTCAGGGGGTCTGAAAACGTATAGATCCGGTGAAAACTCGATTTCGAAAAATCGACATGAAAACAATACTTTCCTTCCTATATATTCATATAGGCAAGAGAAAGTAAAAAAGTTCATATAAACATGGGTCCAGAAATGCTTCGTTTCCGAGTTACGGCTAGCGAAAGTTTCGCCCGGATTTCAGCTCACCAGGGGAAATGAGGTCTTTCTGAAATTCTGATAAGGTAGATTAAGGGGAAAATTCAATCATTTCTTATGGTTTTTGACCTGATAAATTGAATAAAACAGGTCCCAGAACTGTAAGTTAAATAGTTTTTAAGAAAACCAGTGTCAAATGCAAAAAATGGAGTTAAAACACATTTTTTCATCTTTGGGCAAGAATAACTTTATTTCACCAAGAAACAGTTAAAATTTTTGTAAAAAAAACACGTAGAAAATTTTATTCTGAACAAACTGGTGTAAATAAAGTACACAGAAAGCAAATAAATGTTTGATTAAATGAATTTTTATTCATAACAGTACAGAGTAAAATTAACCGAAAAAACAAAGATTAAAAAATGTGTTTGTTTTTCACTCCATTTTATGCATTTGACACTGGTTTTCTCAAAAACTATTTAACTTACACTTCTGGGACCTGTTTTATTCAATTTATCAGGTCAAAACCCATAAGAAACGATTGAATTCTCCCCTTAATCTACCTTATCAGAATTTCAGGAAGACCTCATTTCACCTGGTGAGCTGAAATCCGGGAGAAATCTTTCGCTAGCCGTAACTCGGTAACGAAGCATTTTTGGATCCATGTTTATATAAACTTTTTTCATTATTTTTACATATACAATGGGCTCCCAAAGTTTCTGCATATCTTCGTGAATCACCCTGTATTATTGTTCATTATTTAAATTGGCAAGAGAAATTCGTGTGAATGTTTCACAAAGTTTTTATTTGGCTTGAAGGGGTAAATCGTAAAAAGATCAATTGAATTGTAAGGAGGAATATAAAATTTTGCACTATCATTTGTGGGTAACGTAGAAAAAGCAGGGCAATATAATAGTAATAGTGGAGATTTTGGTATGAAAATTGTTAACGTCCGATAAATCTAAGGGAAGCATTAAATTATAAATTGACAGTCCACCTCCCCGACAATATATATCAGGAGTAAAACCTTTTGGCTACCGGGGTATAACAACTGTTATTAAAAATACAGTAGCCGAATTATATTTATTTCCATCTGTCCGAACAGTAATTAGCATCTATTTAAAAAAACCAAATAAATAAACTCTGAAAAAACCAATTGACTATAAGTCAATAAAACCATCTATTACACCTACGCGTATCCACCAATATTTTTATTACCACGTTTTATTTTACTACAGGTTGCACAAAAAATATTCTCTTTACTAGGTATATCCCATTAAATTTATTACTTTCTCTTGCCTGTATGAATATAGCCTATAGGAAGGGAAGAATTGTTTTCATGTCGATTTTTCGAAATCAGTTCTTACTGGATCTACACTTTTTCAAATCCCCTGAACCCAAAAAAATATTTTTAACGATTGGTGTGTGAGTGTGTGTGTTTGTGTGTGTGTGTGTGTGTGTGTGTGTGTGTACGTGTTCGTGTGCGTGTGCGTGCGTGCGTGCGTGTGTGTGTGAACAGAATATCTCAACAACGGACCATTGTACAAACTTGAAACTTTAATTAGATACCATTAGAGGACTCGGCTCAAAAATTTTCATCAAAATCGGTCAACCGGAAGTAGTAGTTTATTCGTGTGATTTTTCAATTTTTTGTGATTAGACTATCTCAAAAACAGCTCCTACGATTTTTTAAAATCGCCTTATTTACTACATTTTTTATGCTCTACAAGATAGGCGCCATGTCTGCTGAAATTCTTGCTGAGGTTGTTTTCTCGTAAAAAAAATTGTTTTTTAAGGTTGCGGCTTTAATATGCATTTTAATGCAAAACTGTATAATAAAAGTTGTAGAAAATTTAAAATACTAACACGTTTATTTTAAACATTTTTTTTTTTTGTATAACGCTTAGTTTAGCGGTAATTAACTATTTTCTCTTTCTTCTCACGAAAACGTGTAAAAAGTCGATTTTTTAAAGATTTCAACCACGGTATGTATTTACGATAAAATGTAGATAATAAAATTTATCTACATAAGAAAAAAAGTCCCGGTGTTTTGCTACCGCAACAAATTTCATGCGTTTAGAGGCGTGTAACTCGATAATTATTTGACCGAAAAGTTCAAAATTTTAATACAACATAGACAATTATATTCTTACAACGTGTACGAAATTTTAAATTCGTAGGTTGTTTAAATTTTGGCCAATATTTAAAACATTGGCCAAGCAATATTTCATGTTATCAACATATTTGTACTAAGATTTTACGCTGAATAAACCCGTGCCGAAGATCGAGCGGTTACCGAGATAGCAAAGGTTCAGAATATTGTTAATAAATAAAGATTTAAGTAACGTATGAATTTGAAATTTCGTACAGGCTGTAGGAATATAATTTTCAATGTTGTACTAAAATTTCAAACTTTTCGGTCAAACAATTATCAAGTTACATGCCTCTAAACGCATGAAATTTGTTGCGGTAGCGAAAAAACCCGGGTCTTATTTTCTTCCAACCTCAATATGGCAATGTTTAAACAACATTAAAAATATACGACTATTATGGGTCAATGCAGAATAAAATGAGCTAAAGTTTGATATGAAGTTTGTTAAAATCTGACTAATAGTTTTGAAGACGCAAGGGTTCAAACTCAGGTGTCTGTGATTATGAAACCGATAGTAGTGTTAACCGATTTTGATGAAAATATTCGTGTCCGGTCCCCAATAGTTTCTAACCCAATACTACCTAAATTATAACAAATTATTTTTTATACACCCTATCGGGATAAGTAAGTAAGTATGTATAAAAGATTAATGTCGTATTTTACAAAAGAATGTTAAAATTGCAGGTTCTAAAATAATGTACGTTTAAATTAGATAATAACATATGTTTTTGTAATTCTAGTGAAAATGACAATAGTTTATGAGTGTTTTTTGAAAATAGTAGCACCCAATAGGGAGGGGGTTAATAAATTTTTATTTTAATAACAGTGAAGGTCCAATTGTGTTTTATTTATAACTGGTTAATTGTACGCTATTACAATGTGTAAGAAACCACGTGTAACATCTTTATAAAAGCTAGGAGAAAAATCTTCGTTCTTTCAACTTTATCTATCTGTAGGTATTTACAGATATGTCAATGTACAAAAGAATCTAAAGAATATTCCGCTACTAAAAACCTTCTGAAAGAGACATAATTTGACCCTCAAGACCAAATTACATCTCCTGGAATTTTATTTACATTCGACGCTTCTGCCCATAACAGACAGGTGGAGTGTCAAAATATTTACAGGAAATGTGTTTGTTGCAGGGCTAAAATAAATAGTTCTGTTTCTTATCACATGGTCAGCCAATGAAATTACTGAAGTACTTAAGAATAGAAGAAGTGGAAGTGTAAAAGACACTAATCAGAGTTAATCTCCTCTGAAAGTAATGGATTTCATTATACAGCCAGACCCTGTGGTGAATGAAGTGAACGTATCATTTGCAGAGTGGAAAATATGTGCTTTTCAGAGGGCCCGGCATGCTGATAAGTGTTCTTTTCCACTCAGTGAGGAAGGCATGGTAAACCACCTCACTCCTCGTTTTACTTAGTAAAACCTCTGCAGGTTCAAACCAGGCTTTTGGCTGATGACCTAAACTTCTGCCCATAACAAACATGTGGAGGGTCAAATTATTTACACTTAATCTGCTCGTCGCAGGGCTAAAATAAATGGTTCTGTTTCTTATCATATGGTCAGCCAATTAAATGACTGAATCATTTAAAAACAGAAGAGGTAGAGGTGTAAAAGACACTGTTATCTTCACTCGGAGTAATTTTTTTTTTTATTATACGGGGTGTAGCTATTAAACAACGAGACTGACGTTGTAAAAAATTTTATTTTAATTTTATACATAATCACCTATTGTCACCTTCAATATACACTTCTTTCCTATCCCTACAACGCTCCATGCGAATTTTCCTTTATTGAAAACAGTGCTGGAAGTCATCTTCTGTCAGCTCCTTCAGGACACATGCCGCTTTCACTTTTACTGCTTCCATACAGACTCAAATCTTGTCCCTTTTAATGCTGATTTCACCTTAGGGAACAGGTAGAAGATAATATTATGTGATGAAACGTGGTGTTTTACTTATGATCCGGAAACGAAGCACCAATCCATGCACTGGAAGAGCATAGATCCAACTTCACAGAGAGCCAAAAAAGCTCGAATGAGCAAGTCAAAATTGAAAGCAATGATGATTGTTTTTTTTATATCCATGGAATTCACGTGTACTTTCATATCATGTGTACCTCATATCCATGCGTACTTTCACTGGGTTCCTGAAGGTCAAACAATTAATCAATATTATTACCTTGTGGTACTTTCTAAACTACATCAAAGAGTAAGAAAAAAAACCCCAAAATGTGGAAGAACAAATTATGGGTTCTCCACCAAGACAATGCGCCAGCTCATTCCGCGTTCTGTCAAGAGGTTCCTAGCCAAGTACAGCATCTCAGTGTTAGAAAATCCACCTTATTCACCAGATCTTCCACCATGTGACTTCTACCTCTTCCCTAAGGTGAAATCTGCATTAAAAGGGACAAGATTTGAGTCTGCGGAAGCTGTAAAAGAGAAAGCGGCACGTGTCCTGAAGGAGCTGACAGAAGATGACTTCCAGCACTGTTTCCAAAAATGGAAAATTCACATTGAGCGTTGTATGGGTAGAGAAGGAGTGTATATTGAAGGTGACAATAAGTGATTATGTATAAAATTAAAATAAATTTTTTACGTCAGTCTCGTTATTTAATAGCCACAACTCGTACACCTAAACTCTGTGGTAAATTAAGGGAAGTTTTCATTTACAGGGTGGAAAATAGAAGCTTTTGAGAAATTCCTGGCATGCTGATAAGTATACCTTTCAAGTTAGGGAGAAAGGAATGGTAAATCACCTCACTTTTCGTAAAACCTCTACAGCTCTTTTCGTAAAACCTCGTTTAGTAAAACCTCTACAGGTTCAAGCCAGCTTTTCGGCTGATGACCTAAACAACACATTCGGTGCTTTTGGTTAGGGGGCGGAAATGTGAATCGCCAAAAAAAAGTTACAAAGAAGATTGAAGCCTTTGAACTGTGACACTAACGAAGGATTTTCAAGATACCGTGGACGTAACGGGGTGAAGACCTTGGAATGTTGTTAAGAATCGACAAAACTTGAGCTACATTATGAGAAATTAAGAAAGATCCTACACCTTACTTCAGAAAATACTCCAAGGTAATGTCACAGAATTGGGCGGAACTGTTCAGAATTGCAACGAATTAAGTTGCAGATCGCGAAGACGATTGCCAACATTCGAAATCGGATTGGCACTTAAAGATGTTTTGAAATTACACAACTGTTTCAGAATCTGAACGTTCATAAATTCTTAATATTCACATTTTTGAATTTCAGAAGTTTTAAAAGATGTCCGTTTAATATTAGTAAAACATTCTGGTGCGAAATGCTTACACGACTTTATCTTGCCAATGTAAATGAGTAAAACCTAATCAATGTTTAACTCTTTCAGAACCAACGTCCGGAAAACAGGATGTCAATATATTTTACGTATAAATAACATCCGGTTTACCGGACGTCCGTAAGTTATCCATAAGCCAAAAGCCAACGTCTGGATTTCCAAAAAAACTTTTAAACAAAAATTAATGGAATAATGTATTTTGAAACCACCTCCGTGGCAATGTAACTAGCCCGGTATCCTACAAAGCGAAAGGTCCCGAGTTCCAACGTGTATTTCCGATGAAAACTCGATTTCAAAAAATCAACATGAAGACACTACGTCTACATTCCTTTCCTGTATTCTTTAAAGAAAAGCAGGAAATATAAATCTTAAAAAATCAAATTCAATGAATCATACTCATCTTGGAATATTTGATGTTGCGAAAAATATGATTTTATTTAATTCCTCCCCAAGATAATAAATAAAATAATACTTAAAAAATAAATAAAACAAATAAAAATATAAACATGCAAAGGAAAAGCTGTGGGTTGTGAACGCAGAAAATAAATACACTTAAAAAGAAAATTAACCAAAAAGCGTTAAAACACAAAGGCAAATAAAAATTAAAAAATCAAAAAAAATCATAAAAACAAAATTTGAACAACATGTTTTGATCGAATCATTTGTTTTATGGAAACGTGTATTTTAATTTGATAATATTATAATCAAACTTCGAATCTTATGCTTTATAAAGTCTCCACTTACCACTCTACCATGTGTTTTGAAAAAACGGGGGCCACTTGGAGCACCGTTTGTAGGTAACTAACAACTAATTTTTACGTTGTTTTTAAACTGAAATTCATTAATGTTTTTATGTAAATCTACAATATTGAATAAACAATCAGCTGTTTTTTACACCTATGGACAAAATCAGTTAGGCTACTATTTTCATGCAGTAAAATTTTTTTCAGAATTACGTTTGTTTTGTTTTTAAATCAAGTTCAATTTCAATACTAATATTGAAATTTTTCGTAAGTAATTTACATTAATCATAATTAATATGTTATTTTTAGTCCGAATTTCTAGTGTTTTACGTAAGGTATCTTTAAAACTGATGAAGATACATTACTGGGCTCAATTTTATTCAATTTATCAGGTAAAAATACATAAAAACCCATCAGATTTGTCTCCTTATTACAGCCTTAAAAATGTCTATATGGTCTCATTTCACCGGGGTTACTAAATAACGAAGCGCTATGTTTATATGAACGTTTTTTCCCCTATTTTTAGCTATAGAATGAGCTACCAAGATGTTATCGTATCGTTCTGAATCATCCTGTATATAATACAGATTTGTTTATTCCTAAAGTGTGTACGTTGCAATCTGTTCAATTCAGAAGAAAAGCAACCCCATGACCCAATGAGATGAGGATGATGTGTATGACATGTAAATGAGGTGTAGTCTTGTACAGATCCAGGCCGACCATTCCTGAGACAGTATGGTTAATTGAACCCCAACCATCAAAGTACACCGGTAATCACTGTATAGCATTCAATTACGTATAAAAGTAACTACCTTTACTACGATTTGAACCAGGAACCATCGTCTCCGAAAATCAGCTATTAAACAGCTTACACACGGCAACAACTTTACCTCTAGACCAACCCGGTGGGTAGATATTTAATTTAACTAATTTCCTTAATTAAACTATAAAGAGAAAACGAACATTAGCTTAGAAGTGTTGGAATACTAGAATCAGATAGAAAAGGAGGAGTCAGAGACGGTTCTATACTCCCCGAATAATCACATCACAACTATAGACTCGCTTTCAACCTACTGATTTATTTGTTCCAGATTTGTTATGGAAATTAACAACCTATAATTTTATTTTATTCAAATATGTTTTTTTGAATGTGTGAAGGTTTTAATTATGAGGAATTTTTTGTAGTTTTTTATTTAAAAATTGTAAGATTCAATCAAAACAAGTTATAAGTTGAAAAATGTTAAAGAGAAAACAAAAGAAGGATTGGTGATAGGAGGGTATCCTCACCGGCACTAGTTCTTGATTTAGTCCTCGGAGCGTTGTGTTGAGAATTCTTGGCAGAATTAAGTTGGTTACCAGAGATATGAAGGGATGAATAATTGGAGGGGGAATATCCTGAATAGGGACTTGAACCATGAGGTGGTTTTGAGGTTGGAGGATGGTGAGCAGGATAACCGGGATAAGTGGCATAAGGGTAATTAGGTTCCTGGTAATAAGGACTTGGCCCGGGGGAAGAAGTACCTTCTCTTTGTTTCGTACCCCCGCCGTTGTTGTTCAGCATCGGTTTGATATCACAAGCTGAGCCTCCATGTTCTGGATGTAAGAACACTCCCATGTGTGCGATTGCAGCTGAAGAATATTCACTTGGGGCCGCCGTACTTGGCGCACTCGTCGTCGGTGCCGATACCGAGTCAGGTGTGGCATCTTTAGGCGGTGTTGGTGGGAAACTGAACATCGGGTTCGATAATCCCGATTTTGCAGCGGCTTCATCCACGGCGTACGGTGGACACCAGTTAGATTGAGGTTGTCCGGGACCTTTATCTGATGTCCCCGAATTTGCTAGCCATGGATGTAAAGGTGAATGATGAGGGAAATGCGGTCGACACACTTGTCTCGCTGCAGCCGCTGAAACAACAGAAAACATACAAAATCAGTGTTAGATCACTTTTACTACGTTAAATTTTACATGTCCAGTACGGTACTGCTTACTCTTAGCTGCACAAATTAACGCCGGAGTATCTCAAGGGGCATTACTATCCCCATTTTTGTATAGTGTATTTGCATCGGATATGCCTGTTTTGAAAACATCAGTAACCGCGAAGTATGCTGACGATACAGCAATTCTTGTACGGGAAAAGAGCGCGGATGAGGCTTCCAAGTTAGTGCAGCGACATCTTTTATTAATACAGGACTGGCTTACCCGTTTAAGTCCCATTTAAGTTGAACCAATTAAGTGTGAACCCAATTAAGTCAACACAGGTCACATTCACCTTACGACGTCAAACTTGTCCACCTGTGATGCTGAATAACATTCATATCCCCCAAGCGAGAGTGGTGCGATATATTGGCTTATGGCTTGACAGGCGACTAACTTGGAAGCATCATGTGCGTACAAAACGTTTAGAACTTAACCGCCGCCAGAACCTACTCTTCTGCTTAATTAACCCTCGATCAAGATTGAACCTCCGCTCCAAGCGGCAGAGAGTAATTTAAAGTCGATCCAGGCCTTTCAATCAAAATTCTTAAGATTGCTACTGGCGCTTCTTTGTGTGTAAGCAATAAAACCCTCTACGACTATTTCAAAATTCCGACAGTAAAGAAGCTAATCTCGTCCTTATTTAGTAAATTTCACAAACGACTAGCTGACCATCCAAACCAACTAGCCCGTGATCTAGCTACAAGGAACTTCCCACCCGTGCGACGTCTCAAGCGAAAATGGAGTAGAGACCAGACCTTTTGGTCTGAATAACGGCCAACACCCGTAGTTATAAACGGAGAATGTACCACTGGGTACCTCATCTCGTTAAAGTGAAATTCCCCACCGCCATTTAAATATGATATACGGAAATTGTGCAGTTCAATGTACAGTACCGTAATAAAAATTAAAGACAAAACAAATTACAAGTAGATAAATCTTTCCTACAAAGTTCCTCGAAACGACCTTAATTTTATTCAATACAAAACTTCACTCGACGAATTCATTTCCAGTATCACATCGGCTTTTTCTAAACAGTTTCTACCGGTTCTATTATTCAATACGCAAGAGTTCTCAGTTGCCTTTCGTGAGAAGATATTTTGTACATTTTGTTACTACGATGGATAACGAAAACTGAATAGAACTAGTTCGCGGGTATTCATTTCTGTATGATTTACAAGATAAAAGATATAACTAAACTGATATAATAAAAAGATTAAACTGAAACTGAGACATACGAAAGTATTAGAAAAAATTTTCTTCGTCGTCGATCAGTTCTTTAAATTAAGTCCAATATTCTCCCTCAACCTTTCTAGTTTTGAACATTTTACGAGGTGTGGCTATTAAATAACGAGACTGACGCTGCTGCGGATCAAGGAGGCATGCATCAACCGTCATTAACCAACAGCTGTTTAGTGTGAACCTTTCTCTTTAGTATGCAGCTAGTCTCGCTTCTGTAACGACACAGTTTAGTCAGAGCCTACGTTTGCGTTATTGTTGTTTTTATGTTTTGCCGGATAAAATGGTTAATGTAATAGTTGAGCAACGAATTATTGTGAAATTTCACTTTAACTTGGAAAAACTGCTACTGAAACTTATAATTTATTGAAAGAAATGTATAGCAGTGAATGGTTATCGCGGGCACATATTTTTGAATAGTTTAAGCGTTTTAAAGATGGCAGAGAAAACGTTGAAGATGATTCACGGCCAGGTCGCCCTTCAACGTCAAAAACGGCCGAAAATGTTGAAAACGTCGGTATTTTGATTCGGTCTGACCGTCGATTAAGTATTCGCGCAATTGGTGAAACTGTAGGTAATGATAAAGAATGTGTACGGCAAATTTTACATAACAGTTTTAACATGCGATAAGTGTGTGCTAAAATGGTACCTAAAATTCTAACGTTTGAACAACAAGAAGCTCGCAAAAATGTTTGTTCTGATACTTTGTAGCTGATTGAAAATGACCCAAATTTTTGGAAACGATAATAACATGTGATGAAGCGGCTTTTTATTTATGATTTGGAAATGAAGCGCCAATCCATGCACTAGAAGAGCCGAACTTCACCGAGAGCCAAAAAAGATCGAATGAGCAAGTCAAAATTTAAAGCAATGATGATGGTTTTTTTATATCTATGAGATTGTGTACCTTCACTGGGTTCCTGAAGGTCAAACAATTAATCAATATTACTATCTTGAGGTACTTTCTAAACTACGTCAAAGAGTAAGGAAAAACGCCGTGAAATGTGGAAGGACAAACTATGGGTTCTCCACCAAGACGATACGCCAGCTCATTCCGCGTTCTGTCAAGAGGTTCCTAGCCAAGTACAGCATCTCAGTGTTAGAAAATCCACCTTATTCACCAGATCTTCCACCATGTGACTTCTACCTCTTCCCTAAGGTGAAATCTGCATTAAAAGGGACAAGATTTGGGTCTGTGGAAGCTGTAAAAGAGAAAGCGGCACGTGTCCTGATGGAGCTGATAGAAGATGACTTCCAGCACTGTTTCCAACAATAGAAAATTCACATGGAGCGTGTAGGGATAGAGAAGAAGTGTATAATGAAGGTGACAGTAAGTGCTATGTGTAATTTTTTTTACGTCAGTCTCTTTATTTAATAGTCACCTCGTATGTGTGGAAAACCTCTGTATGTTTACGTTGATTGTTTTCTTCGTCATCGTCTTCTAATAAAATTGATATCACACACGAATCTTCAGTAGTCAAACCTAACATTTTGACGCTAATGAAAGAAACTTAAAACTGTTCAGGCTACGTTATTAACGAACACTTTGGCTTCCAGTACCGGATATTATCTGATAATATGATTGACAGCTCAAATGTCGTGTCGGAAACTAGCCGTTACGGAAACGATTGGTACATAATGATATGAACCGACCTTTACTGCTAATGCAGACGATGAAATGAATGATGAAAAAATATCAGAACTGACCGGGAATTGAAACCGAGACCACGGCGTAGAAGACAGTTGCGTTAACTACTACTCCTACGGGCCGGCCAGAGAAGAAGAAAATGCAGATGACGAGGAAGATCATAGATGAAGATGAGTGATGAAAAAATGCCAGATCTAACCAGGAATCGAACCCGGGACGAAGAAGTTGAAGAAGAAGGAGGTGGAAAAGAAGGAGACGAAGGAGAAGAAGAAGAAAAGGAGAAAAGTTGAGCAGGAAGGTAGTGGAGTGTGGTGTCTAAGGGGGCAACCAAGCATCGAACGAACGAATTCCTTTGGTAAGCTATCTCATTTGCATACGGATCCACGTTTAACTAGTTGCCCACTGCCTCTTACCATCTCACTCGACTTGCTAACAACACAACTGCCACTATACCACTAGAAGGTACATCGTCTACTGATACGCTCTCTTAACTCACACAGACACACACATCCTAAAGACAGAGAAGGGAACATTGCAGAGTAGAACAACTACAAAAAAACATAGTAACATTCGTTAAAACATAAAAGATATCGTCCATTTAACATTGTTATTTTCTTGTTTTTAAATCCCAATACACATCCATCTGCATTTTATAAATAAACATATTTCTTTTAACCGATTTTTTCGATTATACGTCTCTCCTGTATTAATCGATTGATTGAAAACTTACATAAATTTGGAGTTGAATATATCAGACGTTATAAAGTAAAATCTGGTGTGAAACACTCACACAATTTTCTGTTGCCAATGCAAATAATTAACGATATAACCTAATATTAGTTATAAAACATTAGAAATAAAAAAAATTAACCTCAAAAAACATAACCTTATTTTAATCATCAGTGAATGATGGAAAATAAAAATCAACCTCAGTTTGGCTTTAATAATACGGAAAATTACTCTTTCACGCTAAACTAGAATCTGTAGAAAAAAATGCTCTAAATAAAATTTGTAGATCTTTTAATTTCCTATAAATTTTAATATATACATTTTTGTTCTCAAATACATACTGAGGCTGAAATTTAAAAAATAATCGTTTTTAACAGATTTTCATGAAAAGAAAATAGTAAATCACTAATTACCGCTAAACTTACGCGTTATACAAAGAAATGTTGAATATAAAAGCTGTAGATTTTTAAATTTTCTACAATTTTTATTACATGCTTATACATTTTTGCGCTAAAATGCATATTAAAGCCGCAATCTAAATAATAACAATTTTTTTCACGAGAAAACAGCCTTCACCAGAATTTCAGCAGACTGGCATATACCCTATCTTGTGGAGTATAACAAATTCAGTAAATGAGGCGATTTATAAAAAAATCATAGCAGCCGTTTTTGAGAAAATCGCAAAAAAGTGAAAAATTACACGAATAGACTACTACTTCCGGTCAACCGATTTTAATGAACATTTTCTTGTCGGGTCCTCTAGTGGTATCTAACTTAAGTTTCAAGTTTCAAGTTCGTACGATGTTCCGTTCTTGAGATATTCTGTTCACACCCATTCATGCGCACAGACAAATCACTAAAAACATGTTTTTTGGGTTCAGGGCGTCTGTAAACGTGTAAATCCGGTGAAAACTCGTATTCGAAAAATCGACATGAAAACAATATTTTCCTTCCTAAATATTCATAGGCAAGAGAAACTAAAAATGGATCATAAGGCTTAAATAATGTTTTCACAATTTCAGTACGGTTTCATTTCACCCGGTTAGCTAAATGTCAAGCGAAATATTTTGCCAGCTATGACTCGCTAATGAAACGTTTCAAGATACATGTTGATATGAATATTTTTCTCTTAGTTGTTAAGCTACACAATCACTTCTTAGAGTTTTGAGTCATTCTTTTAAAGACACCCTATATAATCCGATATATGTTTACTCATCCGATCGGATAACCATTAAGTTAAACTTAATAAGTTCCTTATTCAAAATGATCGTCCCTTCTTTTCAAAACAGCTGGAATTAATTCCTTAATTCAGAATTTCATTCGCCAAAAAACTTCCACTAAACGACAAAAGCCATTTAAAACTTTCTTCCTCAACCCAAAATTAAGTTCCATAATTTTATTAAACTTTCTTAACTAGGACACGATCAAGTAACAACTTCCAACTTATTTTATTAACTTTAAAATGACATTACTGCTTTAACTTTACCCTCTTCCAGACAATATTGCTAAAGTTTTACTCGTTTAAAATTATTAAATCTTACTTTATAATATTTAACTGATTTAATAAAGCAACTTATTTGGTAATTTATTTTATTTAACTTTTTGACAACTAATAGAAATTATCGCAAAATGTATTAAAATAAAGAAATTAAATATAAATTGTATTTAGGTCATCAGCTGTACTAAGTAAAACGAAGAGTGAATTGGTTTACATTTGCCTTCCTCACCAAGTTAAAAAGTATGCTTATCAGCATGCTAGGCCCTCTAAAAATCATCTACATTCCACCCTTAAAATAACATCTTCACTTCAATCACTATGATGTCTCATATCACTTTACCACATTAATCTATAAAGAAAAAATCGGGAGTGAACGCTCACACGACTTTCTCTCTAATTCAAAAATAGTGAACAATGCAACAGAACTTTAGTAATAATACATTAGAAATAAACAAAATCTCAAAAAACATAACTATTTTAATCATGAGTGAATGATGCAAAATGAAAATCAACCTTAGTTTGGCTTGAAAAAACGGAAAATTACTTTTGACGCTAAACTAGGCTTTGTAGAGACAATCGCTTTAAAAAAAAAGTTGTAGATCGTTTAATTTCATATAAATTTGATTATATAGGCCTACATTTGTTTTTTAACGGTGTACTAAAGCTGAAATCTTAAAAAGTCGATTTTTTTACAGATTTTCGTGAAAAGTAAACAGACATTCACAAATTACCGCTAAACTAAGCGTTATAAAAAGAATTGTTTGAAATAAAAGATGTAGATTTTTAAATTGTCTACAACTTTTGTTTTAAAATTTTTGTTCTAAAATGCATAATATTAAGGCCGCAATCTTAAAAAACCGTTTTTGTCTTCGAGAGAACAGCGTCTCCAAGAATTTCAGCACATATGGCGCCTACTGTATCTTGTAGAGTATTGAAAATATAGTAATTGAGACGATTCTTAAAAAAATCGAAGGAGCCGTCCTTGAGAAAATCGCAAAAAAGTGAAAAATTACACGAATAAACTACTAGGCTACTTCCGGTTGGCTGATTTTGATGAAAATCTTCGTATCGGATCCTCTAGTGGTATCTAACTTAAGTTTTAAGTTTCAATTCGTGCGATATTCAGTTCTTGAGATATTTTGGACACACACAGACAAATCGCTAAATACAGGGTTTTTGGGTTAGGGGGTCTGAAAACGTAGTCTACATCCGGTGAATACTCGATTACACCAAATCGACATGAAAACGATACTTTCCTTACTATATATTCATACAGGCAAGAGAAAGTAAAAAATCTGGTGTGAAACACTTACGCGACATTCTTTTGCCAATGTAAATAATAACCTATGTTTAATCATACCGACCGGTTTGGTCTAGAGGTAAAGTCGTCGCCGTGAGTCAGGTGTTTAACAGCTGATTTTCGGAGACGAAGGTTCCTGGTTCAAATCCTAGTAAAGGTAGTGTTTTTGTACTTGATTTTGTTTTAATTTAGCTCCCCACGTGCAGAAAGGCTGGTTTGGACGTCTAGAAGTTTTACTAAGTAAAACTAGAGGCAATTTGATTTACATTTGCCTTCCTCATTGATTGGAAAAGTATGCTTATCAGCATGCCAGGTTTTCTGAAAATCAACTACGTTTCACCCTGCAAATGACACCTTCACATAATTCACCACAGGGTCTGACTGTGTAATGAAATTCAGTACTCTAAAAGGAGATAACTCTGATTAGTATCTTTTACTCCTCTACCTCTTCTGTTTTTAAATGTTTTAATCATATAGTTGGCAGACCATGTGATAAGAAACAGAACTATTTTTTGTATCCCTTGAACTAGCAGATCGATTGCAAATCATTAACACACCACCTGCCTGTTATAGGCAAGGGGTTGATTATTGTTCTTAAATTAAATAAATAGAACGTACAGACATTAGAAATACATTTTTTTCAAAATATTGACCGTTAAGAAAGGTATTCCTTGTATAAAAATGGTCGTTAAGAGACGTTTTACTGTAAAAATATAATTTAACAAATTTTAATGACTTGTAAAATTATTTTAAAATTACTATAATTTTTTATAATAAAATTACATCTAATTATTTAATATTATACACAATTAGTTAAAAATTGTGGACAAGTTTTTTTCTTGTTTAAAAAAAATGTTATTTGAAATGTAAAAATAAAAAGAAATTAATGGGTACAAAGAAGGATAGTATATAATTGTCTAAGAGAGATATAAAATGATTAGGAGTAAAGGAATATTAAGGAATTAAAGGAATAATGCAGGTGGAAAGAGATTCCGAGGTCTATATTTTAATATTTATACCTTGCCTTATAGGTTAGGTTGCAACTGAACGCAGGTGTTTTAAGTTGGAAGACAAGATGACTGTATGTAAGGTGTTTTAAGAAACAGGTGAAAACACACCTGTATTTTAATTTTAATTTCATATGTGTGTGTTTGTGTGTGTACAAACTACATCAATTTGGTCCTTAAATTATAGGAGAGCCACGTGCCTGGATAGGCTACATTTGGTTGTACCTCTTAAATACATTCTGACTGTTCACAATATTACATCCTACAGTATGTTAGGTTACTGTACATTTTTTACCGTTCCAATAACCAATCATGTTTGTACTATTTATTTACCGTGTTTCCCAATAAATCTGTCGAATAGGGAAATTAACATTGGACAATGCCGGCCGAATTGGCGTAGTTGGTAACGTGCTCGCCTCTCATCATGCGGTCTTGGGATCGAATCCCATTCAGGCTCGGCATATTTTCATACGTTACAAAAATAATTTCATCCTTCACCGTCTGCATTGGCAGTAATTGCAGAACAGTCAGACGTTAACAAAAAAAAAACCATTGGACAATGTTAACATTAATTTAATTACAAGGGTGTAATCTTACTTTTATTACTCCAGTTGTTTGGAAACAGAATAAAAAAATCTGGTGTGAAACACTCGCACAACTCTTTCTCTTATCAATGCAAATAATTAACAAAATAACCTTACATTGGTAATAAAACATTAGAAATTAGAATTTCTAACCTCAATCATTTTACCATTATTTCATTTTACTATTATATTAATGATATGACATTTTATCTATCTCTACTCTAAAAAATTTGGTGTGAAACACTCATAAGACTTTCTCTTGTCAATGTAGACAATTAACAATGTAAACTATGATGTAAAATGAAAACATATAGGCCTACACAGGTTATAACTTGTGTTTTAAACACAAGACGTTTTTAGTTAAAAAACTAACCTCAATAAACATAAGCTTCTTAATTATGAGTGAATGATGCAAATTGAAAATCAATCTCAGGTTGGATTATAAATACGGAAAATTACTCTTTTACGCTAAACTAGGCTCTGTAGAGAAAAATACTTGAAATAAAAGTTGTAAATCTTTAATTTCCTATAATTTCATTACATACACTTTTGTCGTAAAATACTTACATACTACGGCTGAAATCTTAAAGTTTAAAATCTTAAATGCATTTTGTGCTAAAATGCGTATTAAAGTTGCAATCTTAAAAAATAAACAATTTTTTTTTTCTAGAAAACAGCCTTTCCAAGAATTTTAGCAAACATAGCGCCTACCCTACCGTGTAGAGCAAACAAAGATGTAGTAAATGAGGCGATTTTTTAAAAATTCTTAGAAGCCGTTTTGAGAAAATCGCAAAAAACTGAAAAATGACACGAATAAACTACTACTTCCGGTTAATCGATTTTGTTGAAAATGTTCATATCGGGTTCAGTAATAGCAGCTAACGTAAGTTTTAAGTTTCAAGTTTGTACAATATTTCGTTCTTGAGATATTTGTTCAAACATACACTAAAAACACGTTTTTTTGGGTTCAGGGAGTCTGAAAACGTGTAGTACCGGTGAAAACTCGATTTCAAAAAATCGACATGAAAACAATACTTTCGTTCCTATATATTGTGACGATATCGAAAAGTAATGTGTGTTCGAGAGGTTTCTAGGACCGAGAAATTCATAAAATGTTAAATAGTTAATAATAGAGTGACAAAGTAACAATAGAGTTAGTTATAAAAGGATATTTAAAAAGGGCCGTGTATAGTAAGGTAGGGTATTTGTTGTGCAACTATTTGTGTAACACCTTTTATTCACTTGTGACTTGTTTACACTAGTTAAAATTTTTCGAGAGCCATAAAAAGGATTTTTGTATTTTATCATTGCATCGAATCTCTCTGTTCTTCCAGAAATCTCTCTGATACACCTATATATCTCTGATACACCATAACGTTAAAGAAAGTAGAGAAGTGGATGTATTTATTCATAATAATAGTTTAGAGCATGTAGAAACAGTGAAGTTCCTGGGTGTATCTCTAGATAGATCTTTGTCTTGGGACTTCTATATCAATCAAGTTTGTAGTAAAATATCATCTGGGGTATTTGCACTAAAACAAATCGCCAGATTAAATGATAAAAAATTACTAATGGCAGCTTATCATGGCCTCATTCTGTCTCATATCCGGTATGGTATTTTAGTATGGGGTAATTCTAGCATGGGTAATATGAATAGGGTTTTTAAAATTCAAAAGAAAGCTATTAGGTGTATGGTGGGAGCTAACCAGCTAACCTCATGCAGGCCACTATTTAAGGAGCTTAAATTGCTTACAGTTTCCTGTATTTGAAGTTTTCCTGAATTTCAATGTTCACAATCATAACACGAGAAACAGGAATGATTATTATGTGGCTAATCACTCCACAAAATTGTTTGAACAAAAACCTACTCATGCAGGGAGAAAATTCATAAATAAATTACCCCAATCTTTAAAGTGTTGTAAGGATTTGAATTCCTTTAAAAAAATTTAAAAAATTACTTGATCGGTGAAACTTTTTATAGCGTACAAGAATTTCTTTCTTGATAGTAGTGATACATAGTGTGTTTCTTATATGTATTTCAGGTGTTACTTCTGACGATATGTCCTATACTCCTCCTGGAGTCTCCAGGGCGTAAAAAAAAAAGTATAAAGAGAGCCCCAAGTGCGGTCGGAGAGTTAGTATTCGTTTAATCTTTGACGAGTGTTTATTGCGTGTGCTATCAGTACGTTAGAAAAGGTCGACGTCTCCGGGTATTGGTCAACTATTGTTATTTTGTCTTATTGTGTATGTGCATTGCGTATAATTGTTTGTAACTAGTACTAAGTAAATTATTTAAGTTATTTATTGTATTACTTCATTATAATTAGTTTATTATTTATTTTGTAAATCTTTTAGTTGTAATAAATACTTAAAATTTTAAACTTTAGTGTATTAATTATTTAATTTACCTAGATCCCGAAACGGACCTTAGCGATAAGTGTCACAATATTCATACATAGAGCAAGAGAAAGTAAATTTTTTAAGTTATTTATTGTGTTACTTCATTATAATTAGTTTATTATTTATTTTGTAAATCTTTTAGTTGTAATAAATACTTGTAATTTTAAACTTTAGTGTATTAATTATTTAATTTACCTAGATCCCGAAACGGACCTTAGCGATAAGTGTCACAATATTCATACATAGAGCAAACATATTCATACATAGAGAAAGTAAAAAAACTAGGTGTTGTAAGAAAATGATTACGGTTTTCCAGTTTTTCTCTGTATTGCGTTGCTGTTGTTCTTCCGGTGTATTCACAGGTGAACTAGAGTTATTAGGTAGATGTTTTTAGTTCTAACTACCACAAGATACACGTTACAGCTTACTACGGTATAAGGCCTATGTAAATTGTAGGTGTACTATACGCAAAGTAGCTTAACATGAATTACGGGACGGGACAACGTTCCGTTTCAGACGGTTGTGAACATTTGAATATGCATGAGATACACGTTATGATGCAAGACCAAGACGAAGAGAAAAATATGAAGGAAGTGAAACTTCTCTCTTACACATACTCTTTCTTTGTTTTTCATTTTTCTTCTTTTTGTTTTAGGCGACCATCGAACCTTGAAAATCACTAACCATGGCGAACTTTCACAATTCATCCATCTTTCTTAACTCACTTATTTCCCTCCATTTTCCACGCTTTTATTTCTAATTTTTTTCCTACATATCTCTATTTAAATACAGTTGAACTTCCATGATTCGAAACACCATGGGAATATCTTGCTCGTAACAGGCAAGTGGAGTGTTAAATTATTTGCACTCAATCTTCTAGTTCCAGGGCTACAAAAAATGATTCTGTTTCTTCAAACAGTCAACTAATTATACGACTAAGTATTTAAAAACAGAAAAAGTAGAGGTGTAAAATTAAAAAATAAAATCTATTACACATATAGGCCTTACAAACATAACCTTTAACAAACATAATCACAAACATAATCTTTAAGTTTTTTTTTTAAATTCTATTGTTATTAAAATTGAAATATAATATTCATATTTATGTAAAATGACATTATCATTATTTTGTACTTTTTTTTAAATTGTGTTTAACGCAATCTTTGTAACCTATTTAACGGTAGTAATTTAACTTAGTAATTTTATAGTAGTTATAACTATTGTAATAAAATTTTTTTGTTCCATATACTCCTATGCGCAGGCAGAACTCTTTGTGAAGAAGAGTTTTGCGTATAAGTATATTTAGTTTAAAATATTGTAGATAGCTTAGTATAGTAACGAATTGTAATTTTAATGTAGCTATATTTTACTAAATAAAAAAAATCTGGTGTGAAACACTCACACAACTTTCTCTTGCCAATGCAAATAATTAACAATAAACCTAACATTAGTATTAAAACATTAGAAATGAACAAAAACTAACCTCAAAAACATAACCTTATTTTAATCATGAGTGAATGACGCAAAATGACAATCGAACTCAGTTTGGCTTAAAAATACGGAAAATCACGCTTTCACGCTAAACTAGGCTCTGTAGAGAAAAATGCTCTAAACAAAAGTTGTAGATCTTTTAATTTTCTATAAATTTAATTATATACACTTTTGTCGTAAAATGCATACTAAGACCGAAATGTTAAAAAAATCGATTTTTCTCACGTTTTCGTGAGAAAAAAAACAGAAAATCGCTAATTACCGCTAAACTAAGCGTTATACAAAAAAATGTTTGAAACAGAAGTTGTAGGTTTTTAAATTCTCTACAACTTTTATTATATAAGTTTTTGCGCTAAAATTTATATTAAAGCCGTAATCTTAAAAAAACAACGTTTTTACGTAAAAACAGCCTCACCGAGAATTTCAGCAAACATGGCGCCTACCCTATCTTGTAGAGAATAAAAAATTGAGTAAAATAGGCGATTTAAAAAAAAATCGTAGGACCAGTTTTTGAGAAAATCGCAAAAAACTGAAAAATTATACGAATAAACTACTACTTCCGGTTGACCGATTTTGATGAAAATGTTCGTGTCGCGTCCGGTAGTGGTATGTAACTTAAGTTTCAAGTTTCAAGTTCGTACGATGTTCCGTTCTTGAGATATTCTGTTCACACACAGACACACAGACACACACACAGACCAATCGCTAAAAACATGTTTTTTGGGTTCAGGGGGTCTGAAAACGTATAGATCCGGTGAAAACTCGATTTCGAAAAATCGACATGAAAACAATACTTTCCTTCTTATATATTCATATAGGCAAGAGAAAGTAAAAATAAATAAATAAATAAAAGACACTAATCACAGCTATCTCCTTTGAGAATAATGAATTTTATCATTATACAGCCAGACTCTGCGGTGAATGAAATAAATGTGCCATTTGCATGGTAGAAAATAGATGATTTTCAGACGGCCTGGCATGCTGATAAGCATACTTTCCACTCACTGAGGTTAAGGACATCAGTTTTTCGTCTGATGAGGTAAACAACGGCTAGGGAATTATGTATTTATTACGTAGCCTACACAATAAAAAAATTTGGTGTGAAACACTCACACGATTTTCTCTTGCCAATGTAAATTATGACCCATATTACCTATGTTTAATTATTAGTAAACAATGTAAAATGAAAATCAACTTAATTTTAATCATGAATGAATTTAACTTAAATACATCATTAATTGCCGCTAAACTAGGGGCTCTGTCTGTAGAGAAAAATTCTTCAAATAAACGTTGTAGGTTTTTTTAATTTTCTATATAGTAACTTTGATTATATAATACTTTTTTCATAAAATGCATACTAAGGCCGAAGTCTTAAAAAATCCAATTTTTACAGATTTTGATGAAAGAATTAGAAATTCACTAATTACCGCTAAACTAAACGTTATACAAAAAAATGTTACGATTAAAAGTTGTAGGATTTTAAATTATCTACAACTTTTATTACAACACATTTTTATGCTAAAATGCATAATAAAGCCGCAATCTTAAAAAAACAAATTTGTTACGAGAAAACAGCCTCTCAAAGAATTTCAGCAGACATGGTGCCTACCCTATCTTGAAGAGCATAAAAATTGTATTAAATGAATCGATTAAAAAACCGTAGGAGCCGTTTCTGAGAAAATCGCAGAAAAGTGAAAAATGACACGAATAAACTACAACTTCCGGTTGACTGATTTTAATTAAAATTTTCCTGTCGGGTCCTGTAGTAGTATCTAATTTAAATTTCACATTTCAACTTCGTACGATGTTCTGTGCTTTATATATTCTCTTTACACACACACAAACACACAGACCAATCGCTAAAAACGTTTTTTAGGTTCTTTTTTTTGGTTTAACATCCGACTGTTCTGCAGTTACTGCTAATGCAAACGGTGAAGGGTGAAATGATTTTTTGCAACGTATGAAAATATGCTGTGCCTGAATGGGATTCGAACCCAAGACCGCATGATGAGAGGCGAGCACGTTACCAACTACGCCAATGCGGCCGGCTTTTTTTTGGTCCAGATGGTCTGAAAACGTGTAGATCTGGTGAAAATTCTGTTTTGAAAAATCGACATGAAAACAATACTTTCCTTCCTATATATTCATATAAGAAAGAGAAAGTAGAAAAAAATTAATGATAGTTTTGTTTGGAACATTTTTTTTCAAAACTTGTACCTTGTATATTTTAGAAAATATTTCGGGTATGATAAAAAAAATTGTAAAGATTTTGAAGAAGGTGAAAAAGGATTGGCGGTTAAGATGAAAGCATTAATTTGATTGGTAGAGTGAATTGACAATACGAATTTTGATAAATGTTAAAAGGTATTAACCCGCGCTGCCTGGAGTAGGTAACGTATTCTCTGGCAGATGAGCAGATGTCTTTTATGTGAAACAAGTTATTTAATGGATGTTAGGGTGATTTCATCCCCTTTCTGAATAGGGGTTAGATTGGTACATAGATTAGGATGTAATGATCCGGATTTAATCACTCTAAGTGAATTTATGAAAGCGCCTCATCCAAAGCGTTTCTGCTTGCTTTAATCATTAGGTGAGAAACAAATGTTCCCGTTTCAGAATTCCTCTTTCATGTTCCTATTTCAATGTGTTTCCTTTTCTCCTCTACATTTTACCATTATATTAATGGTATGACATTTTATCCATCTCTACTTTAAAAAGTTTGGTGTGAAACACTCATAAGACTTTCTCCTGTCAATGTAGACAATTAACAATGTAAACTATGATGTAAAATGAAAAACATAACCTAATTTTTTTTTTATTCCTAATATGTGTACGTTGCAATCTGTTCAATTTAGAACAATAAGTAACCCCATGACCCAATGAGATGAGGATGATGTGTATGACGTGTGAATAGGTGTAGTCTTGTACAAACCCAGGTCGACCACTCCTGAGAGAGTATGGTTGATTGAACCCAACCATCAAAGTAAACGGCAGCCACTGTCTAGTATTCAAATCCGTATAAAAGTAACTAACTTTACTAGGATTTGAACCAGGAACCTTCATCTCCGAAAATAAGCTGTTTTAAAAAACTGATTTTAGTGACGACTTTACCTTTAGACCAACCCGGTGTCCCAATTTTAATCATAAATAAATGACGTAAAAGAAAATTCAACCTCTGACTTAAAAATACAGGAAATCACTAATTGACCCTAAACTAGTCTCTATAGAAGAAAATGCCTGAAGTAAAAGTTGTAGTACGGTTGTTTCAAAGTGAGAAGATAGTAATTTTTCCTTGAGGTATATTTTAGATTTTTTTAAAGCAATTTCCCTGTTTGAAATTAAAAATTTCTCTACAATTATTAAAATTATTTTTATTACAAGTTTTAATTTATTTTTATTGTTAAAATTTTCATAGTCTAATGTTAGGCCCTACATAAAATATGTTAGTAAAACGTTTATTTACCTTGCATAAACTATTTTATATTATTTTAATATTTATTCACGAATAAAGTTTTCAAGACGATTTAAACTATATTTTACCATGGTAACTAAAAATATTTGTTTTACGCGGTATCAACAAAATGTATTCGGCATACTACTTAAACAACTGATATTATGTTATTTTACAAAATTATGAAAAAAAGTTCTACTAGTGATAACGAATGCAGTATAATAACAAAAATTTTGGTGTGAAACACTCACATGACTTTCTCATGCTAAACCAAATAATGAACAATACAACCTAGCATTAAGTAGGCTAATAAAACATTAAAATTTAGTAAATGAGGTAATTTTTTAAAAAATCGTAGGAGCCGTTTTTGAGAAAATCGCAAATAAGTAAAAAATTATACGAATAAACTAGTGTACTTCCGGTTGACTGATTTTGATGAAAATGTTCGTGTCGCGTCCTCCTAACTTAAGTTTCAAGTTTTAACTTCGAACGATGTTCCGTTTTGAGATATTTTGTTCACACACACACACACACACACACACACACATAGATACACAACAATCGCTTAAAACATTTTTTTGGGTTCTAGGGGTCTGAAAACGTGTAAATCCGATGAAAACTCGATTTCGAAAAATCTATATGAAAAATATATTTTCCTTCCTATATATTCATATAGGCAAGAGAAAGTAAAAAAGCTTTATGACCCCCCACTGAGCGTGCGAATATCGTCTAATTGAAAAAATCTATACCCTTATATTATAAATAACAGTATCAAATTCCTTTATTATTAAATTCAGAGCCCCAAAGACCGGAAGTAAAAATAATTAAGTTAAGCATCCTCAAATAAAAAAAGGCCAGAGCTTTATTGTTTCATCTATTATTTAAAGAAAATATGACGTCACAATAATGATGAACTTGTATTAGGCCTTCTAATTGAAACCCTTACTAACCTTTGTGCAGCCATTGTGTTTTTAAGGGTACTCTAGTGAAGAAAACAATTTATTTAAAACTTATACCCCTATAGAAGCCTACGTACGTGACAATGTAATCCGTTTTACAAAACACGCTTCATAAATATAGATTTTTATTTCTACATTACTCTACAGAACAAGGAGACTGTGTATTACCTTTCAGAAATAATGAGTTTTCCCATGAGCAGGTGGATTGTTGAATTATTTACATTCGATCTAGTACTAGTTCCATAGCTACAAAAAATATTTCTGTTTCTTACTATTCATACAGTAATCCCTCGGTATCCGCGGAGGTTACGTTCCGGAGGGTTACCGCGGTTCGTTTTTTTTTCCTAATGTGTGTACGTTGCAATCTGTTCAATTCAGAACAATAAGCAACCCCATGACCCAATGAGATGAGGATGATGTGTATGACGTGTAAATGAGGTGTAGTCTTGTACAGACCCAGGCCGACCATTCCTGAGAGAGTATGGTTTATTAAACCCCAACCATCAAAGTACACCGGCAATCACTGTCTAGTATTCAAATCCGTATAAAAGTAACTACCTTTACTAGGATTTGAACCAGGAACCTTCGTCTCCGAAAATCAGCTGTTAAACAGCTGATTTTGGCGACGATTTTACCTCTAGACCAACCCGGTGGGTCCCGCGGTTCGTAAAACCGCGGATATTGATACCTTATATGAACGAAAAGATGGGGGTTAGGTTCTGAAGAAAAGACCTGTAGTCATTTCATAACGAATAGTTAATACTACGATAGTTAATGTTACGAATAGTTAATAGTTTTAGCTACATATTACCATTATTATAATCTATGAATATTCAATAAATACAGTACTGTACGTATTAAAAATTAAGGTTGCTTTAAATTGTTAGTTATGGCTGTTTGCTTTTTCTTCTTTTCAAACTACTTGTGGAGATTACTTCTTCGTATGTGGACTTCTTCTTCTCCTGGTAAACTTCTTTGTTTGGTATCACCAGCTCCTGGAGTCCTCTTTTGAACTGAAGGGCCCTTTCCATGACGGTATCCGTCTCCAACATGTAATCAGCAAACTGCGTTGCCATGCTAAGGATCTCGTTGATGGTTTGTGAAGAAATGCTTGGCTTTGTTTTGGAATTGTCAAACAAACAAATAATTGTACGTACGTACGAAGAAGTTAGACTGACACATGCAGGAAAACTTACGGAGAAATTACAATATCGCGTCTGAGCGTACGTATTGGCGGCCGTCCCCATACTAGTGCGTGACTCAACATGATACGTACGCCAAAACATTTATTCAAACACGTAGGGTGACACATGTTTTCGGAAGTGTATGACTTCCCCATCTCCCACCAAGTACGGTGTACACAAGGTGAGATTACGTAAGTATTTTAAGGTTTTAGGCCTACGAACAAAGTCCGCGGATAACTGAAACCCGCGGATGCTAAAACCGCGGATGCCAAGGGATTACTGTATTTTTTTAGTTGAGCGAAAGTTGAATTTCATTTAGCGTCATCAACTCATTATTAACGTGAGGTTATTTTTTCCAGTTTCCATTGTTTACTTATGATTAAAAGAGATGGAAAATTTAAAAGTAGGCAACGAAAACATAAAGGAACTTGGGGAATTCTGCTATCTAGGGAGTAAAATAACAAAGAATGGTAGAAACACAAGTTATATCAAAAGTAGAATTGCTCAAGCTAGAAAAACCTTTGAAATGAATAACAGCTTACTGACTACAAAATTGATTTACAGATTAAGAAAAATTTCTTAAAATAGTACTATGTTTGGAGTGTAGCATTATACAGGAGTGAAACGTGGGTGATAGGACTTGTAGAAAGGAAGAGGACAGAAGCTTTTGAAATGTGGTGTTGTAGGAAAATGTTAAAGATTAGGTGAGTAGACAAAATAAGTAATTTAGAGGTTCTTAGACGAGTGGATGAAAAAAGAAGTACATGGAAGCATCTTACCACAAGAAGGGATAGGCTAGTGGGGCACATCTTAAAGGCATCCAGGTATTGGTCTATCAAAAATGGAGGAAAATATTTTGAAGAAGTGAATTGTAGGGGGAGGCAAAGGTTAGAATATATAAAGCAAATTACAAAAGATGTAGGGTGTTACAGGTATGTAGATATAAAATGACTTGCGCAAGACAGAACAGCTTCGAGAACTGCATCAAACCATTAGAGAGAGACTGATGACATAAAAAACTCATGATTAAAGGTTATATTTTGTCTGTTTGTGTTTTCGTTTAGATCATCAGCCGAAAGGCTGGTTTGAACCTCTATAGGTTTTAGTAAAACGAGGAGTAAGGTAGTTTACAATTATCCTCCTCACCGAGTTGAAAAGTACGCTTATCAACATGACAGGCCCTCTGAAAAGCACATATTTTCCACCCTGCAAATGACACTTAACTTTATTTATCACAGGATCTGGAGTATAATGAAATTCATTACTGTCAGAGAAGATAGCTCTCATTAGTGTCTTTTGCATCTTTACTTCTTTTGTTCTTAAATGGTTCAGTCATTTAATTGGCTGATCATGTGATAAGAAACAGAACTATTTTTTGTAGCCCTGGATCCATTAGATTAAGTACTAATAATTTAACACTCCACCTGCCTGTTTTGGGCAAATAAAATTTTTTGTTTAGGTTATCAGCCGAATGGCTGGTTTGAACCTGTAGAGGTTTTACTAAGAAAAAATGAGGAGGGAGGTAGTTTACCTTTGCCTTCTTTACTGTGTAGAAAACTACGCTTATCAGCATCCCGGGCTTTTAGAAAGCTCATTTTTTTCACTCTGCAGATGACACCTTCACTTCATTCACCACAGTGTTTGGTTGTATAATGATGAAGTTTATTACTTTCAGAAAAGATAACTCTGATTTTTGTCTTTTACACCTCTACCTTATCTGTTCTTAAATATTCAGTCATTTAATTGGTTGATCATGTGATAAGAAACAGAACTACTTTTTGTTGCCCTGGATCCAACAGATTGAGTTCAAATAATTAACATTCCTCCTGCCTGTTATGGGCAAAAAATTTATTTATAGATAAATGGTTTCATTGTAAATAAAAGTTGAAAGAAAAAAATACATAACTTATAACAGACAAAACTTGCCCATAATGGGCAGATGGATCTCCATTTAAGAACAGAAGAGGTAGAGGTGTAAACTCTGACACTAGTCAGAGTTATCTCCTCTGAGAGTAATGAATTTCATTATACAGCCAGACCCTGCGGTGAATGAAGTAAAGGTATCATTTTGCGGTAGGAAAGTACCCTAAATGGTTTTCAGATGGATTGACACACTGATAAGCATACTTTTCCACTCTATGAGGAAGTGTAAACCACTTTACTCTTTGTTTTACTTACTGAATCCTCTAGAGGTTTAAACTATCCTTTCAGCTGATGACCTAAACAACGACGTAAGATAAAAAACGTAAAACACGAAGAAATGATGGAGAAAATAGTTAAGTTACAAAATCCGGTTTTAGTTAAAAAAAATCAGATGTTTGAATAAGGTAGATGAATTGATGGGTAAAGTAGCACGCGCCTGTCAGGTCCACACCGATACTATTGTCGGCTGAAATTTGAGACTACAGATAGTTGGTTGGACTGAGACCAACCTTGTCTTCGATTGCCTGCATTCCCATAGAATATCTGAGCTCTTATACAGGCTTACTCATCTTTTTATTTTCATTTTTATTTTGTTTTCTTTTGCGGTTATATTTTTATTCACAGAGTTATTAAATAACTTATTCTGGAATTTTAAATTTTCTTTCCTTTAACTATGTAATATTTATTTTATGATCAAACATTCTTTCTCTTACTTATATTTAGGTGCTGTGGACAGATCTATGAGTTATTTTAATACAGATTGTTTTGTTTGGCCGGAACATTCATAAATCTTTAGGCCTATTCCCTCGACGTTAGTTTACTAGTTGCTAGTAAACTAGCGTCGTGGGAACGAACAACTAGCAGCTAGTTTAGTAGTAAACGTTTAAAGCGGTAGTATCCACAAGCACGCTAGTGACTTTAAACATGTTTGATTTTACTAGCGCTAGTAGGGGAGAAAAAGTTATGTGATTGACTAATACTGGTAAACTAGCACGGTGTAAACGTTTGCAAACTTTTCTAGACTAACGGTAGTTGGGGAGGAAAGGTCATGTAATTGACTGGTACTGGTAAACTAGCACGGTTTAAACGTTTGGACTTGCGCTTGTAGGGGAGGAAAGGTCATGTGATTGACTAGCACTGGTAAACTATCTCGGTGTAAATGTTTGCAAACGTTTCTAGACTAACGGTAGTAGGGGAGAAAAGGTATTGTGATTGGCTGACACTGGTAAACTAGCACGGTTTAAAAGTTTGGACTTGCGCTAGTAGGGAGAAAAGATCATGCGATTGACTAGCACTGGTAAACTAGCTCGGTATAAATGTTTGGACTTGCGTTAGTAGGGGAGAAAAGATCATGTGATTGACTATCACTGGTAAACTAGCTCGGTATAAATGTTTGGACTTGCGCTAGTAGGGGAGAAAAGATCATGTGATTGACTAGCACTGGCAAACTAGCTCGGTATAAACGTTTGGACTTGTGCTAGTAGGGAAGAAAAGGCCATGTGATTGACTAGCACTGGAACTAGGTCGGTGTAAACGTCTGGACTAGTGCTAGTAAGGGAGAAAAGGTCATGTGATTGACGAACACTGGTAAACTATTTACACTTTTCATATCTACATACCTGTAACACCCTACATCTTTTGTAATTTCTGTATATATTCTAACCTTTTCCTCCCCCTCAAATCCACTCTCTCAATATTACCCTTCTTTATTGATAGACCAATATCTGGATATCATAAGATATGCCCCACTAGCATATCCCTTCTTCTGGCAAGATGCTTCCACCATGTACTTCTTTTTTCATCCACTCGCCTAAGAACCTCTAAATTTCCTTTTTTGTCCACCCCCCCTAATCTTTAACATTTTCCTATAACACCACATTTCAAAATCTTCTATCCTATTTCTTTCTACAACCCTTATCACCCACTTTTCACTCCCATATGATGCTACACTCCAAACATAGTGAATAAGAAATAGGAAATTAGTGAATTTAAGAAATTTTTTCTTAATCTGTAAGTCAATGTTTGTAGTCGGTAAGCTGTTTTTTCATTTCAAAGGCTTTTCTAGCTTCAGCTACTTTTGATACCACTTGTGCTTCTAACATCCTTTGTTATTTTATTCCCTAGATAGCAGAATTCCCCAACTTCCTGTATGTTTTCGTTGCCTACTTTTAAATTTCCCATCTCTTCTAAACCACTCTTGCTGCTGCACAATACTTTCCATTTGTTCTTATTAATTTTCATGAAGTAATCCTTTCTCATGATCTCATCCATTCCATTTAAGATATTCTCTAGTTCTTTCTTTGTCACGGCTAATACTACTATTTTATCATCGGCGAAACTCAGCATTTTATTGTTTTTCTTTGAATTTTTATTCCTGCGTCAAATTTTTCCTTCACTTCGTTTATAGCCTCTTCTATTACAAGTTAAAAAGTAGTGGGGACAATGAACATCCTTGTCGTTCACCTTTTCTTACAGCAGTCTCTTTTTTCATAACCCTCAATGGGGTACACACATTATGGATTAAAAATAAATTATTACAGAGGTTATATTTTATATTATTCACATTCTCAAGAGAAAGTATTGTGAGTTTTTCAACCCAGATTTTTTTACTAAAGTTCTATAGCCGTTTAATAGAGGTTTCATAATGTTGACTAAATAACTGACAAACTGTATTTGTAATTAGATAGATGAGAGAGAATAGAAGCCTGAATCCAATAATGTACACACCCAACAATGAAGTGTTAGGATTGGTGTTGAAGAATTGTTTATGAAAGAAACGAGAAAGAGCTCATTGTCAAAATAACGCAATTAATTATCGGAACAATAGAAATGCTTTATTTATTTCCAATAGGCTCATTCGGTTTTAACAGCAGGTGACTTTTGTCTTGTACTCCAGCCTTTAATCTCTTTTATAAATAACCTAACTTATATCGACTAAATACACTTCATAGCAATTGCACCTGAGCTTTGCGCGGACACAATTGCTAACATCACATGTGATGCATTAAAATGTTTTTTTCAAACATCGACGGTTGTATATATATATATATATATATATATATATATCTGTTGAGAAACACGTGCAAAACTTTCTCTTGCCAATAAAACTAATAAAAAATATAACCTAATCAAAACAAGAAACTGACATTTTTTTTTTTATTGAGTGATGATGCCTACATAAGCCTTGGGCTTGTGCGTAGGTAGGTCTAATGATATGTGGTGATTTACAAATGAAAAAAAATCCCAGACCTGACCGGGAATCGAACCTGGGACCCAGGCATAGTAGCCAGTTGCGCTGACCACTACACCACGGGCCGTCCAAACATTTATTTCGTATTTGTTACTTCTGGTTGACCGATTTTGATGAAATTGTTCTTGCCCCTTTATTTTACATAACATAAATTTCAAGTTTTAATTTCTTATGACATTCCGGTCTTGAGATACTTTCTTCTCGCCCAGATTGGTAAAAATAGTTTTCTATGTTCAGGGGACTTAAATAAGCGTATTTCTGATGAAAATTTGAATTTGAAAATCGATATGAAAACCTACTTTCCTTCTATATATTATTTTTTATAGGGTAAGAAAAAGTAATATCAGGGTTATGATTTTATTAACAAGCAGGTGGGGTGTTAAATTATTTGCACTCGACCTGTTAGTTCCAGGGCTACATAAAATAGTTCTGTTTCTTTTTATAGTCCATATGGTCAGCCAATTATATGACTGAATCATTTGAGAACAGAAGAGGTAGAGGTAGGTGTAAAAGACATTAGTCACAGTGATCTACTCTGAGAGTAATGAATTTCATTATTATACAGCCAGACACTGGGGTGAAGGAAGTGAAGGTGTTATTAGCAGAGTGGAAAATAGATAATTTTGAGAGGGCCTGGTATGCTGATAAGCATAACTAAGTAAAACCTCTGGAGTTTTAAGCCAGCCTTTCGGCTGATAACCTAAAAAAACATTTCATATAGGGAAAAAGTAATATATATCAGGGTTATGACTTTCTTCCCATAACAAGCAGAGAGATTGATAAATTCTTTGCAGTTTATCTGCTAGTTCCAGGTCTTTAAAAAATAGGTCTGTTTCTTATCACATAGGCATCCAATTATATGACTGAAGTATTTAAGTACAGAAGAGAAGGTGTAAAAGACACTAATCAGAGTTATTTCCTTTGAAAGTAATGAATTTCATTATAGAGTTTGTTCCTGTGGTGTATAAAGTAAAAGTGTTCTTTGCAGGGTGGAAAGTAGATGCTTTTCAGAGGGCCTGGCATGCTGATAAGCATCCGCTTCTACTTAGTGAGAAAGGCAATAGTGAACCATCTTACTCCTTGTTTTACTTAGTAAAACCTCTAGAGGTTCAAACCAGCCTTTCAGCTGATAACTTAAAAACATATAATATAGGGGAAGAAAATAAATATCAAGGTAATGATTTTCTATCCGTAACTGCCGGGGAGATTGTTAAATTATTTGCACTCGATCTGCTAGTTTCAGGGTTATAAAATATAGTTCTGTTTCTTATCACATGGTCAGCCAATTATATGACTGAAGTATTTAAGAACAGAAGAGGTAGAAGAGTAATGAATTTTATTATACAATTAGATTCTGTGTTGAATGAAGTGAAGGTGTTATTTACAGGGTGGAAAGTAAATGCTTTTCAGAGGGCCTGAAATGCTGATAAGTATACTTTTCCACTTAGTAAGGAAGGGATTGGTGAACCACGTTACTTCTCGGTTTACTTAGTAAAACATCAAGATTTTCAAGCCAGCCTTTCGGCTGATAATATAATAAGTAATAATATAATATAATAAGTAATATCAGGGTTGGTGTTAGGCTACAAAAATCTAAATTTTAACCGAAAATTTATTGAGATCTAGGATACATTAAAAATTTTAAGTTTAGAGTAAAACACAGCGTGTTGCTTGGTATGTTAATTTTCTAAGTTAAGTGTTGTAAGATGCTTAATTTAATTGAAATCAAGTGCGAGAAATAAATAACTTTAGATGTAAATGGCCACACAAAGTGTTGAGATTTGAAGAAATGAACTTTTGGCAGGTGTAAAGAATAAAATTAAAAGCCATTTTAATAAGTCAGTTAAAAAGACATACGTTTGAATGTCGCTTTGAATAAATTTAAACAATAAATAAACACAAAGTAAATTCACACCATAGACCAAACAGAGTCTACAGCCACCTCGATCGGATGAATGTTGATCAACAAGTATAAAAGACCTCACACCAACTGATCGATGTAGAAATGCGTCTCAGTTTGGAAATGACATAATTTGGTCAATTGGAATTCAGTCAACGTTCCAAGATGTCCATTATAAAACCATAGCGTTTGTCTCACGGCCCGGACTTATTTCAGTACCCCAGTCATGCATTTTTCAACTTCCCATCAAACTCTACACACACATTACCACTTAAAAATACATTACTACATATTTTACATCCTAAAAAAGGTAATTTACAAATCAAACTCAGATAATTTATTTTATTTTATTCGTGTATTTACAAAGAACTACCAGTAATCCCAGTTCAATTTACTTTATTACTTTCTCTTGCTTATATGAATATATATGGGAAGAAAAGTATTGTTCTCATGTCGGTTTTTCAAAATTGAGTTTTCACCGGATTTACACGTTTTCAGAACTCGGAACCCAAAATACATGTTTTTAGCGATTGTTCTGTGTGTGTGTGTGTGTGTGTGTGAACAGAATATCTCAAGAATGGAACATCGTACAAACTTCAAACTTGAAACTTAAGTTAGGTACTACTACCGGACCCGATACGAACATTTTTATCAAAATCAGTCAACCGGAAGTAATAGTTTATTCGTATCATTTTAACTTTTTTGCGATTTTCTCAAAAACGGCTCCTACGACTTTTTTAAAAATCGCCTCACTTACTACATTTGTGCTCACTTACTACATATGCTCTACAAGATAGGGTAGGCGCCATGTCTGCTGAAATTCTTGGTGAGGCTGTTTTCTCTCTATTTACTGTAAAGAAATAGTTTTTTAAGATTTCGACTTAAATATGCATTTTAACGCAAAAATGGGTATAATAAAAGTTGTAGAGAATTTTAAAACCTACAACTTTTATTTCAAACCTTTTTTTATAACGCTTAGTTTAGCGGTAATTAGCAATTTTATGTTTTTTTTCTCAAGAAAACGTGTAAAAAAATCGATTTTTTTTAAAGATTTCAGCCTTATTATAGGAACATTTTACGACAAAAAAAGTATATAATCAAATTTATAGGAAATTAAAAGATCTGCAACTTTTATTTGGAGCATTTTTTTGTACAGAGCCTAGTTTAGCGTGAAAGAGTGATTAGCCGTATTTTAAAGCCGAACTAAGGTTGATTTTCATTTTGCGTCTTTCACTCATGATGAAAATTAGGTTATGTTTATTGAGGTTAGTTTTTTTGTTTATTTCTAATGTTTTATTACTAATGTTAGGTTTATTGCTAATTATTTGCATTGGCAAGAGAAAATTAAGTGAGTGTTTCACACCAGATTTTTTTGGGTTGAAGGGGCCTGTAAACTTATATTATATTCAATGTAAACTCGATTTCGAAAATTGCTATTAAAACAATACTTTCCTTCCCTATATTTTCATATGAGGCATTAGAAAGTAAAAAAATAATAAATTATACCTACTTTTTCTTATAATTAAAAAAATTCAGTTATTCTCAGGTCATATATTTCTCCTCTTCCATTGGTGATTCATAAAAATGTTAACAAAACTTTTGTAAGGTTATATCAAAAGTTCAAAACTTTACCGGGTGTTTAGTAATAGGCCTAGTAGGGTACATTTTAAACTTGTGAATTAAAAAAGTTGAATTGCTTTTCAAGATTTTATTGAATAACTTTATAAAAAAGTTAACATTAGTTTTAAAACTGAAAAAATTATTTTAATAGAAAATTGGTAACAAAAAACTCAAGAAATTATAAAAACAAAAAAGTTTTAAATTATAACTTTTCTTAAAACGATTAAAGTCACATTTTGAAAAAAAAATTGTTTTAAAGTTCTTTTTAACGACTTCAAAGTTTTTTTTGTTTCCAAAAATGTAATTAAATTACTTTTTGGATTAGGAAAATTACTTTTAATTTGTATGTATCATCTTAAATATGTTGTGATTTGAAAACTAATAGATAGGTATTTCACTAATTATCTTTTTTTTATTAGTCTACCGTCAGGTCATTTAGGATTTCCAAAATCTCCAAAAGTATAATGGAATGTCAGATCCGCTTGTAGTAACAAAATTAAGTTGCAAGTTTCAATTACGTACGATATTTGGTCTTGGGATATTTAGTTCACACACAAACCTTGATAAAATATTTTTTTTGGATTCAGGAGGCCTGAAAATGTGTAATTTTGGAGAAAACTGAATTTTGAAAAATACATGAAACAATACTTTACTTTCCTATATTGTGTAGTATCATGATAAAAGTCAGTGGAGTGTTAAATTATTTGCATTCGATCTGCTAGTTCCAGGGCTACAAAAAGTTATTCTGTTTCTTATCACATGGTAACCCAATTATATGACTAAAGCATTTAAGGACAGAAAAGGTCTAAGTTATCGCTTCTCAGAGTAATAAATTTCATTATACAGCAAGATCCTGTGTGAATAAAGTGAAGGTGTCATTTGCAGGTAGTAAAGTAGATGTTTATTAGAGGGCGTGGGATGCTGATAAGCATACTTTTCTACTCAGTGAGGAAGGTATAGGTAAACCAACTCATTTCTCGTTGTGCTTAAACGTGGTTCTTTACGGGTATGTCACAAGATTAGCTCGGTATGCTGTAAAACTTCTGATACTTTGTGAAATGGAATCACCTGAAAGTAATAGAAATTTACGTGATTTTTTTGTTTTTTACCATTACTTTGTTATAAATTGACTTTACTTTGGAAGTACAAAAATACAGCTGGTAAAATTTTTGTCAAAAACAACCTTAGTCCGGGTTGTATTTTTTTATTTTATTTTTTAACATACTATTGGCTTTTAACAGCCGTCCAAATAATGTCTTTTCTTTTCTCAAAATTTATGCAGAATAATGTTACCACAGTATCATGTGTGTAAAACAATAACAACAAACTGGAGGACGTTTTTAATTCTCCTGAAAAATTTTCATTTTTGTACTTTAGTTGTTTTTGCTAAAAACTCTTCGATAGTAAAATATGCCTTTGGCAAGAGGATGTAAAGTTAAAAACTATTGAAAAAACACCATTGTTCAGAATGTGTTTCACAGTATTTTTACTTTCTCTTGCCTATATGAATATATAGAAAGGAAACTATTGTTTACATGTCGATTTTTCGAAATCGAGTTTTCACCGGATATAAGTACACGTTTTCAGACCCCTGAACCCAAAAAAACATGTCTTTAACGATTGGTCTGTGTGAACAATATCTCAAGAACAGAACATCGTACAAACTTGAAACTTGATTGAAACGTAAGTTAGGTAGGTACTACTAGAGGACGTGACTTGTCATCAAAATTGGTCAACCGGAAGTAGTAATTTATTCGTGTATTTTTTAACTTTTTTGCGATTTTCTCAAAAACAGCTCTTTTCTTTGTATAACACTTCATTTAGCAGTTTTTAAGTGATTTTCTGTTTTTTTTTCATGAATAACTGTAAAAAAATAGATATTAAAAATTTTGGCGTTACAATGCATTTAAAGACAAAAAAGGTATAATCAAATGTATAGGAAATTAAAAGATCTACAACCTTTACCTGAAGAATTTTTCTCTACAGAGCCTAGTTTGGCGTGAAAGTGTGATTTTCGGTATTTTTTAGCCAAACTAAGGTTAGTTTTCGTTTTGCATCATTCACTCTGATTAAAACTATGTTATTTGTTTTGGTTTATTTCCAATGTTTTATTACTTATGTTAGGTTATATTGTTAAAAATTTGCATCGGTAAAAGTTATGTGAGTTAATGTCACACCAGAATCTTTTTAAAGGAAATAAATTTTCTATGCGTGTCCTTTAATCCGGTGATTTGTTAGGATTAATTTATGGAATACCCTGTATCATATTATACAGTATCGTAGCTTTATATAATTTAAGATTATGGGATACAACGTAAGGTTCACTGGCTAACGTTTCATTCAGAACCGAATTAAAAATTATACGAGTGAATTAAAATTGAGCTAATTCAAACACCGTCCGACCAACGTTCAATCGAATAAGATGAGGAGATGGAAAACTAAATTTTAAGTTAAATTTACATAGGAAGCTATAATTTGAGGAAATATTTCTTATTTAAAGGTTTGGTGTGTGTCTGTGTATTGTGGGGCAACCAAGTGGTTTCGTTTCCTGAGGCATTAGATAATCATAGCTCCCTAACGCTTCAATGTATAGAATTATATTTATCTAACATTTCCATCAGAGAGCAGAACACCGTATCTTGATTTTTGTTCACTGCTAAGTAATGTGCCTGCGCTGTGCACCGGCGCATTTTATGTATTTCTTCTGCAGAGTGAATCATATAAATTACTTTTTCCCTTTACTCTACATTTTATTTTACCCTATATGAATAAATACGGAAGAAAAGTTTTGTTTTCATAACGATTTTTTCAAAATTAAATTTCACATATGTACACATTTACCAGTCCCGTTGTTGTTGTTTAAGCTGATTTAAACATCTAGAGGCTTTATTAAGTAAACTAAGAAGTTAAATAATTTACTAATTCCTTCCTCACTAGAAAAGTATGCTTATCAGCTTGCCAGGCCATCTGAAAAAATCTATTTTCCACCCTGAAATAATATAATAATAATAATAAAACTTTATTTCCATATTTTTACTTTCTCTTGTCAACATGAATGTATAGGAAGGAAAGTATTGTTTTCATGTCGATTTTTCGAAATCGAGTTTTCACCGGATCTACACGTTTTCAGACCCCTTGAACCCAAAAATCATGTTTTTAGCGATCTGTGTGTATGTGAACAAAAAATCTCAAGAACGGAACATCGTACGAAGTTGAAACTTGGAAACTAAGTTATGTACCACTAGAAGACCCCACACGAACATTTTCATCAAAATCGGTCAATTGGAAGTAGTAGTTTATTCGTATCATTTTTCAAATTTTTGCAATTTTGTCAAAAACGGCTCCTACAATTTTTTTAAAATGTCTTGAGAGTGCTTTCTTCTTATATACAAGTGATGAGTTCCTCAAAGTGCTTGGAAAATCTTTCCTCATCTGTTGTTGTTTGCTTCCTTTTAGCTGATTTTTAATTGTATAACCTCCCCAGTGTGTTTGAACCTATCAATTTTCCAATTTTTCCGTATTGTGTCTTTAGGTTTATGAACATTTTAATAGCAATTTCTGTCAAACCATGTGTTTTCCAAAGAATTTTTGAATTTAAAAATTGTAGGTTTTTAAAATGTAGTATAGTGTAATCGAAGTTGTAGGAACAACTTCGATTACACTATAGGTTACACTTTTTCACTAAAATTCATAGCCTTAATAGGCTAAAAATTTGGTTGTAATTTTAAAAAACCATTTTTTTACGAGAGCACAGTGTCGGTTCAGTAGTAGTATCTAACTTAAGTTTTAAGTTTCAACTTCGTAAGATGTTCCGTTTTTTAGGTATTATGTTCATTCACACACAGACACACACCAACTCCTAAAAACATGTTTTTTGGGTTCAGGGGATCTGAAAACGTGTATATCCGGTGAAACTTCGATTTTGTAAAATCGAGAATGAAAACAATACTTTCCTTCCTATATATTCATTTAGGAAAGAGAATATAAAAATCGTAGGAGCCGTTTTTGAAAAAATCGCAAAAAGTGAGATGTATTGTTTAGGTCATCAGCCGAAAGGCTGGTTTGAAGCTCTACAGGTTTTACTAAGTAAAACGAGGAGTGAGGTGGTATACTGTTGCCTTCCTCAATAAGTGAAAAAGTACGCTTATCAGCATGCCGGGCCCTCTGAAAAGCACATATTTTCCACTCTGCAAATGACACCTTCATTTCATTCACCACAGGGTCTGGCTGTATAATGAAATTCATTACTTTCAGAGGAGACAACTCTGATTAGTGTCTTTTGCACCTCCACCTCTTCTGTTCTTAAATCATTCAGTCATTTAATTAACTGACCATGTGATAAGAAACAGAGCTATTTATTTTAGCCCTGCACCGAACTGATTGAGTGTAAATAAATTGACACTCCACCTGTCTGTTATGGACATAAAAAGTGAGAAATAACACGAATAAACTACTACTTCTGGTTGACTGATTTTGATGAAAATGGTGATCCTCTATTAGTTACAAACTTAAGTTCTAAGTATCAACTTCGTACAATATTCCGTTCTTGAGATATTGGTTCACACAGACCAGTCGCTAAAAATTTGTTGTTTTTTTTGGATTCAGGGGGTATACAAACGTGTATATCCGGTGAAAACTCGATTTTGAAAAATCGACTTGAAAACAATACTTTCCCTCTTATACAATATTCATACAGCCTACAAGAAGCAAGAGAAAGTAAAAAAAACAATGAATATGAAAATTTTTAAGATAGGTTATTAAATAACAACTCTTTCATTACCATTGTTTTTCTTTTTTGTTTTATTGTGAAGGCCCTCGGGGTTAAAATGATGGGTTTGTCTGGTATAACACCACCGGTACAATATTAAACCATTGGTAAACTGTACAGCATTCTTGATCAAGCAATCCATTTATTAATTTTAAATAATACATTACCATCTCTATACTCTGGCCAATAGAAAATTATATGCTATCACTGGTGAACCAGTTTAACACTATGCTTTTCATAAACACATCACTAGGTGATCAAAAAAGTATTACAATTTTTATTGTAATATTTATTACAACAGAATAATACATAAAATATAATAAATAAATCTTTCTATGTCAGCGACCAAAAAAGGAATAGAATTCGTCAAATACATTATACGTACGTATAAATTTATTTTACCTAACAATTTTTGTTTACAATTAAGTGCTCTACAAGATAGGGTAGGCGCCATGTCTGCTGAAATTCTTGGAGAGGGTGTTTTCTCGTTAAAAAATTGTATTTTAAGATTGCGGGTTTAATATGCGTTTTAGCGAAAAAATGTATATAATAAAAGTTGTAGAAAATTTAAAAACCTACTACTTCTGATTCAAACATTTTTTGTATAACGCTTATTTTAGCGGTAATTAGTGATTTTCTGGGTTATTTTCATGAAAATATATTTTTAAAAATCTATTTTTTTAAGATTTCAGCCTTAATATGCATTTTACGACAAAAATGTAGGCCTATATAATAAAATTTATAGGAAATATAAAGATATAAAACTTTGATTAACAGCGTTTTTTTCTACAAAGCCTAGTTTAGCGCGAAAGAGTGATTTTCCGTATTTTTAAGGCAAACTAAGGTTGATTTTCATTTTGCATCATTCACTCATAACTCAAATAAGGTTATGTTTACAACGCCCTGGTTGTAAAGAAGAAGAAGAAGGTTATGTTTTTGAGATTATGTGTTTTGATTATTTCTAATGTTTTATTACTATAATTAGATTATATTGTAAATTATTTGCATTGTTAAGAGAAAGTCGTGTGAGTGTTTCACACCAGATTTTTCATTCTTGATTTAATCGATGACGTCATTTTATATATTTGTGTATATTATGCATATTGCGTATTCATTGTAATTTTTATGTATTTATGTAACGTAGTCGATACAACCTTAAATTAATTTTTAAAAAATATTGGTTTTATTTACATTGACAAGAGAATGTCGTGTGAGTGTTTTCCACCAGATTTGTTACAGTATATCGGATAACTGCTGATAACAGACAGGCGGAGTGTCAAATTATATGCACTCAGTCTGTAAGTTGCAGGGCTAAAATAAATATTTCTGTTTCTTATCATATGGTCAGTCAATTAAATGACTGAACCATTTAAGATCAGAAGAGGCACAGGTGTATAAGACACTAATCAGAGTTATATCCTCTGAAAGTAATGAATTTCATTATACAGCCAGACTCTATGGTGAATGAAGTGAAGGTGTCATTTGCAGGGTGAAACGTAGATGATTTTCAGAAGGCCTGGCATGCTGATAAGAATACTTTTCCACTTAGTGAGGAATACAATGGTAAACCACCTGATTCCTCGTTTTACTTAATAAAACCTCTAGAGGTTCAAACCCGCCTTTCGGCTGATGACCAGAATACCGGATAACTAGGTTTCGGACAGCAGAGAGTTTGTTTTTAACGCGATAGAATAAACAAACCCTAGCAGATGTTTAAATAGATAATAAAATACATAAAACAAGGTTGTAACTGACGTTAGGCTGTATGGTTGTACTGCCTACAACGTTTCGTTTATGTATATTTATTTATTCATTAAAAAACAACCGATGCAGAATCACACACATGTATATTTTATATTGTGTTTTTTTGTTAGTAATTTAAATATTCATAATGTAAAGTAATTAAAGGTAATTAATTTAACCGTTCTGGAAACCGTATGCTCTTTTTACTATATTTATCTCTCTCGTACTTTCTCGTAAAAATTGTTGATAAAAAGAGATAGAATATGGCGTGCGTGTATTAAACAACTTTTTTTGAGATCAGCTGGTCTTTTCGGCCAATTGTAATTGTCTAACTAGAGTACATATTAATAAAATACAGAATACTGAAACTTGCATTAAAATTTACATATTTTTATGTTCTTATATTACCTTATAAACATATATAGGGTGAATCAAAAATTATTTGACATTTTATAGTTTTTGAAGTGAATGATCCTATAGGCAGATTGGGCAGGTTTTAGATGGATGAAATGTTATGAGTTTACTTTACCTCTTCCACTACGTCAGCGTCACCTACAGTGTAGCTATCTGTAGCTTTAAGTGCAGTTTGTAATCTACCGTCGAGTATATATATAAGCACTGATGGTGTCACCGGATGGCGACATTAAGTGGCGAGCTAAAACCTTTAATTTTTGGTGGCCCTTAAAAGGGCCGTTTAAACGGTGGTCGTCTTGGAGAAGCGTCGGTCGTAGTCATCGTGGCGGTCGATAAGCTGGGCGACACGGCTTGTCGTCATCCAGCGGAGACATCATCTTCTTCCCTCGCAGTAGTGCGTCAATGGCTGCTTCGTCGTGTCCGGTGGGCGTAAGGCTCAGTCGAGGGACCGCTGTAAGCATCGCTTGCGTCAGCGGACGATGACGGTCCGGTCGATGGCTTACGCTGTTGGGTCGGCGACCGGAAGTATCATCTTCTCTCTTGCGGGGTCGTCGATGAGCCTTCGTGGGAGTCCGGTAGCCGTGTGCCGATGGTGGACGTCTTGTCTGCTGTTTGGATCGGAATTGAATCTCTCGGCTCAGTGCAGCGTTCTTTTTATAGTCACCGAGAGCGCTGTGGTATTGGTGTTGACCTTGGTGACAAAGGCCTCTGTCGGTACACCGTCACAGGCATACCGCCCCTTTCGGAACTATTGGCGGTTTCCTCTGTCATCTCTATGTCGGAGGCTTTGTACCCGGCAGCACAGTACTTAATCAAAGGGGACGACAGTGACAATGGGTTAATGGTAGAATGCACGCGGGCGCCCCGGGTTCGATTCCCGGTCATAGCCTATTATAATTTATTTTAACATACCTTTTTTGTTGAGATTAATAATATTTATTTTACAGAATGCTTAAGTTTTTTTTTACAAAATTGATTAAGGAGTTTAAAACCAAGACAAAAAATTATCAGCAAAAGAAGCCAACCAAACGTTGAAAAGCGGTGTATTCTGATAAAGAAAGAAAATATCTAACGCAATGAGAAATTATTGGGAAAAAATAACGAATAAGAACATCAAGAAAATGGATTAGATCCATAAGACGAAATTAAAGATTTTCCAAAAACGATTTTAAAAAAGAAAAGAAAAGATTTTAAAAAACTTATGTAGTCGTATGAGAGTTAAAAAACAGGCCTGAAAACGCTTCATTAGCAAGTTATACAGTCAAAGATTTCGCCGAGAACGCAGTACCCTCAGTGAAATGAGACTAATAGTCATTTTTAAGGCTGTAATAAAGAGACAAATCTGATGGTTTCTTATGTATTTTTTTTCTGATAAATTGAAAAAAATTGGTCCCAGTAATGTAACTTCATCAGTTTTCTTCACCAGTATCTTCATAAGTACCAATTTATTTTATTAATTAAACTTAATTAATCCAAAATAGCATTTTAAAACTTTTTTTTAATTTATTTAAAGTTCTATTGACAACTTGGTCATTAGGACTACTGTGGGTTTTTGTACTGTAACAATGGGTTTTAATGTGTTAAAATTTCCAGATCTTATTTGAAAACGAACTATGGACCTTTCACTTTGTAGGCTAACGCGCACCACTACACCAAGGAGATGTCCTTTTTAAATTTTAAATTTAAATAATTACATTGAAACATCCTTTTAGCTAATTATTTAAATTAAATTAAATTTACAATAGGTTGCTTCCGTATCGTAGTGGTAGCGCGCTTGCCTACAACGCGGAAGTTCCGAGTTCGATTCTTGGCTAAGGTCTGGAAATTGTCAACAGTTAAAACCCACCGTTACAGAACAAAACCCACAGTAGTCGCTAATGACCAAGCTGTTGATGCGGCGGTTAATTAAACTGAAAAAAATTACAATTTTATTATTTTAAAAATGTTCAGCTACACGTAATCATCTAATCTTCTACAGTTTCACACCTGATTTTTTTTTTACTTGTGTTCTATACAGAATGTGTCAGGATGAACGGATATAGTACTTTAGGTACTGATTATAAAGCTAAAAAAAAATTAATTTCAAATTAAACCAGGAAAACAGAAAAGATAAAATCCACAAACTTGAAAGGAGGATCCTTAAAACCTGCATCGGAAAGAGACACCAAGTAGATGGAGATTACTACCAAATGAACAGGTCTACCAGGAGACCAAATCGGTAATAGATACAATAAGGAAAAAGAGAATATCCTTCTTTGAACATATAACTAGAACACCCCAAGATAGAATCACAAACGAAATAGTTAGAAAACTCTACCAGAAAAAGACAGAAGTGATGTGGTTAAGAGAAATCAAGAAAGATATGAAAGAACTAAGCATCACCTTCGAAAATCTAGAAAATAAAACTGAACAGGTGAAACTATTAAAAGATAAAAATATTAGATTCCAAGGAAAAGAGGAAGCAGGAAAGTGATCTTTTCGGAAGTAGAAAGGCAAAGAAGATCTGCTAGAATAAAAGAATACTGGAGGAAAATCAAAAAAAGAACCAGAAGAGAGTGCCCAGAAACTGACTTAAGTGATCCACCGTGGTCTCAAAAGAAAAAAAACAAAGATCCGGTAATATATTCCCCGGTAACAAATTTCTTCAGGAAAAAAGAATTTCATTCCTAGGGCAACTACTTATAGCAGAAAACACTAGACTTGCTAACCAAAATCAACTTTTACTGGGAAGGAACAACAAAACCGAAATGGGTAAAGGAATTCCAATAGGACATGGAAGAGTTGAAAATTTCAAGGGAAGGACTGATAACAAAATGTGGAAAATACGTCGAGCTAATTAAAACTATCATGATAACATTTTAGCCTAAAACTAAAAAGGAATCCAACAGGGTATATTCGGACGAGAACAGCCGCCAAAGATCGGAACGCCTAAAAAAGATCTGAGCGAAAAATGAAGAAACAAGAATAAAACAACTTACACGGTTCGGGAATAAAAAGAACCGATTACAGAATGGACTGGCCCAGAAATTGAACTAAAGTGATTCTATGAGATCGTAAAAACTAAAAAAACATTGGTCTAGAATCACTTCCTTATCGATTTACGACTGGCTAAAGATTTCGCCTGGAATTCAGCTCTCCTGTAAAATAAACTCATACCGAAATTTTTTAAGTCGTTAATTACGGTTGTTAATTAAATGGATTTGTGTAAAATGAACTGAAAAATCGAATAAAATATGTCCCATATTTGTAACTGTAATCATTTCCTGCTGAAATACGCAAAATTCAATCTCATAAAACATGTTTTTTTAAGGTTTGAAGTAGATTAACTTTATTAAATTACAAAAAAAAATATGTAAACATCTTAACCAAAATGTATAGAGAATTTAATTTTTAAGAAAATTATGTAAAATATTTCAATAAAAACAAACAAATTTTTTTCTCTATTTAGGAAATTCAAAATCTGTTAGAAACAATCAGTGAACGTGTTAAAACAAAATTTGGAAAAAAAATACATGATAAATAAACGTGAGTGACTCACACTCCAATCACAGAACTCCAACGTGAATAGACAAGTGTAGCATTAAGTGCAGCATTTAGAACACTGTAATGGATAGTCAATTACAGTACTACGTTAATTGACGAGGTCCCGGCTCAATCGACGTTTTAGACGTCATATTGGATTGTTTGGGAGAGTCTGTGCGGTCAGACATGAGATCAATGGGTTATGGTGGTTCACGAACTTCTTCCTAAGTTTTGTATAGAGTTTTAAGAAAACGTCATTTAAGTAGGGTACGTTTAAGTTCGAGTGTAGCGTTTTATTGGTTACATAATAGGGGGCGTTAACTATCCTCCCTAAACGCTTTAATTGGAAACGCTGAATTTATGCTAATACCGATGGTTTTGCACAGCAGTACAGCTGAATGGCATAGTTCCATATTGGTCGAAGATAGGAGTTCTACTATAGTTAATTTAGATGTAGTTTGTAGCTTGGATTTGCGTGAAAGAAGTCTGCACAACTGTTTGAACCTGTCATAAACTTTAAAAAATTAGTTTTTAAATAAATCGAAAGTGTAGTTTTGTTATAAGGGCGTATTCGGGTTGGCATCATGTTCTAAAAGAGTTTAGTAGTATGTGAAAAGCTCTTCTATTTTGTTGACACCCGGTAGGCAAATTAAAACACCAACACCTGTTTCCGTTGTAGTGTTAATTTTAATTCAGTTTGTTTCTTGTGTTTTAATTTTAATATACATCCAATAAAGGTCTGAGCATATTACTTATTATTTTGTCATGTACCTACAAGCAGATTCTATACCTACTAAATATTAATGAAATATTTATTTCAACTTCCTAACATTATAATTACATATTAATAGGCCTAACAAAAAATGAATTACTAAAACGGAACCTATTAATTAAAAGTTTAAAATATAACAAAAGAAAAACCAACAATTTCTTCATGACAGACTGTACTAATCTTTGTTGTATAGGCAATCAGCCGAAAGGCTGGTTTGAACCTGTGGAGGTTTTACTAAGTAAAATGAATAGTGAGGTGGTTTACCATTGCCTTACTCTCTAAGTGGAAATATATGCTTATCAGCATGCCAAGCCCTCTGAAAAGCACATATTTTCCACTCTGCAAATGACACCTTCACTTCATTTACCACAGGGTCTGGCTGTATAATGAAATTCATTACTTTCAGAGGAGATAACTCTGATTAGTGTCTTTTACACCTCTACCTCTTCTGTTCTTAAATGACTCAGTCATTTAAGGAGAGACTGTATGATGGTTTTGACTGAACATTTTGATTTTCGGTTTTTAATGTTTTCCAATAGTTTAGACTTAGATCTACCACAAAAACATTAATTTACGACAAAAAATTATTTCAATGAAAAAAATTTAAGTTTTTATGAGGTTTATCCTAAAAAAATTAACATGTCGCCAAGGACAAAATATTTTTCATATTTTTATATTGCTCGTTTGAGTGCAAAAAGAATTTAGTTTTTTTTTAATATCTTCTTCACTATTTTTAATATCTCCGTTGTTGGTGTAGCTTTCTAACCAACTGTTGATGGGAAATTAAACATGTTTGTGTACATTTCGTTTTTCATTTGTTCCTTTTCCCGTAAATACAAATTATTAACACTTGGTGCGTTTTTCCCAGAAACCATTTAATTTACCAGCTAAAATCTTTACCAATTAATTATCATGTACATGCACATTCACCGACATTGTTTTTACTTCCTCAGGTGCTCAAAAAATTAGTAATATCCAAAAAATTGTAAAAATTTTATGTTATTCGTTATTCTTTTAAAAACTTTATGGTCCAACAGATTAAATTGAAAAAATGTCAGTAGCTAAAACCACCCTACCACTATAAGTGTGTAAAGTTTAATTTTCGTATCTTTCACCGATCCTATCCTATGAAAATATACCTAAAAATAGCAAATTAAAAAATTGGCAGGGTACAAAGTACCCCCCAATTGGCTGACCATGTAATAAGAAACAGAACTATTTATTTTAGCCCTGAAACGAACAGAGAGTGTAAATAATTTGACACTCCACCTGTCTGTTATGGCCAGACTAATCTTTATGAACTCAAAAATATGATATAAAAAAATAAAATACATTTTGTACCCGTAACGGACAGATTGAGTTTTTAATGATTTATACTCAATCGGTTAGTTCCAGGGCTGTAAAATAATAGTTCTGTTTCTTATCACATGGTCATACAATTGTGTTACTGAATCATTTAAAAAACAGAAGAGGTAGAGGTGTAAAAGACACTAATCAGAGTTATCTCCTCTGAAAGCAATGAATTTCATTAAACAGCCGGACTGTGGTGAATGAAGTGAAGGTGGCATTTGCAGAGTGGAAAATATGTTCTTTTCAGAGGGCGTGACATACTGATAAGCATGTTTTTAAAGCATACTAAATATGGAAGGCAAGAGGTAGATTTTTATAAAAATTTTTGTATCAGTTCCCTTTGAACTTAAGTTTCAAGATTCAGTTTCGTATGATATTCCGTTTTTGATACAATCAATCAACAACATACTAATCGCTAAAAACATGTTTTTTTTAGAGCCTGAAAACGTATATTTCCGCAAAAACTCGATTTCCAGAAAATCGTTACGAAAGATTTTTTTCTTTCCTATACTATATTCATAAAGGGGAAGAGAAAATAAAAAATCTGGTGTGAAAGACCTACACGACTTTCTCTTGCCAATGCAAATAATTACCAATGTAACCTAACATTAGTAATAAAACATTAGAAATAAACATAACCAAATTTTAATCATGAGTACAGGATGCAAAATGAAAATCAACCTCAGTTTGGCTTAAAAAAATATGGAAATCACTCTTTCACGCTAAAGTAGGCTCTGTAGAGAAAAATGCTCTAATTAAAGTTGTAGATCTTTTAATTTCCTATAAATTTGATTATACACTTATGTCGTAAAATTCATACTAAGGCTGAAATCGTAAAAAATCGATTTGTTTACATATTTTCGTGAAAAAATAAACAGAAAATTGCTATTTACCGTTATGTCTCTTAAACTAGGCGTAGGTTAGCGTAAGTCGGCTTTCCTTGTAGATTTTCTTTAGTTGTTTTTCCAAATTTATTAATTTAATGTAATGAACTAAACGTAAACAGTTTATTTGCTACATCTTTTAGTTTCTGATTGATATTTTTAACTTCCAGTTTTGGGGCCACTTCCGGTCAAAACCGAAAATTCAAACCCAATATACCCCCCTAACTTTTTGTGTAGATTTTTTGGTCATCAGTCTCTCTACTGGTTTGTTGTAGTTCTCCAAGCTGTTCTATCTTGCGCAATTCGTTTCATATCTACATACCTGTAACACCCTACATCTTTTGTAAATATGCTTTATATATTCTAACCTTTGCCTACCCCTACAATTCACTCCCTCAATATTACCCTCCATTATTGATAGATGTCTTAAGATATGCCCCAGTAGCCTATCCCTTCTTCTGGTAAGATGCTTCTGTATACAGTACTTTTTTCCATTCATTCGCCTAAGAATCTCTAAATTACTTATTTTGTCCACCCACCTAATCTTTAACATTTTACTATAACACCAAATTTCAAGAACTTTTATCCTCTTCCTTTCTACAAGCCCTATCACCCACGTTTCACTCCCGTATAATGTTTTACACTCCTTTTCTACACTCCAAACATAATGTTTTAAGAAAGTTTTCCTAATCTGTTAATCGATGTTTGTAGTCAGTAAGCTGTTTTTTATTTCAAAAGCTTTTCTAGCTTAATAAATTCTTTTTTTGATACCACTGTGTTTTGATACCATTGTGTAGATTACGAATCCGAAAACCGTTTTATGCTATCTCTTATAATTTCTGACACCTGAGTCTGACGGACAAAACAAATAGTTTATGGCAATTTCAAAAATCCCTACAAATAATGAATTTATAAATTGAAATATTACAATTGGTATAGCTACACTCTACTTGTTTTATGATTTAAGCTTAATATAAATAGACAATAATAAGTTGCTTATTACACAGGCCTAATATAAATTAATTAATTAGTTAATTACATATATGTAAAACACATTACTAAATAACTTATAGAAAAATACAAAGGGAGTTATAATATACTTAATAATAATAATAATAATAATAAATAATTAAAGTAAAAAAAAAACAGGTTGAGGCTAGTACAGGCCTAAGCGAATTGTCTTCCTTCACACGTCAGTTCTTATGTTAATTATTATAAAGTAAAATAGGCACTAAGGCGAAATCTAGGCTAACATTACGTACAGAATATGCGTACAATTATTATTACTAAATATAATATTAACTTACTCACATATTATGTTTTTTATTTTTAATATTTAATACAAGTAGGGCCTACTGTTAAATTTACATATTAACTTATGTTTTAAACAACTCATTTATGTTTATTACCATAAAATCTATGTTTAATCATGAGTAAACAATGTAAAATTTAAAAAAAAATCTAATTTTAATCATGAGTTAATGACGCAAAATTATAAACATTCTAGTTGGACTTAAAATACAAAAAGTCAGTAATTGCCTTTATACCAGGATCTGTAGAGAAAAACGTTTACCGTAAAAGTTTTTTTTTTTAATTCTTAATATGTGTACGTTGCAATCTGTTCAATTCAGAACAATAAGCAACCCAATGGGATGAGGATGATGTGTATGACGTGTAAATGAGGTGTAGTCTTGTACAGACCCAGGCCGACCATTCCTGAGAGAGTATGGTTAATTAATCAACCATCAAAGTACACCAGTAACCATTGTCTAGTATTCAAATCCGTATAAAAGTAACTACCTTTACTAGGATTTGAACCAGAAACCTTCGTCTCCGAAAATCAGCTGTTAAACAGCTGATTTTGGTGACGACTTTACCTTTAGACCAACCCAGTGGGTTTAACAGTAAAAGTTGCATATATTTTTTTTAATTCCCCATAACTATGCTTAAATCTGTAGCTATAATTTCTTGTAAAATGCATATTAATGCCGCAATCTTAGTAAAACAATTCCAATTTTTTACTGATTTTGATGAAACAAATACAAAAAATGATTAAATGACGCTAAACTAAGCGTTGTACGAAAACGCTTGAAATAAAAGTTCTACAACTTTTTTTATGCAGCCCAAAAATGCATATTGAAGCCGCAATCTTAACAAAAAAACATTTTTTTCTATTAGAGTACAGCTTCCCCAAGAATTTTAGCACACATGACGTTTGCCCTATCTTGCAGAGCATAAAAAATGTAGTAAATGAGGTGATTTAAGCAAATCGTAGTAACCGTTTTTCAGAAAATGTCAAAAAAGTGAAAAATCACACGAATAAACAACTACTTCTGGTTGACCGATTTTGATGAAAATGTTTGTGTCGGGTCGTCTTATAGTACCTAACTTAAATTCCAAGTTTCAACTTCATACGATATTTTGTTCACACGCAAACCAATCGCTAAAAACATGTTTTTTGTATTCAACCCTTTATAGGTCTTTGGTAAGTATATACTTATCACTGACAATAAGGTTGATAAATAGAATGGTAAGCATATCCATTAATGGTAAAGCAGTTGAAACTTATTGGTATTTTATGGCGTTATAGATCTTCTCCGGTAAGTAGGCTATCCACATTTTGAAATTAGCGCGCAATGAACATTTTCGTCGGGAGTTCCTTGAATGTGGTAAGGATTCATAACAGCGTACGCTACCGCTTTGTTTTGTTGTTACTTTCGTGCAGTGCTTAGAAAATTCTAGTTTTTTACGGGAACGCAAGCATTCATGCCAATGTAAAGTTAAGATAAGGTATTTTACACATTTGTTTTGTTATATATTACTACAAGTTGTTTTAATAAGCATTCTTACCATTAAACATTATGTGATTTACATTTCAATAAACGTTCCTTGGTAAGTATACTTACCAGGGCTTAACATCAAAATAAAGAAATATCTTACTGTTCTAGCAATAGGAATGCATTATTCAAGTACCCTACCTGTTCAGCAAAATTTAACATTTCACAACATATATAAATTTCTCCCGAAGTAATGCCCTATAAAGGGTTAAGGGCCTGTATAAGTGTAACACATACGGTGAAAACTCGGATTCAAAAAATCGACATGGAAATAATACTTTTCTTCCTAATATATCCATATAGGACAAGAGAACGATAAAACTAATAAAGATTTTGAAATTTAAATTTTTTACAACATTGTAAAGTTCCTGTTGTTTAGGTCAAAAAACGAAAGGCTGGTTTGAACTTTAGAGGTTTTACTAAATAAAAACGAGGAGTGTGGTGGTTTACAATTGCCTTCCTCACCGAGTGGAAAAGTATAAGTTACTTATCAGTATGTCAGGCCCTACAATAAGCACCTATTTTCCACCCTGCAAATGACACCTTCATTCACCACAGGGTCTGGCTGTATAATGAAATTCATTACTTTCAGAGGAAATAACTCTGATTACTGTCTTTTACACCTCTTATGTTCTTTAACTATTATTGGTATAAAGGTTAACTCAACTTAAGTCCTTTTGTAGCCTATAGCTAAACAAGACTGAGAAACTAAATTTGAAATAAATAAACTACTATTGAAAACCGAGCCAACAAGTTTGAAGTAGCGTGCAGACTGACGTCTCAGATATACAATAAAAAATCCATCTCCAAAAATGCAAAAATAAGACATTATCATACAGTGATTCGACCGGAAGTTCTCTACGCATCAGAATGCCTCGCACTTAGACAGAAGGCTCCATTAGAAAAACTAATCCGTAAAGAAAGAAGGATCATCCGCAAAATTTTAGGGCCCAAATACAAAGAAGGAGAATATAGACTCCGCAGCAATGAAGAAGTCTACCAACACACAGAAAAAATCACATCCATCATGAAGAAACGAAGAATTGCTTTCTACGCACACACAGTGAGAATGAACGACCATAGGCTCTCAAAACAAATCCTGAACTACAAAGAAAAATTGAAAAATCCCGATGGATGGCTCAAAGAGATAAAAACAGACTGCAACAAACTCCAGATAACGGAGACGGACATCATACAAAGAACACCTCTCAGACATAAACTCAAACTAGTGCTCCAGGAAGAGGACAGTAAAAGATCAAGACCTAAATGGTCGGAAGAACGAAAACGTGACTTTTCCAAGAAAATGAAGGAATACTAGGCGAAGAGGAAAGCACAGAAGAAAAACTGAGAAATCGCGGTCCTTTGTAGGCCATAACGTAAATAATAATAATAATAATAAACTACTATTGGTATAAAGGTCTTAACTCAACTTCAGACCTTTTGTACACTAAAAAAGACTGAGAAACTAAATCTAAAGGTATCATTTACAATTAAGACCTTTATACCGTTACACGAAGAGAAAATTTTTATAAAGCTCTTTATACCAGTCAACATAATTCACTTCAGGAGTTATCTACACTTAAGCCCTTTGTACCAACTGAAAGAGAAAAGTTTTCTGAACTAGGTAGTAGGTAGTGCACTTAAGGGGACACGGAAAGTAAAAATATTAGAAATAATAAATTTTCGGTGTTTATTTGTATATTAAAATTCACATTTTTCTGAATACAGTGATATAAAATTTTTTAGTACTTAGAAGTTATTTAGTGTCCAAATAATGTAGGCTATATAGCCTATGTGGCTTCATACAATCAGGCAACATTTTCAGTGCCTCGTACTCAGACATGTTGGAACAGAACCAGAGTGTAATACGAACAATGCGATGAAGCACCTTGATAGTGAACGTGTATGGGGAGAAAAATATTATTTATATTAACATATCAGCGTCAAGCTTGAAGGCAAAAAAAATTGAAAAGAAAAATAATTGAAGATGCAGAAGACTATGCACCAGGAATGTTCTAAAGAAGGTAACTTTTTGGGTTATAGTCGTTTTTGAAAAATTTATTTTTTTCCTACGTAATGCACTTTTCCTCAAAACCTACTGGGTGGATTCATATGAAATTTTTCAGGGTTTTTGCAAGGTTTGTCAGGGTTTTAACTGACAAGGGGCTTTACTTTAACACAGGGATTTCTTCATATCTGGTATCGAAGAAATTCTACAAAACATTTTTTACTAAATTCGAGAAATTTATTGCAATAAAAATTCAATACTTTTTTCTCACTGATGAGTCGGTATTTCAACAATCCAGAGTGTTAAAGTCTTGTAGGCAGTTCACAGTTTAAGTAACAAAAATTTCAAGGGGATTGTTAGCCTTGTTTTAAAGAAAAAGTTCAAAACGTTAACATGGTGAGATATAGACCTTTCGTGTCCCCTTAACTCAAAACCGACAGTTTTTGAGTTAATACCTTTATACCTATCACCACAGATATAGTTCAGTCATATAAATTTGAAGTTTAAAAAATGTAAATTGTGAAGTTACGAGAATTAACAGTGGAATAAGATGAATAAAAAAAGGAAAAAGAACAATCTCGTTGTTTTGTAATCCAGTTGTAGTTTGTACGGTGAAGTTAGTAGACGGGTACAGTGTTGCAAAGAGTGCAGTTGTATTGCAAGAAGCTTACTGAGTGTAAAGAGTCACTTGTAACAATCTAGACTTGGGGGACACGAGATATATAATTACTAAAGTGCATGGATAGCGGGGGGCGGAGCGTTCTACGATCTAAAAAGAGGCGGGGGCGTAACTCAAAGCTAAAGTAACCCCCTCTATAAGTTTTGTAAATACCAGTCACTATTTTACTTACACTGTATTTCTAAATAACATTTATGTTAGTTACCAAACGTTTTTACTTACTTTTAAATACCTTAAAGCAGTACAATATTACTTCATCACTCCATAAATTAACCGATTTCTATGCTGTCAATTTGAAACGACAAATCTATCACGTACGAATTTCATAAATTATAAAAAAATGTATTTCATGTAATTTTTACCTTTATTTTATTTTATTAGAATACATAAAACTAAACAAAATAAATAATCTTTACTGTCACGTAGGCTATTTATAAATTAAATATTTATAGATTGATATAAACAAAAAATCTGGTATGAAACACTCGCATAACTTTCTCTTGCCAATGCAAATAATGACCAATATAACCTAATATTAGTAATGAAACATTAGAAATGAACAAAAACCTAACCTCAAAAAACATAACCTAATTTGTATCATGAATGAAAGTCGCAAAAAGAAAATCAATCTCAGTTTGGCTTAATGTACGGAAAATTACTTTTTCACGCTAAACTAGGCTCTGTAGAGAAAAATTCTCTAAACAAAAGTTGTAGATCTTTTAATTTCCTATAAATCTGATTATACTATTTTGACGTAAAATGCATAATAAGGCTGAAATCTTTTAAAAAAATCGATTTTTTACACGATTTCGTGAGAACAAAATAGAAAAATTGCTAATTAGCTACCGCTAAACTAAGCGTTATACAAAAAATATTTGAAATAAAAGTTGTAGAACTTTAAATTTTCTACAACTTAAACTAGAAAAATGTTTGCGCTAAAATGCATATTAGGCCTAAAGTCGCATTCTTAAAAAAAACAATTTGTTTACGAGAAAACAGCCTCAACAAGAATTACAGCAAACATGGCGCCTACCCTATTTTGTAGAGCATAACAAATTTAGTAAAAGAGGCGATTTAAAAAAAAGTCATGCAGCCGTTTTTGAGAAAATCGCAAATAAGTGAAAAATTACACGAATTAACTACTACTTCCGGTAGACCGATTTTGATAAAATGTTCGTTTTGGGTTCGGTAGAAGTGTCTAGCTTAAACTTTAAGTTTCAAGTTCGTACGATGTTCCGTTCTTGAGATATTCTGTTCACACAGACCAATCGCTAAAAACATGTTTTTTGGGTTCAGGGGGCCTGAAAACGTGTAGATCCGGTGAAAACTCGATTTCGAAAAATCGACATGAAAACAACACTTTCCTTACTATATATGCATAGGCAAGAGAAAGTAAAAATGTATATCATGTAATTTTTACCTTTATGTTATTTTATTAGAATACATAAAACTAAATAAATAAATAATCTTTACTGTCACGTAAATAGGCTATAGTTACATGAAATATTTATCGATTAAATGTTTAGGGTACAAAAAGTCTGGTCCGAACAAGCACACGACTTTCTCTTGCCAATGCAAATAATGAACAATATAACCTAACATTAGTAACAATACATACATTAAAAATAAACAAAAAACTAATCTTAACATTATTTTCATAATTTTCATTACATATTTACACTTGCAAGAGAAAGTCGTGTCAGTGATTCAACACCAGTTTTTTTTTTAAAGTGTTTACGAAACAAATAGTAATAAAAAATGTCAAACCAATAATTTTTCAATATAGGTAGGCCTACTAGTACTTTTTCAATTTGTCAATTTAAGTGTTAAATATAATATTATTATTCTATAACTTTTTTGGTTTTAATTATTTACATTGGAAAGAGAAAGTCGTGTGAGTATGTCACAACAGATTTGTTTTTAAATACGGACTTCCCATCATATCTTTTCTTAGCCCAACTGTGTAGCAAATCGTAAGAAATTATTTACTACAGCCTAGATTTAAATTAGGTTTGGCCTACGTTTTTAATTGTTTTACATTGTTTACTCATGACTAAAGATAAGATTATATTTTTTATTATTTACATTGGCAAGATAAATCATGTTATTGTTTTACACTAGTTTATTTTTAAAGCGTTTACTGAACATACGAAGTGTGGCTATTATAAATAACGAGACTGACGTAGTAACCTTCTACCTGTTCCCTAAGGTGAAATCTGCATTAAAAGGGATAAGATTTCAGTCTGTGGAAGCTGTAAAAGCGAAAGCGGCACGTGTCCTGAAAGAGCTGACAGAAGATGACTTCCAGCACTGTTTCCAACAATGGAAAATCGCATGGAGCGTTGTAGGGATAGAGAAGGAGTGTACTATATTGAAGGTGACAATAAGTGATTATGTATAAAATTAAAATAAATTTTTTTACAACGTCAGTTTCGTTATTTAATAGCCACACCTCGTATTTTCTTACAGAAAATTGTTAGAAATTATGTCCGAAAAATATCTAGGGAAATTTCTTCAAGAAACTTGAAAGAAAGTAGAAGGTGTTTGCAACTTGAAGGAATTCATGAGCTCCAAGCAACGCGATTGAATTGATAAAATGTTGTTTTTCTTTTTAAGAAAAACTGTATGAATGTTGTTGAGAATTGGTTCGATATTTGACCCCACCAATGTTGGGATGAAATTGTAGTTTAGTATATGGTGTAAAGAAAAGTAAGGGGCGGTTTTTACCCCTTCTCTTTCTATAATGAAACAAAGTAGAAAGGGTAAAATAACAGGGGGTTGTTTTTGCATGACAAGAAGCCGTTACAGATAAGCTTCTACATAAAGCGACCTTATACAACCAACCACCCCTTGTTTTCCATATCTTATCGTGAAACCATAAGGCGCAATATCGCTTACAACTATAATACTTCAACATTAACACTACCAACCTTATTGCTCATTAAATAAATAATACTACAGTAATATATAATCACTGGAAATCTATTTTATCAAGAAATATACAATCATCTTGATTTAAAAGTAAAAATCTGGTGTGGAACACTCACTCGAATTTTTCTAGCCAATACAAATAATGAAAACAACCTAACATTAGTAATAAAACATTAGAAATAAACAATAAACTAATCTCAAAAAACATAACCTTATTTTAATCATGAGTGAATGATGCAAAATGAAAATCAATCTCAGTTTGGCTTAAAAATACGGGAAATCACTATTTCACGTTAAACTAGGCTCAGCACAGAAAAATTCTCTAAATAAAAGTTGTATATCTTTAAATTTCCTATAAATCTGATTATATATATACACGTTTTAATTCATAAGTTGGAATGTAGATCTGGGAGAAAATTTGATGGCTATGAGGATGCCCTCTCATTCTACGGGCTTCAGAGTCTGACCACGCGGTTAGAGCGATGGAAGTTCTATACATTTACAACATTCTGAATTCTCGAATTGATGTACCGGATATCTCGAAGATTTTTCTGAGGGTGCCTTGCACAGCTTTAAGAAGTTTCAGGCTGTTTGCTGGAGCCACAAGAAGAAAAATAGCTCCAATCAATAGATGTATAGCTACAGCCAATGAAATAAATGGAGAGGTAGATCTGTTTCACAGAGATGGTAAAATTAAAGAAAAACTATACAGGATAATGTGAAGGAAGGTTGTAAATACTGCGTAATCTTTATGTTATTTTATGTATTTGTATGTTATTTGTGTCTATGTTGTGTATGTTGGGCTCGGCGGCTGACAGTTTTCTAGTGAAGAAAAAATTACTACGTTAAGTTATAATGGTGCAGTATACTGAGGCGATATTCTATTGCTGTTCTACTGTACCACCTCGCATCCTTGCGACCAGCCATAGTAGTGGGTGGAGACGGTGGGGTGTAGGGGAGTTGAGAGCCCCCAAAATAAACAAAATTTTGTCGCAAAAGCATGCTAATGCTGAAATCCTAAAAACACATTTTTTTACAAGAAAACAGCCTTCCCAAGAACTTCAGCAGACATAGCACCTACCCTATCTTGTAGAACGTTAAAAATGTAGTAAATAAGGCGATTTTTAAAAAAAATCGTAGGAGCCGTTTTTAAGAAAATCGTAAAAAAGTGAAAAATGACATGAATAAACTACTACTTCCGGTCGACCGATTTTGCTGAAAATGTTTGTGTCGGGTCCTCTAGTTAGTACCTAATTTAAGTTTTAACTTCGTACAAAAATGCGTTCTTGAGATATTTTGTTCATACAAACACACACAGACCAATCGCTAAAAAAAATGTTTTTTGGGTTCAAGGGACCTGAATACTGTATTACGGGGAAAACTCACTTCATACAAATTGACATGAAAACATTAGGCTTATTTTTCTCCTTTAACTTAATTTACAAAGATACGAGAAAGTAAAAAACTAAAATTTATTTGGAAAATGTTATACAGTATAAATAAATTTATGCCATATTGAATACCGTGTTATACGATGATGAACTATATTGATATAAAATAAACATAGTGGAGACTATATCTACTGCTTCATAACTTAAAAAATGGCGCAACAAGTTTTTGTCGTAACATATTCAATAATTCAACTAGGTGTCACGTAAAGTTTCATAGCTCTTAAAATAGCTTTATATTTTCCCGTTTTATTTCTAATATAAAATAACTGTATTATTGGGTGTTTAAAAAGGATGAAACACGTTTTTAGTTGACATGAATATGGTGAAAATATATTAAATTTTGTTGTTGTTTAGGTCGTAAACCAAAAGGCTGGTCTGAACCTCAGGCAGTTACTGCCCTGCTAAGAAAAAAGGCAGTAACTGCAAATTTCTCGATATTGAGTTTTATATGTATTCTTATGTTTTGGATCACAAGGAATCTAGTGAACTAACTAAAAATGCCATATCTACAACGGTTACTGCCCGTCCCCAAGCTTTTATGCAGCTGAGAGGTATGCATTACGTCACTACTACTGTGAGTGATTACATTAGTAGTAGTAATGTTTTACTTGTATTATGTTTGTAGTAGTTAAGGGTACTATCCAAACTACATATATTCTGTGTCGCCGTCTACAGCGAATAGTGAAAACAACACCCACGTATGTCACCCCACTAGGAGGCAGCCTACTGCCCATACCAATACCAATAAAATAAAATAAACGCCTACCAGCGAATACCAATAAAATGATTAGTAGTGTTATGACATGCCCATAACGGGCAGATGGAGTGTTAAATTAATTGCACTCGATCTGTTGGTTCCAGGGCTACAAAAAATAGTTCTGTTTCTTATCACATAGTCAGCTATTTATATGACTGAACTATTTAAGAACAGAAGAGGTAGAGGTGTAAAAGACACTAGTCAGAGTTATCTCCTCTGATAGTAATGAATTTCACTATACAGCCAGACCCTGTGGTGAATGAAGTGAAGGTGTCATTTGCAGGGTGGAAAGTGAGTGCTTTTCGGAGGGCTTGGCATGCTGATAAGCATACTCTTTCAACTCAGTGAGGAAGGCTCTGGTAAACCACCTCACTCCTCGTTTTTACTTAGTAAAACCTCTAGAGGTTCAAACCAGCTTTTTGGCTGTTGACCTAAACAACAACAGTGTTATGACGTAACAGCAGTCTGGTACTTCGTCTTTCCCCATCATCCCGCAGCTGCACAAAGTTTGGGGACGGGCAGTTCTTAGATATCGAGGTATTCAAAAGCAGTAGCTACATGTTTTTTCCAGGCTTACAAAGGAAAAGAGCACTATGTACTGATACTAAGGGGAAAGGCAGTATCTGCACTGTAGTTACTGCCTTCTTTCTTAGCATACTACAGATACTGCTTTTTTACTTAGTAGAATTTGATAATGAATTCATTTACTCCTTTGTACATCATTGAGCTCTATGTCTTTTACGCCTCTTTCTCTTCTGTTCATAAATGTTTCAGTCGTTTAGCTGATAATGTAATTAGAAACATAACTGTTTTTTGTAACCCTGGAACTAACAGATCGACGCTATTTTTGTTTCCAAATTACAAATTTTATTTTTGACTTCCGGTTTAGACCACTTCCGGTCAAAATCGAAACTTCAAACCCAATTTCGGCCTACTATATTTTTGTGTAGATTACGAATCTGGAAACTGTTTGTATTTATCTCCAGTAGTTTCTGGCTTTGATTTTTTGACTTCCGGTTTTGGGCCACTTCCGGTCTAAAATGGAAATTTAAACCCAATTTAGTCCCAAAAACATTTTATGTAGATTACAAATCTGGAAACCGTTTGTTGGTATCACTTTTAGTTTCTAACATCTAAGTGTGACGGACGGGTGGATAAAGTAAAATGATAAATGACAATTTTCAGAATTTCCACCAATTAAAATATTTCTTTATTATTATCCCTAACATTTACTCCGCCCATAACAGTCAGGTGGAGTGTCAAATTATTTACCCTTGATCTGTTCGTTGCAGGGCTAAAAAAATAGTTCTGTTTCTTATCACATGGTCAGCCAAATAAATGACTGAATCATATAAGAACGGAAGAGGTAGAGGTGTAAAAGACACTAATCAGAGTTATCTCTTCTGAAAGTAATGAATTTCATTATACAGCCAGACCCTGTGGTGAATGAAATGAAGGTGTCATTTAAAGAGTGAAAAATATGTGCTTTTCAGAGGGATTGGCATGCTGATAAGCATATATTTCCACTCATTGAGGAAGGCAATTGTAAACCACCTCACCCTCGTTTTACTTAGTAAAACCTCTACAGGTTCAAACCAGGCTGATGACCCTACAATAACATTTAGTACAAAAAAACAGTAAGATATAAGACGCAAAAAATGTTTACGGGTATTGTTTTGTGAAAAAATCATAGAGATTTACCATAAATGAAATTAAATTAAGTTAGCGTGATGTATTAAAATAAGTAATATAACATGGAAATTTAGTGCAAAATAAAATATAAACAGTTTATTTAGTATTAAATAGTTGGTAAAAGTGTGTGTGTTTATGGCGGGAATATGGGGTGGTTACTGTAGGAATAATAGTAATATACCATATTATAAACAATGAAAATCTTTTACACGCTATATGAACTTTATTCCATGTTTTAAGCCAGTATAGGTTTCAAACAACTACTTTATATTCAGTGTAATACAATACAGAATACAGTATTGCACAGCACACGATGATCCAGAATATTTATATTTTTAAGATATTATTAGCAATTTTTAAAATTGTCATCTGTAATTTTCCTTTGTTTTTCCGTCCGTCATACCATGATGTCAGAAACTACAAGAGACAGCAATAAAATCATATTCGTATTCTACATACACAATAAGGTTGTGAGTTTTAATTGGGTTTGAAGTTCTAATTTTGACCAAAAGTGGCCCAAAACCAGAAGTAAAGAAATCAAAGTAAGAAACTACAAGAGATAGCAGCAAACGGTTTTCTGATTCGTAATCTGCATAAAAATAGTGAACCTGGGTTGGGTTTGAAGTTCCGGAATTCATCGGAATTGGCCCAAAACCCAATATTACGAAATCAAAGTCAGAAAACAAGAGATAGCAACGAAAGGTTATTGGGTTCGTAATCTACTCAAAAAAATAGTGGGCCTGGATTGGGTTTGATGTTTCGGTTTTAATCAGAAGTGGCCCAAAATCGGAAGTCAAGAAATCAAAGTCAGGAACTACAAGAGAGAGCAACAAACGGTTTTCGGATTCGTAATCTAAACAAAAAGTTAGTCGGCATAAATTGGGTTTGAAGTATATACCAGTTTTGACTGGAAGTTGCCCTAAACCGGAAGTCAAGTAATCAAAGTAGGGATTTTTAAATAAAAATACTGTTATTCGATTCCTCTTGCAAGAGTAGATACAGAAATCACTAAAATTTGTTGTATTAGGTCAAAGGTAACCCTTTTTAAAAATTACCAAAAGCCATGAAAGCTTTCGTAAAACGCGTCGTTTCATGAAAGGGATTTTTAATTCAATTTATGATTATTTTTTAAAGAATTTTCAATAACAATAGTTAAAAATGTATTAAAACTGTAATCTGTCATTTTCCTTTATCCGTCCGGCACATCCAGATGTTAGAAACAACAAGAGATAGCAACAAACTTTTTCGGTTTCATAAGCTGCACAAATTATTTGCACTCAATCTGTTAGTTGCAAATAAATAGTTCTGTTTTGTATCACATGGTCAGCCAATTAAATGACTGAATCATTTAAGAACAGAAGAGGCAGAGGTGAAAATGACACATATCAGAGTTGTCGCCTCTAAAAATAATGAATTTCAGTATACACTCAAACCCTGTTGTGAATGAAGTGAAAGTGTCATTTGCAGAGTAAAAAATATGTGCTTTTCAGAAGGCCCAGCATGCAGATAAGCATACTTTCATTGAGAGAGCCAATAGTAAACCACCATCACTCCTCGGTTTACTTAATAAAACCTCTAGAGGTTCAAACCAGCCTTTCAGCTGAAGACCTAAACAACAATCTACACTAAAAGTAGTGGGGTTAAATTGGGTTTGAAGTTCCAGCTTTGACTGAAATTGGCCCAAAACCGGAAGTCAAGAAATCTAGGCTACAAAAAATATTTCTGTTTCTTATCACATGGTCAGCCAATTATATGACTGAATCATTTAACAACAGAAGAGGTAGAGGAGTAAACGACACTAATCAGAGTTACCTCCACTAGAAATATGAATTTCATTATACAGCTCGACTCGGTGGTGAATGAAGTGAAGGCGTCATTTGGATAGTGGAAAGTAGATGCTTTTTAGAGGCCATACTGATAATTATAGGCTACTTTGCCATTCAGTGAGGAAGGCAATTGTAAACCATCTACTCCTTGCTTTACTTAATGAAGCCTCTAGAGTTTCCAACCAGCCTTTCAGCTGTTGACCTTAACAACAACAACATAACCTATAAATATTGTAAGTAAATGTGAGACTTACCATGAGATGCTACACTATAGGTATGTTGATGATAATATCTAGCGGTGACAGCTGCTCTATGGTGAGCATTCGAGTCTAAAGAAGCAGCGTGGTGATGGACAAACAGCGAACTCAGCTGACTTTCCGCATCGTCACCGTACCATGAGCTACGGTGCTGGTCAACCGACATATCCATCCTGAAAACAGAATTAAAAAATTAATAAATTCATTTGTGTACCACTGGAAATTTCGATCGGTAGTTTTGTCAAGATAACTGGGTCTTTTTTTGAAACAGAGTGACGATATCTAAGCAGAAAAGCCAAGACTAGACATTATAATTCCGCAATAAACCCTAATGCCTGTATGCGAGTAAATGTCTTAGAATGATCGGGAAGGCTAGTCTAAGAGAAAAGAAGAAATAGAGAGAAAGATCCTCCGCAAGATAACGAGTTCAGAGATAATAGAGTGACTATTTCGGTTATGAGTTCGAGCAGAACTTTACAAAGAAAATGAACGATTAATGAAAACGGTTAGAATAAAATCTGGTGTGAAACACTCACACAACTTTCTCTTGCCAATCAAATAATGACCAATATAACCTAATATTAGTAATAAAACATTACAACTAAACAAAAAACTAACCTCAAGAAACATAACCTTATTTTAATCATGAGTGATGAAAGACGCAAAATGAAATCAACTTCAGTTTGGCTTAAAAATACGGATAATCACGCTTTTACGCTTTTACTAAACTAGAATCTGTAGAGAAAAATTCTCAAATTAAAGTTCTAGATCTTTTAATGTCGTATAAATTTTAATATAACTCATACTTTTGTTGTAAAATGCATACTAAGGCTGAAATCTTAAAAATTCTATTTTTTTTCATTTCGTGAAAAAAAACAGAAAATCACTAATTACCACTTAACTAAGTGTTATACAAAAACATTTTTGAAATAAAAGTTGTAGGATTTTTAATTTTCTACAACTTTAATTATGCACACTATTGCTCTAAAATGTATATTAAGGCTGCAATCTTAAAAAAAACATTTTTTTACGAAATAACAGTCTACCAAAGAATTTCAGCAAACATGGCACCTACCCTTTCTTGTAGAGTTTAAAAAATATAGTAAATGAGGCGATATTTAAAGAAATCGTAGGAGCGATTCTTGAGAAAATCGCAAAAAAGTAAAAAAATGACACGAATAAACTACTACTTCCAGGTGACCGACTTTGATTAAAATGTTCGTGTCGGGTCCTCTAGTGGTACCTAACTTAAGTTTTAAGTTTCAATTTCGTACGATGTTCCGTTCTTGAGATATTTTGTTCACCCACACACACACACATACACACACACACGCACGCACGCACACGTACACACACACACACAACACACACACCAGTCGGTAAAAACACGTTTCTGGGTTCACGGGATCTGAAAAAGTGTAGGCCTAGGCCTATATCACGCGAAAACTCAATTTTGAAAAATCTATATGAAAACAATACTTTCCTTCCTAAATATATTTATATTCATATAGGCAAGAGAAAGTAAAAAATATATAAAATTTTATTCCATCGCAGTTACTAACTTACATTTACACTTTAATCGATAGATACCGTACGAGTAGATAATTTCGTAGATTCTTCTCTTATGCATGTTTCCTATAAGCAATAAAGTGAAACTCAGGGGATTTCCAACATTTGTGGGAATCTAAATTCAAAAATAAAATATATAATTACGCAAGGGAGTTTCAACCGATTGAGTTATTTTTGAATTTCACCGTTACATCTTTTAATTTAAAATGTCTTAAGTTTCGGAAAGTCCTCCCTTCTTTGCCATCGGGGAAATACTTCAAAATAAGAATTTACAATTCTATTAGTAATGTAATTTATATAGAATAGGCTCTATCCATTAATTTATAAAATTTAACTCCACGAATAGATCATGCTAGTTTATGCTTCGAAAAACTGTTAATAAGAACTTGATAATAAAGCAACATGCATAGCCTACAGTTTAACTAAGCCTTGTAGGCCTAACAGAAGGTAATTAAAATCATGTGTCATTAACAAACTAAATCTTAATTAAATTGCCAAGTAAGATATTATGAAATTTTATGCTACGACATAAATATAGGCCTACCCTATTTATATAAAATCTGGTGTGAAACACTCACACGACTTTCTCTTGCCAATGCAAATAATGACTAATATACGAAGTGTGGCTATTAAATAACGAGACTGACGTTGTAAATAATTTTATTTTTATTTTATACATAATCACTTATTGTCACCTTCAATATTCACTCCTTCTCTATCCCTACAACACTCCATGTGAATTTTCCATTGTCGGAAACAGTGCTGGAAGTCATCTTGTGTCAGCTCCTTCAGGACACGTGCCGCTTTCTCTTTTACAGCTTCCACAGACTCAAATATAGTCCCTTTTAATGCAGATTTCACCTTAGGGAACAGGTAGAAGTCACATGGTGCAAGATCTGGTACATAAGGTAGATGTTCTAACACTGAGATGCTCTACTTGGCTAGGAACCTCTTGACAGATGACGCGGAATGAGCTGGCGCATTGTCTTGGTGGAGAACCCATGATTTGTCGTTCCACATTTCAGGGCGTTTCTTCCTTACTCTTTGACGTAGTTTAGAAAGTAGGCCTACCTCAAGGTAGTAAAATTGATTAATTGTTTGACCTTCAGGAACCCAGTGAAGGTACACAATTCCATGGATATAAAAAAAACAACATTGCTTTAAATTTTGACTTGCTCATTCGAGCTTTTTTGGCTCTCGGTGAAGTTCGGCTTTTCCAATGCATGGATTGGCGCTTTGATTCCGGATCATAAGTAAAAAACCACGTTTCATCACATGTTATTATCGTTTCCAAAAAATTTGGGTAATTTTCAATCGCGTACAAAGTGTCAGTACAAACATTTTTGTGAGCTTCATTTCAAACATTTATGAGCGTCACGTGTCCTGAAGGAACTGACAGAAGGTGACTTCCAGCACTGTTTCCAACAATGGAAAATTCGCATGGACCGTTGTAGAGATAGAAGTGTACATTGAAGGTGACAATAGGGTTAATATGTATAAAATTAAAATAACATTTTTTACAACGTCAGTCTCGTTATTTAATAGCCACACCTCGTAATCTAACATTATTAATAAAACTTTACTAATACATGAGTGAATGATGCAAAATGAAAACCAACCTAAGTTTGGCTTAATAATTCGGAAAATCACTCTTTGCCGCTAAACTAGACTCTGTAGAGAAAAATACTACAAACAAAAGTTGTAGATCTTTTAATTTCCTATATATTTGATAATATGTATTTTTGTCGTAAAATGGATAATACGGCGAAATCTTAAAAAATCGATTTTTTACATATTTTCATGAAAAAAAAAACAGAAAATCACTAATAACCGCTTAAATAAGAGTTATACAAACAAATGTTCGAAATAAAAGTTGTAGAGTTTTAAATTGTCTGCAACATTTGTTATACACATTTGCGCTAAAATGCATATTAAGGCTGCAATCTAAAAAAAACAGTTGTTTTCTAGGAAAGAATACTCTTCCTAAGAATTTCAGCAGACATGGCGCCTACCTTATCATTTAGAGCATAAAAAATGAAGTAAATGAGGCGATTTAAAAAAATCGTACGAGCCGTTTTTGAAAATATAGTAAAAAAGTGAAAAATTATACGATAAAACTAGTACTTCTGGTTGACCGATTTTGATAAAAATGTTTATGTCGGGTCCTCCAGTGGTACCTAATGTAAATTTCAAGTTTCAAGTTCATACAATATCTTGAGATATTCTGTTTACACACAATCACACACAGACCAATCGCAGAAAAAATATTTTTTGGGTTCAGGGGGTCTGAAAACGTGTTCCAGTGAAAACTCGATTTCGAAAAATCGACATGGAAATAATACTTTCCTTCCTATATATTCATAAAGGTAAGAGAAATTAAAAAACAGAGAATTACTAATTTTATTAAATATTGATGAATGGAGGTTAAATAGATGGACCGATTTTGAACAGATCGTTTGTTATCTCATCGTAGGTAATCGTTCACTGTATTATATTAGACACACTTTAGTAAAGGAAAGAAAAAGAGATGCTTATAAATATACTCTGTGTGTGTGTGTGTGTGTGTGTGTGTGTGTGTGTACGCGCGCGCGCGCGCGCGTGTGCGCGTGCGTGTGTGCGCGTGCGTGTGTGCGTGTGTGTGTGTGTGTTGCTGCGAGAGAGAAAGATATTGTTAGAAAAGGATAGACTAATAAAGTAACAATATTATAATACAACACAGTTGTGTTAACCGGTTTTATCGACCATATCCAGAAGGCTGTAAGTAAGATTCGCTCAGTCTACGTTATGGTACAGTGTAGTAAACTGCATTTTCACTAAGAATGTTTCAGAAAGGAATAAACGATTGGCAAACTATATTGTTTTCCTCACAAAATTGAATGGGTCAACGGAAAAACGTTGCAAGTAACAAAAACAAATGTTTACTGAAAGTTAATAATACCACGTGATTCTTAGCTGTATAACAATTTTTCACTGTATGACGATTTTGTTTCAAGAATTTCCGAGAATTTAGTTACAGTTCAACCCGTTAGAATTTATTATTAAGATCAAATAGAGGATTTATAGAACGTATTCCACTGAAACCTCACTTTTGTAAATTTTCTCAGTTGCAACGTTTTTCTGTTGAGCCATTTAAATATTAACTTAATACCTTAATTTATTTATTAATATTTTACTATCTCTTGCCTACATGATTATATAGAAAGGAAACTACTGTTTTCTCGTCGATATTTCAAAATCGAGTTTTCATCGGATATAGGTTGCACGTTTTCAGACCCCCTGAACAAAAAAAACCTTTTTTTTAGCAAATGGTGTGTGTGTGTGCCCGCGCGCACGCGCGCGTGTATATGTGTGAACAGAATATCTAAAGAACGGAACATTGTACGAATTTAAAACTTGACACTTAAGTTAGGTACCACTAGAGGACCCGACACGAACATTTTCATAAAAATCGGTCAACCGGAAGTAGTAGTTTATTCGTGTCATTTTTCTTTTTTTGAGATTATCTCAAAAACTGCTCGTACGAGCAGTGGCGCCATATCTGCTAAAATTCTTAGGAAGGCTGTTTTCTCGTAAAAAAATTGTTTCTTAAAATTGCGACTTTAATAATATGTATTTAAGCGCAAAAATTTACAATAAAAGTTGTAGAAAATTTAAAAACCTACAACTTTTATTTCAAACACTTGTTTGTATAACGCTTAGTTTAGCGGTAATTAGCGATTTTCTGGCTTTTTTCTCACGAAAACTTAAAAAATTCGATTTTTTTTAGATTTTAGCGTTAGTAGGCCTACTATACATTTTACGACAAAAGTGTATAATTAAATTTATAGAAAATTTAAATATCTATAACTCTTATTTAAAGCATTTTTCTTCACAGAAATACGGAATATCACAAAGAGTGATATTCCGTATTTTCAAGCCAAAATGAGATCAATTTTCATTTTGCATCATTCACTCATGATTAAAATAAGGTTATGATATTGAGGGTAGATTTTTTGTTTATTTCTAATGTTTTATTACCAAAGTTAGGTTATATTGTTAATTATTTGTATTGGCAAGAGAAAGTTGTGTTAGTGTTTCACACTAGAGTTTTAAACAGTTTATTCAAAAGATATTGTTCTGTATCTGTGAGCAGTTGTTCACGGTTGTAAGATGTGGCAAATGGTATGAAAATTTTCAACGTTGCTCTGAACAGTTCTGAGTATTCCTTATTAATACTTATCCACAATTTGTCGGAAAAAGCATTGCTAAAAGTTAATTTCTTTATCTGATCACTTGATAACTCTATTAGCTGATCATGAAGACGAACACAGCTCAGCATTTTGTCAAGCTTGCTCATTAACGCCTTCTCGTAGGTAACATAATGTATGCTTATCAGCATCCCAGGCCCTCTGGAAAGCATCTACATTTCACCCTGCAAATGACACCTTCCTTCGTTAACCACACGGTCTAGCTGCATAAGGAAATTAAATACTCACAGAGTAGATAACTCCGAATAATGTCTTTTACACCTTTACCTCGTTTGTTCTTAAACGCTTTAGTTAAATAATTGACTGATGATGTGATAAGAAATAGAACTATTTTTTTGTAGCCCTGGAACTAACAGATTGAATGCAAATAATTTAATACTCCACCTGCCTCTAATGGGCAGCTAACAAGTTTTATGAAAATAAAAAATCTGGTGTGAAACACTCACATTAGTAATAAAACATTAGAAATAAACAAAAACTAACCTCAAAAACATATCCTTATTTTAATCATGAGTGAATGATGAAAAATGAAAACCAACCTTAGTTTGGCCTAAAAATACGCAATATCACTTTCACGCTTAGCGTGAATAACGTGAAGTGTGAATTTAGGCTCTATAGAGAAAAATACTTTAAATAAAAGTTGTAGATTTTTTAATTTCCTATAAATTTAATTATATACACTTTTGTCGTAAAATGCATACTAAGGCTAAAATCTTAAAAATCTATTTTTTATAAATTTTCATGAAAAAAAAACAGAGAATCACTAATTATTATTGCTAAACTAAGCGTTATACAAAACAATGTTTGAAATACAGGTTGTATGATTTTTAATTCTCTACAAATTTTTCAAAATTTTTGCGCTAAAATGCATATATTAAAAAAATGTTTTTTGAGAAAACAGCCTTCCTTAGAATTTCAGCAGACATGGCGCCTACCCTATCTTGTAGAGCACAAAAAATGTAGTAAATGAAGCGATTTAAAAAAAATCGTAGAAGCCAATTTTTGAGAAAATCGCAAAAAAGTGAAAAATGACACGAATAAAGTATGTACTAGTTCCGGTTGACCGATTTTGATGAAAATGTTTTTGTCGGGTCCTCTAGTAGTACCTAACCTAAAGTTTAAGTTTCAACTTCGTACGATGGTCCGTTCTTGAGATAGTTTGTTCAAACACACACCAATCGCTAAAAACATGTGTTTTGGGTTCAGGGGGTCTGTAAACGTAGGCCTTTTATATCCGGTGAAAACTCGATTTCGAAAAATCTACCTGAAAACAATACTTTTCTTCCTATATATTCATATAGGGCGAGAGAAAGTAAAATAGGCATAGACTAAATGTATTTTAATAAATACTTTTAATAACGTAAATTAATAAAGTTGTTAATTATAAGTAATCGGGTTTATTTTATTACCTGTAGTCCTATTAGATTGTTCCGTATTTAAGATGTGGTTATAAAGTTAACATACCTAGGTATGTAAATTAATGTAGACAAGATACGGTACTGAAGCCACAGTTGTAACTGGGTAGAGTGGGCGACAATTATTACTTTATTCAAGATAGGTTGACTGCTACTTTATTAGCCCCTGTATTTTGTATGTAACTTAACTAATAAAACGCACCGACTATTTCAGTCATCATTTATTTTTTAATACTTTGTCTCCTGAGCCCATATGGAGTAGGCCTAATGCGTGCGCTTGACAAAACCCTAGTACATGTAGCCTTCCCAACAGTACAGATTTAACGACTGGATTATTAATCCAAATTGACTTCCTGTTTGGTTACAATTTTAATTATTTCTAACATACCGTCTCTCTCACCGCTTCTGTTTAACTTGTACTCTGAAAGGATCATAACAAAAGCTCTAGAAGGAGAAACAGCGGGCATTGTTATGAATGGTACTCCTATAAACAACCTGCGATACGCAGACGACACGGTATTGCTCGCCGAAAGCATAGAAGGCCTGCAAAGAATGCTGAACAACATAATTAAAGCCAGTGAAGAGTATGGGCTCATATTAAACGCTAAGAAGACAAAATAAATGGTCATTACTAAACGAGACAATCCACAAGAACAACTTTTTGCTGGGCAGGACAGAATCGAACAAGTAGACGTCTATAACTATCTGGGAACCCGAGTCAACTGCAGTGCAAGCCGCTTGCCAGAAATAAAGATCAGAATTGAAAAAGCCAGGGCAGCATTCCTAAAAATGAGACTTCTTCTATCGGCCCGCGACCTGAGCCTCCAAACCAGGACCCGCCTCTTGAAGTGCTACGTCTTTCCCATCCTTTTGTATGGGGTAGAGGCGTGAACACTCACCAAAGAATGTGAAACCCGACTACAAGCGTTTGACATATGGACCTACCGGAGAATACTTTGAATACCGTGGATGGACAGGGTCACAAATATGGAGGTCCTCAGGAGAATGGGGAAAGAGCTGGAAATCCTGCAGAGCATAAAGATAAGAAAACTGACATACTTTGGACACATCATGAGGGGGCCTAAATACAAGATTCTGCATCTCATAATTCAAGGGAAACTCGTTGGTATACGCTCGGTGGGACGCAGACGAATATCCTGGTTAAGAAACCTGAGAGAGGCGTTCAACTGCTCGTCGCATGACCTTTTCAGAGCAGCAGTAGACAAGGTACGACTAACCATGATGATAGCCAACCTTAGTAATGGAGAAGGCACCTGAAGAAGAAGAACATACCGAACTTACTCGAATATACCACGCACCTTTTTCGAACGAAATCAATCCAATAAAATAGTCCGAGTCCTGAAAGAAGTGAGCTTGCGTTCGGGATGACGTCGTTGCTAGGCTACCTTGTCGTTCGGAGAATTGGATGGAAGGAAGTTTTTTGGAATTTGTCTTTATTTGGAATTACAGATGATTAATTGGAGGAAAGATGGGCTCGGAATCGGGATAACAGTGAGAACATTGCCGTGGGAAGGGAAGTTTTTTCTAGTCGGGAGTTTTCTTTACTAGTAGTAAATATTTATAGGGATGTTTGTAGGGAGTCTATAGAAAATTGTAAAATGGCTGTTTAATCTTTACTTGTGGCGGGCGAGGTGTCGTGTAGATTGCTCTGACAGCTGGCTGTACAGAGCGTTGACCGGCATCGTGAAAGACTCTTGAAGTTCGGTGTATGAACTTCTCCAGGATGGGGGTGAGGACGTAGTCGTGAACGGTTTTATTATTGATGAGGTAGTGGAGGTTGGAAATTTGTCTTACTATGCAGTTGTGAAGGGAGGAGAGTTTTCTTTTGTTGACGGAGGAGATGAGGAGGCACCAAACTGGTGCACCGAAAAGAAGGAAGGATCTGATGATAGCTGTGTAGAATAAAATAGTGTGCGCATTATATTAGTAAAAATCTGATGTGAAACAGTCACACGACTTTCTCTTACTAATGAGAATAATGAACCATATAACCTAATATTCGTAATAAAACATTACAAATAAACAAAAAAAAAAACTAACTTCAAAAAACATAGCCTTATTTTAATCGTGAGTGAATGATGCAAAATGAAAATCAACCTCAGTTTTGCTAAATAATACGGAAAATCACTCTTTGACGCTAAACTAGGCTCTGTAGAGAAAAATTCTTATATATAAAAGTTGTAGATCTTTTAATATTCTGTAGGATAAATTGATTAAACACTTTTGTTGTAAAATGCATACTAATGCTGAAATCTAATATAATCGATTTATTTACAGATTTTCATGGAAAAAACCGAAAATCACTAATTACCGCTGAACTAAGCGTTATACAAAGAAATGTTTGAAACAAAAGTTGTAGATTTTTAAATTGTCTAACTTTTATTGTATACACTTTTTTGCATGTGACTATGTAAATGACGATAGAATACTATTACTGTTGAAAATTCGTGAATAAGTTTTAAGTCGCTGTATAAAGTGTATAGAGAATCATAGTGGATATTTTTAACACCTGCTATAACATTTCCAAGGTAATAATATTACCTATTTTATATAAAACATTTTTTTTTGTCTACAGGTTCTTATTCCATTAACCTTTTTTCTGATTTTCGTAAATGTTGGGGAACCGACATATGGACCACCCGGTACAAATAAATTGGTAAGTTCACATTTTATTTTTATTTTTGATAGTTTTAAATTTTTCAGAATGTACCTTCGAAAATCGGGTCCGCGGTGTATTCGAAAAACTACGGTAGGCCTAATTACATAACGTTTAATAGAATAATTTAATAAAAAACTATTAAAACTCGACATCATAAATTTTCGTAATTTTCCGAAAAAATAATTGATAATTTTAATTTTCGTTATAAAATTTGTACTCAGCGACCGCAAAAACATTAATTTTGATACGTTTCACGTCAACTACATTCAACATGATGAAAACTTACCACAATTTCCCAGCTATTTTCCAGGATTTTCATTAAGTTGTTGGAATATTTACGAAAATCATGTAACTAATATATTGTGACAATATCGAAAAGGAAAGAGCGTTCGTGAGTTTTCTAGGGGAACCGAGAATTTATAAATGTTAACGTAAATAAATAAATAGTAATAAAAATGAGTAATAAATAAGTTTCCAAGAAACAGTTATAAAGGGTCGTGTATCAGGTAGGCTGTCTTTTGTTGAACAATATTGTGAGAAAGTGGGTATCTATTTAGATAATTGGCCTTTTTGTAACACCTTTTATTCAATCCTAATTTGTTTACAGTCGTTAAGATTTATCCAGATGCCATCAGAAGGATTTTGTATTTTATTATTATATCGAAAATCTCTGTCTTTTCTCGAACTCTCCATAAGCCCAGCTATACAGAGTGTTTCAGGAGAAATCTGCCATACTCCACAAGCTTATTTTTCTTATCAAAATAATGAAAAAGTTCATATAAACATGGTCCGGAAATGCTTCGTTAGTGAGTTATACAGGGTTAAAGATTTCACCTGAAATTCAGCTCCCTCAGTGAAATTAACTCACACTGAAATTTTTAGGGTGTTAATTGAGTTTGTTAATTAGATAAATTTATGTTAAATGAGCTGACAAATCGTATAAAACCTGTCCCAGAAATCTATCTTTAATAGTTCAGGAGAAAATCGGGGTAAAGCAAAAAAGATTAGGATCGAAACACACTTTTTTGCGTTTGGTGCATTTGTAGTTTTGCGCGTTTCATTAATAAAATTGAATTTAAAAGAAAACTATTCCGTTTTTATTGACTTTATTTACATTATTTTTTTTTTGAGAATAATATTCTCTACAAATTGTATTGAACATATTTCTTTGTTTATAGGTATTTTTTTTTATTCCTAATTTGTGTACGTTGCAATCTGTTCAATTCAGAACAATAAGCAACCCCATGACCCAATGAGATGAGGATGATGTGTATGACGTGTAAATGAGGTGGAGTCTTGTACAGACCCAGGCCGATCATTCCTGAGAGAGTATGGTTAATTGAACCTCAACCATCAAAGTACACCGGTAACTTTGATGGTAATTTAACGGACATAGGTAATTTAATGGAGTTATTGTAATCCAAACGCAAAAAAGTGTGTTTTCGACCCTACCCTTTTTTGCTTTACCCCGATTTTTTCCTAAACAATTTTAGAGATAGAGCTCTGGCTCAGATTTTATACGATTTGTCAGCTCATTTTACATAAAACTTATCTAATAAACAAACTCAATTAACACCCTAAAAATTTCAGTGTGAGTTTATTTCACTGAGGGAGCTGAATTTCAGGTGAAATCTTTGACACTGTATACCTCGCCAACGAAGCAATTCCGGACCCATGAACTTTTTTCATTATTTTGATGAAAGGAATAAGTTTGTGCAGCATGGGAGATCCTCCTGAAACACCCCGTATAAGCGCCGGTTCGTTTACGGTCCAGTCAGTTTACGTTTTGTCTGTGATCGAGTGAGCGAACTCCATAGTGCATATCAGTACGTTAGGAAAGGTCGACGTTACTTTGAATTATTGTCTATAGTTATACTTTTTAATTATTAATTATATGGTTAAGTTATTTATTGTATTAGTTAATTGTAATTAATTTGTCATTTATTGAGTAATTTAATTGTATATTACTCGTAGATTTTAGACACTTAATTGTAATTTTTAGTTGTAATTAATACTTCTAATTCTAAACTTTTTTGTGTTAATTATTATTAAATTTACCCAGGTATCGAAACGGATCTTAGAATTAACTGTCACAATATTATTACTTGCATTTAAAATACATAACTATGATTTACCATGACGCTACGATCAAATTTTCCCGATTTCCAACGATAGATTGAGTTTTTCATTTTTCGACTACGAAATCGGATTCAACGAAAAAACCCACTATATAAAATTTAATAAAATTTGAATAAAAATAACGAAGATATTGAATTTGTTAATAAATTATTATTTTTCTTTTACTTTTGAGATCTCATAGGATCACTCTAGTTCAAGTTTAGGTCTGTTCCAGTGTTGGGTTTCTTTGAAAAGCGCGCTCTCCTAAGCGTGGCTTCCTTTCGTTTGACCCACATTTTCTTAAAACGTTCCGATCTCTGTTTCCGGTCTTCGTCGGTAAACAACCTGTTGTATGTTAAACTCCGACTCTTTTGGTTTTTGGTTCGAATGTTACCATATTAGTCTTGACTAGTTGGTTGTACTTAGCTGATTTTGTTAGCAGGTCTTGTTTAGTGATTCCAAATTCCTCCACATCCCGCTGTACATCCTTCAGCCACCTAGGTCTCGAAACCTTATTCCAAAAATGGTTGATCAGCCGGTTCACAAGTCTGGACTTTTCGGCCCTGACTATGTGTCCTAGGAAGGATATTCTTTTCTTTCTAAAGTTATTTGCTAGTGGGGGAATTAGTTTGTAAATGATTGTTTATTAACAATTAAAAACATTTGCGCCAAATCGGTCTCGGAAGTTCATTTAATGCAGGTCATTTAACACAATGCAAAAAAGTTACTTAAAACTGATCACTCTAAAAAAAATGTTAGATGTTTTTCGCATTATTGGCTGGACTATACCGCCAAACGGGATATTGCCGTAGTTATTACTTCGAATAAATTTATATAATTAGCTTCATTGTAAACGATTGACGGTGGATTTTTTTAACAATTTTTTATTAAAATATGCGATTTTAGTCGTTTTTGTGAGGTTGTTATTGTATAAGTCATCAGCTGAAAGGTAGGTTTGAACCTTTAAAGGTTTTACTAAGTAAAACGAGGAGTGAGGAGGTTTACAATAGATATTCACACTGGGTGAATAGGTATGCTTATCAGCATGCCAGGCCTTCTGAAAAGTAACTACTTTCCACCCTGCAAATAACATCTTCAGTTCATTCACCACAGTGTCTGGCTGTATAATAAAATTCATTACTCTCAGAGGAGATAACTCTAACTAGTGTCTTTTTACATCTCATCCTCTACTGTTCTTAAATAAGCTACTTCATTCTTATAATTTGCTGACTATGCAATAAGAAACAGAACTATTTTTGTAGCCTTGGAACTGCAATTACTAAAAAGTTCCGGTTTTGACCCAAAGTTCTCCAAAACCGGTAGTCAAGAAATAAAAGTCGAAATTTGGAAACAAAAATATTGCCCCTAGCCGTGGGAGTGAGAGAATGCACAAAGCTCTCACTCGCACAACCTATAAGCGCCATTCCAATAACATTGTATAATTTTATTTATTGTTGTGAGCAAGCGTTTATGCATGCAGTGAGCTAACAAGCAAGATAACGACTGTAGTATGTTTTCAGATTTGGATTATAACGGTAAAAACCTTTGGGCGCATGCGTAGTTATGCCACATATCTCTCTCTCACTCGCTTGGCTATGGGACATTAATTCAACTGATATCTGTAGATATAGAAATCATTGGGTTTGAAGTTCCGGTTCAAACTGTAAGTCAAAGAAACAAGTCGGATTTTCTAAAATTCCTGATGGGTGTGCGTTGAAATCTGTTCTATTCAGAACAATAAGCAACCCTATGACCCAATGAGATGAAGACGATGCGTATGACGTATAGTCTTGTACATACCCAGGCCGACCATTCCTGAGAGAGTATGGTTAATTTAACCCGAACTATCAAAGTATACCGGTTACAGCTGTCTTGTATTCAAATCCGTATAAAAGTAACTACCTTTACTAGAATTTGAACCAGGAACCTTCGTCTCCGAAAATCAGGTGTTAAACAGCTGACTCGCGGCGACGATTTTACCTCTAAACCAACCGGGTGGGGTAAAGTTGGAATTTGGAAACAAAAATAGTGTTATTCGATACCTCTCAAAGGGTAGAAACAGTAATTATTAATACATTTTGCCTGAAGTCGAAGGTTAAGCTTTTTGAAAATTGCCAACGGCCAAGAGACGCGTCATCTCATGAAAGGATTTTTAAAATTACCTTTTATTGTACTGAAAAACCGAAAGGTTACACTTAAACGGTTAACCTGAGAATGAACGGAATTTGACTGTTCAAATAAAAGAATTATAAACTAATTAATGTCGCTAATTAAATGAACCGACGATGGAAGAAAAACTTACGTGTGTGTTCGCGCGCGCTCTGTAAACAATTTTAGAACCTCTATTAAATAAATGACTTTAGAAACACGTATTTAATAAATGCTTTCATTATAACGACATTGTGTTAACGAGCTGCTTAAAAAATTTCAACTTGTTCGAATCATTTTCTTGTGATTAAAGAAAAATGTGAGTTTGTAGACGATTGAAAATGTACGGTTATAAATTTATGGTTGTTTTTATGGTTAAGTTGTTTATGGACAGCATCTTACAGTAGGCCTAAGTGGTTTGCTATAAGAAATAAATATACACTAAATCGATCTCCATTCTTGTTCTCTATTCTTATGGTTTTATAACAAACAGCATTACTAGATGATCATATCGAGTGTTTACGCAGTAATACATTATTTTTTTTATAACGTACGTCTGCCCATAACAGACAGGTGGAGTGTCAAATTATTTGCACTCAATCTGTAAGTTGCAGGGCTAAAATAAATAGTTCTGTTTCTTGTCACATGGTCAGCCAATTAAATGACTGAATCATTAAAGAACAGAAGAGGTAGAGGTGTAAAAGACACTAATCAGAGTTATCTTCCCTGAAAGTAATGAATTTCATTATACAGCCAGACCCTGTGGTGAATAAATTTAAGGTGTCATTTCCAGAGTGGAAAATATGTGCTTTTCGGAGGTGTCGGCATGCTGATACTCAGTGAGGAAGGCAATGGTAAACCACCTCACTCCTCGTTTTACTTAGTAAAACCTCTATAAATTCAAAACAGCTTTTCGGTTGATGACCTAAACAACAACATTCCTTACGTGTATACGTTGAAATTTGTTCAATTCAGGACAATAAGCAACCTCATGATCCATTGGATGATTTTTTTATTTTGTGTCACCGTCGCCCCCTTTGATTAAGTACTCTACTACCGGCTATCAAAGCTTCCAACGTAGCAACAGAGGGAGCCGCTACAAGTCCTGAGAGGGGTTGCAGGCTTGTGGCGGCGTACCGACAGAGGCCTTTGTCATCAAGGCCAAGACCAATAACCGCCCTCTACCACAGCGCTCTCGGCAACTATATAAAGAGCGCTATACTAAGCCGAGGAGATTCAATTCCGATCCAGACAGCATCGATAAGACATCCACCATCGGCACATGGCTACCGGGCTCCAGCGAAAACTAATCGACGACCCCGCAAGAGAGAAGATGATGCTTCCGCTCCCCGACCCAACACCGTAAGTCGTTGACCGGATCGTCATCGCCCGCTGACGCGAGCGATGCACACAGCAGTCCCTCGGCCGAGCCTTACGCCCACCGGACCTGACGAAGCAGCCATCGACGCACTTCTGCGAGGGAAGAAGATGACGTCTCCGCTGGACGACGACACGCCGTGTCGCCCAGCTCCTCGACCGCCACGACGACTACGACCGACGCTTCCCATCAAGACGACCACCGCTTAAACGGCCCTTTTCAGGGCCACCAAAAATTAAAGGTTTCAACTCGCCACTTAATGTCGCCATCCGGTGACATTTATTTATTTATTTTGGTTTAACGTCCGACTATTCTGCAATTACTGCTAATGCAGATGGTGAAGGATGAAATGATATTTTTGTAACTTATGAAAATATGCGGTTGTTGAATGGGATTCGAACCCAAGACCACATGATGAGAGGCGAGCACGTTACCAACTACACCAATACGGCCGGAATTGAATGAGGATGATAATATGACGTGTAAATGAGGCGTAGTCTTGTACAGACTCAGACCGACCATTCCTGAGAGAGTTTGATTAATTGAACCCCAACCATCAAAGTACACCAGTAACCACTGTCTAGTATTGAAATTTGTATAAAAGTTACTACCTTTACTAAGATTTAAAACCAGGAACATTCGTCTCCGAAAATCAGCTGTTAAACAACTGACTCGCGGCGACGACTTTACCTCTAGACCAATTCGGTGGGTGCCACATTAAATAAATTATTTTTGTCTCTAAAGTGAGTACGTTAAAATCTGTTCAAATCAGAACAATAAGCAACCTCATGAGCTAATGGATGAGGATAATATGTATGACGTGTAAATGAGGTGTAGTCTTCTACAGATTCAGGCCGACGATTCCTGAGAGAGAATGGTTCATTAAACCCCAACCATCAAAGTACACCGGTAACCACTGTTTAGTATTCAAATCCGAATAAAAGTAACTACCTTCAATAGGATTTGAACCAGGATCCTTCATCTCCGAAAATCAGCGAAACAACTGACTCGCGGCAACGACTTTACCTCTAGACCAACACGGTGGGTAAATAAAGAAATAAATCATTAAATAAATAAATATTTTTTGTCAGTGATCAAAAAATGTCAGTTACCATGTTTTGGACTTGTCTGAAAGAGTTTAAATGTATATAGAATTATCGTAAAAAGTATTCCATATTGTAAAATGTTAATTAATATATATATATATCAAGCGAGTTATTCTACAGCTCTGGCCGTCTCTCGCATCCCATACGCCACCCCTCTCTATCCATCCAGTCTCCTCCCTCCAATTGTCTAGCATGCATATCTTTCGATACTTGCTTTATCCATGCTTCAGGTGGTCTACCACGCTTATTTCGTCCCCAAGGGGTCCAGTTTATTATTTTCCTTGGCCATCTCTCATCTCCCATTCTTTGCACATGTCCCAGCCATACCAGACGTCGTTTTTCGATTTCCTCCATTGTGGTGTCTTGTTTTTGTGTACGAGCTCTAATTTCGGTGTTTCTAACCCGGTCTACCCTAGAAACCAGACAACTTCTGCGTAAGAAGTCCATTTCTACCGCATTTATTTTCTGTTGATCTCTCTTGGTCATCTCCCAGATTTCTGATCCATATGTCAAAATACTTTGCACAACAGTATTATATAGACGAACTTTTGTGCTATTCCTGATACTTTTTGACCAGAGTACCGGGTTTAATTTTTGTGTTGCCTGTCTAGCCTGTCCAATCCTGTTAGTTATTTCTTTCCTAGAGTTTCCTTCCGACGTTATTACACTTCCCAGGTATTTATATTGATCACATACATGAATAGTGTGTCCATATATCTGCAGATTTCTTGCCTGCTCTGCTACCACTAAATATTTGGTTTTTTGGTAGTTAATCTTCATCCCATTTTGCTCATAAGTCTCAGCCAGGTTTCTCATCATGTATTCAATATCGTGATCATCTCCCGCCATTATTACCTGGTCATCAGCAAATAACAGCGAATACATGTAATCATCATTTATCTTAATACCCATGTATCTACACTTCCTTTTCCACTCATGTAATGCGGCCTCAATATATATTTTGAACAAAGTTGGTGATAGGCAACACCCTTGACGTACCCCTTTATTTGTTACAAAGGGAACTGATATTTTATTTTAAGTTTTTATGACATTTGTTTGATCTGTGTACATTTCCTTTATGGCACATATGTAGTGTTTATTGACATTTAATTTATCTAGGATTGAAAAGAGTCTTTGTATAGGTACGGTGTCAAATGCTTTATTTAATTAAATGCTTTATTAAATGCTTTTTTAATTAATATCTTTGTACATAATAATTTTCTCTTTTAACACAATGAATAATCGATATAATGAGAGGTACTCAGGGTAATAAGGCCTCAACTTGTGATTTGTAAATTCAATATATTTGTTTTAGTTTATTTTTAAAAAACCTAATGGCAAATAAGTTATTTTTAAAAAAAGTGACCAAAATAAAATAGACATCGTTAAATATAGTAGCTAATATATATAAAAATCTATTTTAACTAACAATTTTTTGTTTCCAATCTAATATAAGTAGACTATACTACCCACTAAAAAAATTAACATTTACTTTAATTTATATTACTTACATTTTGGAATTTCAGGAGTTTATTTTACTTATATAACATTGTCATGTTATAATTATAAGTCTAAATTCTACAGAAATTATATTTAAAGAACATTCTTAGTAAAATAATTTAAGATCAGAATTAAATTCATGTTTTGTTAAAAAACCTTTTACTTCCCGATCCAAGTTTTTTTAAATTAATGAGTATTATTTTAGATGGTAATTTGTTGAAAAGCCGAACTGAATTGTATTGAATACCTTTCGAGAACTTTCAAATTCTATATTTTTCAAATCTGTAGTAATTGTTGAGGCGAGTTTCATTGTTTTCAGAATCATCTCATTCTAAAACTGACTATTTCGCAGGAATACCCAATAATTTTTCCATAACATGCAGGTGGAGTGTTAAATTATATGAACTCGATCTGCTAGTAAAAGGGCTACAAAAATGATTGTGTTTCTTATCACATGGTCAGCTAATTATACCACTGAAACATTTAATAATAGAAGAGGTAGAGGTAAAAGACACTAGTCAGAGTTATCTCATCTGAGAGTAGCTAATGAATTTCTTTAAACAGGGACCGGAAGAAAAAGTGGATGGTTTTGAAATGAATAAAATAAATCAGAAATAAGATGTAAAAAAAATGTATTAATAGATTTGAAACATCACATCTTGCCATTTTTTATTATAGCACTTAAATTCTAAAATTTACTTACTTTGTTTTAAAAATTATGTTAGTCACGTGATGACTCTAATTCTGCACGCATTCATGTAATCGTACTTGGAAATTATCCATTGCCTTCATAATCATTTTGTTCGGTATCGCCGCTATTTCATTACGAATTGCTAGTTTCAGATCTTCAGTTGTTCGAGGCTTTACAACATACACTTTCGATCTCAAATACCCGCAAAGAAAAAAGTCACATACCGAAAGATCTGGGGAGCGAGCAGGCCATGAAAGGTCACCATTTCTTGAAATCACGTGTTCTGGAAACATTTGTTGTAACACATTCATTGACACTCTGGCAGTGTGAGCAGTAGCCCCATCTTGTCGGAACCAAACATAAGTGTCAACTTCACGACGTTGTAACTCTGGTGCAAGGAAATCATTTAGAATTTTGACATAACGACTTGAAGTGATTGAAACTGCTCGACCGTTCTCTTCGAAAAATATGGACCTATCACTCCGAATTTAGCCACTGCGCACCAAACTGTCACACGTTCACAATGAAGTGGTAGGCTACGAGGATGTTCTGCAGCCCAGTACTGACGCCCAGAAAATTTTTTATATTTACACAACCAGACAGGTGAAAATGGGCCTCATCAGACATTATGATTATTGAATCGTTAGTTAAAATGTTCAGAATTGATTGTGCACATTCTCTTCGGTTTTGGAAATCATGTTGACTTAGTTCTTGAACAGTTACGATTTTATATGGATGAAAATGAAGATCTAAACGCAAAATTCTCTGAACACTCCGATATGATATTCCTAGCACAGCTGCTTGATGTGCAGCAGGGCGAAGTGGACTTCTGGCTACTGACAATCGCAAAGCATCTGTGTTTTCGGGAGTACGAACGCTACGTAGACGGCCTGTAGGTTTCTTTTTAAAGATGAAGCCGTTTCTCTAAAAATTTTAATCCAACGCATTATAGCATTGCGGCTGGGAACACTACCGTGTCTACTTACTCCAAACTTTGTACGGAACAAACGCTGGGTTTTGACTACCAAGTAACCGTTACTAAAGTAAGTCTCTATGAAGAAAGCACGATGTTATGCGTTCCACGACTCCATTTCAACTGTAATGGCACTGAGCCGGGGAATGAAAGTCATTGACCCGGTTCTCCCACTCGCATTGTTGCGATGTAGGCCCCTATATATAGTCAGATCAGAAACCATAAACTTTTCTGCTGGTCCCTGTACAATGAGTTTTAGCCTACCATTTTATCTTAACATAGTTTTTATATTAATTTGTATTCGCACATCCATTCGTATTACTATCATATTCATTCCAATAACCGAGGCGGTTATTGCCGGCCGCGTTGGCGATGTTGGTAACGTGCTCGCCTCTCATCACGCGGTCTTGGGTTCGAATCCCACTCAGGCATGGCATTTTTTCATACGTTACAAAAATTTCATTTCATCCTTCACCGTCTGCATTAGCAGCAATTTGCAAAACAGTCGGACGTTAAAAAAAAAAAATAATAAATAAAAAAAACCGAGGCGGTGAACATTGGCATATCCAAGTGCATCAGAACAAATTTAATGACAAATATTTTAATACAGTTTTTTATTTGTTTGTAATTAAAGTTAAACTTCTCGAATGAGTTTAATTTTCATAGACGTTATATATAATTATCATGAGTTTTAATAATAAAGCTCTCTACAATTTTTATTAAACTGTTTTGTGTAGTTATTCGCAATTTAACAAGTTATTTTACGCTAAATATAAAAAAGTGTATTTTAAAACCCTACTTTTTACTGTTTTCACGTAGTTTTCTTCAAAGTAAAAGCGATAAATAGCTAGGATTCGTTTTTTTAAGTGTCCCACTTCAAAAACCATGTTTGTTTGTTTGTTTAAGTCAACAGCTGAAAGGCTGGGTTGAACATGTAGAGGTTTTACTAAGTAAAAACGAGGGATTCCGTTTTTAAGATATTCTGTTCACACGCGCGCGCGCGCGCGCACACACACACACACACACACACACACACACACACACACACACACACACACACACACACACACATATACACACAGACCAATCGCTAAGAACATGCTTTTTTGGGTTTAGGGGGTCTGAAAACATGTACATCCGGTGAAAACTCGATTTCGAAAAATCGACATGAAAACAATACTTTCCTTTCATCCTCCATTTCATCCTCCATTTCATCCTCCATTTCATCCTCCATTTCATTTCATCCTCCATTTCATCCTTCAATAAAATCATTTCATCCTCCATTGAACAATAGTTACACCCCAACGTCGTCGCTAATGACCGTTGTAGTTGATGCAACGTTAAATAAATGAATTAAAAAAAAAATACTTTCCTTCCTTTATATTTATATAGGCAAGAGAAAGTAAAAAATACAAGTATTATTGCATAACACAATTTTCTGGCATTATTTAACAAAGCATTTCATACAGAAAGAATGTACGCCACCGTTTTACTCCTTGTTTTTACTTCAGAGACAATATAAATCTAAAATTAGTTTCTTGACTTATGTGCTTTCTGAAATGATTAATTCAGTGTTTATTCATGATTAAACATAGGTTACAATTGTCATTATTTACATTGTCATGAGAAAGTTGTGTGAATTTTTAACACCAGATTTTTTATCAAGTTAACAGTGGGCGTGTTCATATAATACAATTATATTATTGCAGATTACACGTTAAGAAGTGATTGTTTAAAGTCAGTGGGAATTGTACGTTAAGAGAAAGATTTAGTATTGTCTTTGAAAGTGGAGGAACAAAGAGAAACTGGCAGATTGAGAGAGAGGACGGTGTTATTTATTTCAAGATGCGATTGATGTTGCAGTGTCACTTAAAGCGACGCATAAATGCAGCCAGCTGTGCTCTGGCTGTGGTTGGACGCTGTACTGGCCCACACCATCAACTAACTTCCCTCCCTCCGTTACACCTTGCCTTCCAAATGAACAATTTAAATTTTCTCCACGTATTTTCGTTTCTATAGAAAAGAAATTATTTTACAAATTGGATCCGAATTTTCGATCCATTTTAATAAGAACTGTCGTCTTCATAAATTCTTCTTACAAATCTTCAATATATCAGTTTTCCATCAACTGTTAATTCAAAAGAGGAATCAGAAGAACCTATTTACTTGCAATGTAAAAATTTAGTATATTTTGATGTTCGCTTTTAAGGGAAGATGGCACGATGGTTTTAATTCAAAATTTCGATTTTTGGTTTTTTATGTTTTTCAATAGTTTAGCCCTAGATCTACCAGAAAAAACATTAAATTACGTCAAAAAAATAATTTTTTTATGAAAAAATTAAGTTTTTATTAAGTTTACACAGAAAAATTATGTTACCGAGAACGAATATTTTTCACAATTTTATACTGCTCATTTTAGTGCAAAGAGAATTTTAATTTTTAAAATATCTGCATCACTGGTTTTTGTATTCTCAGCTGATGGTTCAGTTTTCTAAACAACTGTTGATGGGAAATTTACTTGTTTGTGTACATTTTGTTTTTGATTTGTGCCTTCTTGTTTCCCCGTAAATTTAGATTTTTAATACTAGGTACATTTTTCTCAGAAACCAATAAACCTACCAGGCTGAAATTTTTACCAGTTTATTATCTTGTACATCAACTTATACCGTCATTTTTATGACTTCCTCAGGTGCTTCAAAAAAAAGTAATACGCAAAAAACTTAGAAAACTATTTGTACAAATTTTATGTTATTTGTAATATTTAAAAAAATGGTTTGATCTAAAGATTAAATTGAAAAAATGTCATTAGCACGAGAAGAAACCGGACACCTATGGTGTGCAAAATTTAATAGCCTATTTCCCTATCTTTTACTATCCTATGAAAAATGTACCTAAAAATAGCAAATTTAACATTGGCGGGATACAAAGTACAGTCTCCTCTTAAAATTCTGTTTGCAAATAGGACTTGGCAGTTTTTTTTGCAAGAGTACTATTTTTTTATAATTTGATGGAACAATTTTTTATCCCTTTACATTTTTTGTAAGATATTTACGAATTTTTTAAAAATTATTAGGGTCTACAATCCGTTAGATGTACATTTTTGAGAATATTCTAAAAGTACAATATAAATTTTAAAATATGGTGCGAAATACACAAATTTCTCATGCCAATACAAATAATAAACTGTATTACCTAACAATAGTAATAAAACATTAGAAATAAACAAAAATATTAACCTCAAAAAACATAACCTTATTTTAATCATAAGTGAATGATGCAAAATGAAAACCAACCTTAGTTTGGCTTGATAATACGATAAAGATACTGATTACACATGTCTGCATTAGTGAAATTTTCTGGAATCTGTCCAGTGATTTAAATGGTCCTGAAAATGGGAGAAATCACAAAACTACCGTTATTCGATGAACTTACTTAGTTCACTCAATTAAACAAAAAAGTGTAACTTTTAATTTAATAACCATAATGTGTCCACAACTCATAAACCAACCCTTACACGCGCGCGCGCGCGCGTTCAGCACCCCTGTACCTGTCTTCAGTAGTGAGTCACCTACTTGGCACTTGATTACAATACTATCATTTTAGTTGTAACAATTTTTATCAAAATTGTATAATAATTGTCAAAATCTGGTGTGAAACACTCACACAACTTTCTCATGCAAATGCAAATTATGAACAATATAGCTTAACATAAGTAATAAAACATTATATCATTTAAACAAAAAAACTAACCTCAATTAACATAACCTAATTTTAATCATGAGTGAAAGACGCAAAATGAAAATCAACCTCTGTTTGGCTTAAAAGTTCGAAAAATCTCTCGTTCACGCTAAACTAGGCTTTGTAAAGAAAAATGTTGTAAATGAAAGTTGTAGATCTATTAATTTCCTATAAATTTGATTATATACTACTCTTTTGTCGTAAAAGGCATACTAAGGCTGAAATCTTAAAAATATCATTTTTTACACGATTTTGTGAGAAAAAACAGAACATCGCTAATTACCGCTAAACTAAGCGTTATACAAAAACATGTTTGAAATAAAAGTTGTAGGTTTTTAAATGTTTTACAACTTTTATTCTATATTTTTGCACTTAAATGCATATTAAAGCCGCAATCTCAAAAACAATTTTTTTACGAGAAAACAGCCTTTTCGAGAATTTCAGCAAAAATGGCGCCTACCATATCATGTAGAGCATAAAAAATGTAGTATATGAGGCGATTTTTAAAAAGATTGTAGGGGCTAATTTAGAGAAAAATTGCAAAAGAGTGAAAAATGACACGAATAAACTACTACTTCCGGTTGACCGATTTTGATGAAAATCTTCATGTCGGATCAGGTAGTAGTATCTAACTTAAGTTTCAAGTTTCAACTTCGTACAATGTTTCGTTCTTGAGATATTTTGTTCACACACTCACACGCACACGCACACGCGCAAGCGCACGCGCACGCGCATACGCGCAAGCGCGCGCACACACACACACACACAGATCAATCGCTAAGAACATGTTTTTTATGTCAGGGGTTTTGAAAACGTTTATATACGGTGAAAACTCGATTTCAAAAAATCGACATGAAAACAATACTTTTTTCTTACATATTAAAAATAGGCATAAAATAGGCAATAAAAAGTAAAATATGTAACTTAACTACAATTTGATGTAAACAAACCAAGTTATATTTTGAAACTCTTTAAGGTTAGCAATTATGTCAGCACGAAGCGCTGGCACAATTGTTTGTATTTACGAAGATTATATTTTTATTGTTTTATAAATATACAATGTAAAAAAACGTAAGTTAAATTGTCCGCATTGTGGTCGTGTAGTTTTTATTGTTTGTTTTTAAAAGTTGGCAGCATTGTTTTATATTCAAATAAGAAGCATCTGTTTGTATAAATACGTTCGCTTTGAAAGACATTTAAGTTAAAAAGTACGCCTACAATGTCACGTGAATCAGCGTTAACTTTAAACCTAGGACTTCTAAACTTTAAAGAGAATGGAAAAATCGTTTCTCTGTAATTGACAGAATGTATTACACGCAAAATACGAATTTAAATTAAAATAAAATACACTATTCAATGTTGCAAAATGTCATTGATAGCTTGTATCATTGTGTTTATAAATGATTAGCAATTGTGACTGCGTTACTCGCGATCAAAAATGCTGTCATCATAAGGGTTGTTTTAAATAAAATACTTTTCTATTTCATTTAATTCTTCTTGGTTTCAGTTCATTATTTACATTTTTTAGTTATCACTTTTTTACTTTCTCTTGCCTACATGAATATATAGGTGTTTTTTGATATGGGTCTGTGAGTGTGTGTGTGCGCGCGCGCGCGTGTGTGTGTGTGTGTGTGTGTGTACAAAATATCTCAAGAACGAAACATCGTACGAACTTGAAACTTTAAACTTAAGTTAGGTACCACTAGAAAATCGGACACGAACATTTTTATCAAAATCGGTCAACCGGAAGTAGTAGTTTATTTGTCTCAATTTTCACCTTTTTGCGATTTTCTCATAAACGGCTAGTACGATTTTTTTTTAAATCGCCTCATTTACTAAATTTTTTATGCTCTACAAGATAGGATAGGCGCCATGTTAGCTGAAATTCTTGGTGAGACTGTTTTCTCGTAAAAAAATGTTTTATTTCAGATTGCGGCTTTAATATGCATTTTTTTTTTTTGTTGAATAACTGTAAATCTACGATCTGCTCTCATAGAACAATGAGTAGATGTGTTGTAAGTATAAATCTTGAGTAAGTAATACCCCTTGGTATTACTCTATAAAATTTCCCATTTTGTTGAATTGATCTTGCGAGGAATGTAAAATAAATTACACAATCACATATTAAAATAAATCTGTAGGGTGTAGTCTGCATAGTCTTCTGTGTGTTCCACTGTTGTCTAGGAGATTGATGGCTTCTGGATTCTGATGATTTTCAAGTCTTGTTTGGTAACTGGTGCAAAATTTCTGTATAGCTTCGTGTACCGTGGGAGTGTTCGTGTCTCTGTGCAATATAGTGTTGATATGTACTAAGGTGAGTCCATGATGTTTCGAAGTATTTTTGACTGAAACCGTTGAATTATTTCAATGTTACTGTGACTTGCTGTGATTCAGAGTTGTATCCCATATGTCCACACAGGTTTAAGTACAGTTTTATATAGTAACAATTTGTTTTGTGCCGATAATTTGGATTTTCCATTAAGCATCCAATACAGCTGTTGGTATTTAAGATTTTACTGTTTTCGTTTGTTCCATATGTGAGTCCTCCATGTCCAAGACGCCTGTCCAGGTGGAGGCCAAGATATTTTGCCGTATTGGATTGTGGAATTTGTACGTTGTTAAAAAACACTGGTGAACATGTTTCCCGTTTTAGTGTAAATGTGACGTGCAGACTCTTGTGTTCATTTGTTTTCATACGCCACTTTTTTTGCCAATTTTGTACGCTGTCTAAGTGTTGCTGCAAGTTATGAGATGCAATTTGTGCATCTTCGTGTATTGCCTGAATGGCCGTGTCGTCGGCAAATGTTGCCACTGTAGTGTTGTCATTTTGTGGAAGATCAGAAGTGTAAATGGTGTACAAAACAGGAGACAGCACGCTTCCTTGAGGAACACCAGCTTCAATTAATTTTAGAGATGATTGTTCGTCCTTATATTTCACTTTAAAGTATCGGTCCTCCAAATAAGATGCAATAATTGAGTAATACTGATGGGGAAGATTTTGTTTAATTTTAAAAAGAAGACCCGCATGCCACACTTTGTCAAAGGCTTGCTTGATGTCAAGAAATGCCGTGGAGCAATATTTATTTTCTTCAAGTGCTTTGTAGATGTTGTTTACAACTCTGTGAATTTGCTCAATCGTGCCATGACCTTCTCTGAAACCAAACTGGCAATTCGGAATGAGATTTATGGTATCCAGTACTGGGCGTAATCTCTGAAGCAATAATTTTTCAAATACTTTTGAAAGAATTGGCAATAAACTTATTGGTCTGTAAGATGATATTTCGTGTGGTGGCTTCCCAGGTTTTAGGATAATTATAATTTGAGCAACTTTCCAGTAGGCCTAATATGCATTTAAGCCCAAAAATGTATGTACCTAATAAAAGTTGTTGAGAATTTAAAATCCAACAACTTTTATTTCAAAAATGTTTTTGTATAACGCTCAGTTTAGCAATAATTAGCGATTTACTGTTTTTTTCTCACGAAAACGTGTAAAAATTCGATTTTTTTTAAAGATTTCAGCTTTAGCATTTTATGACAAAAGTGTAGCTATATATTCAAATTTATAAGAAATTAAAAGATCTACAAATTTTATTCAAAACATGTTTTCTACAGAGCCTAGTTTAGCGTGAAAGAGTTTTTCCGATTTTTAAGCCAAACAGGTTGATTTTCTTTTGCGTCTTTCACCCATGATTAAAATAAGGTTATGTTCTTTGTTTATTTCTAGTGTTTTATTACTAATAGGCCTATAAGATTATATTGCTCATTATTTGCATTGCCAAGAGAAAGTCGTGTGAGTGTTTCACACCAGATTTTTTGTCCTATAGTACCAATTTTAGACCACGTGAGGTGACTTTAGATGTTTCTTGAAGCTCTTTTTTCAGCCCAAATTCGTTCACTGTATACTATTCTACTTTTTTCTGTCCACCCGGTGTTCTGTTTTTACATTACATAGAATTCCATGATATCACTAATATCTTCTTTGAACCATTTACCTAACACGTATATTATTTAGTGTTTTAAAAATTTGTTTTGTCAACCGGTTGTCATTCATTCTAAACAGGTGTCTGTAAAATTTTATTTAGCCTTCTTTATCAAATCGTTTCAATTAACTAGTAGGCCTACTTTATTTTCCAAAAAAAAAAAATTAAATTTTTTTAAAATATATATAAAGTGACCTCAAAATATCGGTTATGGACTACTACTTTCTGGAATTTCAGACTCTAACCGGGAATCGAAACTAGGAACTTTCGCTTGGTTGGCTAGCGCGCTAACCACTGTGCTACGGAATTGGCCACCTAATTTTTTTTAATCCTACAAGCTAAATTTTAGACCACGTGAGGTGACTTTAGATGTTTCTGGAAGCTCTTTTTGCAGCCCACATTCTCAGCATTCATCAACTGTATCCTATTCTCCTTTCTTATATTCATCCAGTGTTCTGTTTTTACATTTCATGGAATCCCTTAAAATCACTAACTCTCCTTTGAACCATCTACCCTACAACAGGTCTATTGTTTAGGAGCTTAAAAATTTGCTTTTCCAACCGGTTGGCATCTACTAGGTGTGGCTATTTAATAACGAGACTGACGTTGTAGAAATTTTTATTTCTATTTTATACATAATTACTTATTATCACCTTCAATATACACTCCTTCTCTATGCCTACAACGCTTTATGCGAATTTTTCATTGTTAAAAACAGTGCTGGAAGTCATCTTCTGTTAGCTCCTTCAGGACACGTGCCGCTAAAAATGTTTGTACTAACACTTTGTACGCGATTGAAAATTACCCAAACTTTTTGGAAACGATAATAACATTTAAAGAAACGTGGTTTTTTACTCATAATCCGGAAACGAAGCGCCAATTCATGCACTTGAAGAGTCGAACTTCACCTAGAGCCAAAAAAGCTCGGATGAGGAAGTCAAAATTGAAAGCAATGATGATTGATTTTGTTTTATATCCATGGGATTGTGTACCTTCACTGGGTTCCTGAAGGTCAAACAATTAATCAATACTTGAGGTACTTTCTAAACTACGTCAAAGAGTAAGAAAAAAACGCCCCGAAATGTGGAAGGACAAATCATGGATTCTCCACTAAGACAATGCGCCAGCTCATTCCGCGTTATCTGTCAAGAGGTTCCTAGCCAAGTACAACATCTCAGTGTTAGAACATCCACCTTATTTACCAGATCTTGCACCATGTGACTTCTACCTGTTCCCTAAGGTGAAATCTGCATTAAAAGGGACAAGATTTGAGTCTGTGGAAGCTGTTAAAGAGAAAGCGGCACGTGTTCTGAAGGAGCTGACAGAAGATGACTTCCAGCACTGTTTCCAACAACGGAAAATTCGCACGGAGCGTTGTAGGGATAGAAAAGGATTGTATATTGAATGTGACAATAAACGATTTTGTATAAAATAAAAAAAAAATTTTACAACGTCAGTATCGTTATTTAATAGCCACACCTTCTATTCTATACAGGTGTCCTTAAATTTTGATCGTATTTTTCGAATCGTTTATTTTCCTTACGCAATTCTTTTCCACCTTGTAACCTATATCAAATTTGTCTGCTTCTCTTAGACCAGCTTTCCCGGTCAATCTAAGGCACTCACTTGCGTACTGACACAGTTTTTATTACAGTAGGTATATTATAATGTTTACTCCTGCCCATAACAGATAGGTGGAGTATCAAATTATTTACACTCTATCTGTTCATTGCAGGGCTAAAATAAATAGTTCTGTTTCTTATCACATGAACAGAAGAGTTTCTGTTTCTGAATCATTTAAGAACAGAAGAGGTAGAGGTGTAAAAGACACTAATCAGAGTTATCTTCTCTGAAACTAATGAATTTCATTATACAGCCAGACTCTGTGGTGAATGAAGTGAAGGTGTCATATGCAGAATGGAAAATATGTGCTTTTCAGAGGGCTCGGCATGCTGATAAGCGTACTTTTCCACTCAGTGAGGAAGGAAATGGTAAACCACCACCTCACCTCCTCGTTTTACTTAGTAAAACCTCTACAGGTTCAAACCAGCCTTTTGGCTGATGACCTAAACAACAATGTTCACTCTTGGCTTGTCTTGAGATGTGCTTTCTTTTTATACAAGTGGTGATTTCCTCGGAGTGCACCGACCATATTTCCTCGTCTGTTGTTTACATCCTTTTCCCTGGTCTTCCGATGTATGATTTCCCCGAGGTACTTGAGTTTATAATTTTTCCGTATCGTGTCTTCAGGTAACGCAGGATTGTTTTAATGTATGTTATGTATTTAGTTTTCTCGAAGGAAATCTGTATAATATACAGACAATTACACTAGTACCGTTCTAAGATACTAGTAAGGTCCGCGGTAAGATATCTAGTATTTTTCTGTACTTTAAGGTTAAGTCTTTTAAAACTTTAATTGAAAACAAATACATTATTTTCAACAATTCAACGTACTTGACATCCGCCAAATATTTGCAAAAGAAGCTTTCATTTTCGCGTATAAAAATATCCTATAAACGATTTTACTATAAGAGCACACCATTATAATACCAGGAACAAGGATCTCTTACTTTTTACACAAGGCCTCAAAAACTTTATACCTAAAGCACTTCTGCTATTTAGCGCCCAAACTGCTCAATCTGCTCCCCCTACAAATTAAAAATGTGCCGGACATCATAAGGTATAAAAAAGCAGTAACCATTTGGCTATTGGAAGTAGGGAGGGACGCTATAGAAAAAATGGTTACTCCACGAAACATGTAGTTTTGTGAGCTCGTCTACCGGTTTCAATTTTAGTTTTCTATTTTTATATAAATTCTCTTGTCTTGCATATTATACTATTGTTTGTTTTGTTTTTCATTTGTACATGTAATTATATAACAGCATATTATTTGTTTAATAAAATTGTGTTAGTAGTTTAATTAGTATTTAAGTAACTAACATGTAGTTGTAATTACTAACACACTAATAGATTGCCGTAGTACAGTAGTTGCTATAGTATAATGGACAAAGAAGCACTGAATTGATCTACCCTTGAACATGGGAAACCATAGTTGGGGTGGATTAATTTTCTCACCGCGAATTAAAATAAATAGTTTTTAGATTATCAAAGTATAATTAAGGAAATTAACATGTATTATGTATTTATATTTATATTTTGTAAGCAATGGGAAATAAATAAATAAATAAATAAAAAATAAATTTAACGTAAAATCTCATCTTTCTTTCGAATCAAATGGGGTGTATTTTGTAGACGTTTGAAGAAGTAGATAATTATTTAGGTAATAATGCAATAGTGTCAATTTGACTTATAAGTTCATAAAATGTCCTATAGGCCTACTTCCTTTGTAAGTCTCCTCGATGAAAATCCCTAAAATATAAAGTTTATAATTTATTTTCAACCTTTTATTTATTTTTAGAAACACGAACGGATTAATATTTGTGTAAAAAGAAGTATTAAAAACCTCCTTATATAAAATTAATTTAAAAAACTAATATGACAAAATCTTAAAAGCTTTTCAACATAGATAAGACTCCATGTACTACGTAATCATATTATAAAATTAGGCTTTAGTCTTTATGTGTTTGTGGGCGTTAATCATCTAATTTCCATCTGTCTTTATAAAGATAAACAAAGCTAACGAATAATCGTCTTTATGTACAGGGTGTTTTACCACGAAATCATATTACATCATGAGTGGTTCATTCTAGACGAAAAATCTGGTGTGAAACAATCAGCGACTTTCTCTTCGCAATGTAAATAATGAAAATCATAACCTTTGTTTAATCCATAGTAAACAATTTAAAATGAAAAACAACCTAATTTTAATTATAAGTGATGATGGAAAATGAAAATCAACCTCTGTTCGACCTGAAAATATGGAAAATCACTAATTGACGCTAAAATAAGCTCTGTAGAAGAAAATGCTTATAAATAAAAGTTATAATAAACCGTAATTATACATAGTTATGTTGTAAAACGTATACACGCCATAATATTAAAAAAGTCTTATTTTTTACAGATTTTGATGAAAAAAATCTAGTGTGAAACACTCACACAACTTTCTCTTGCCAATACAGATAATTAACAATAAACCTAACATTAATAATAAAACATTAGAAATAAACAAAAGACTAACCTCAATAAACATAACCTACTTTTAATTATGAGTGAAAGAAGTAAAATTAAAATCAACCTCAGTTTGGCTTTAAAATACGGAAAATTACTCTTTCAAGCTAAACTAGGCTCTGTAGAGAAAAATGTTTTGAATAAAAGTTGTAGAGCTCTTAATTTCCTATAAATTTAACTATACTTCTTTGTCGTAAAATGCATACTAAGGCCGAAATCTTTAAAAAAAATAGATTTTTCACACGTTTTAAAAAAAATTATTGGAATAAAAGTTGTAGGATTTTAAATTCTCCATAACTTCATTTCCATACATTTTTGCGCTAAAATGCATATTAAATTCGCAATCTTAAAAAAACAATTTTTTTACAAAAAAAAACCTCCCCAAGAATTACAGAAGAAATTGCACCTACCTTATCTTGTAAAGCATAAAAAATTTAGTACACCAGGCGATTTAAAAAAAAAATCGTAGGAGCCGTTTTTGAGAAAATCGCAAAAAACTGAAAAATTACACGAATAAACTGCTACATCCGGTAGACTGATTTCGATGAAAATGTTTGTGTCGGGTACTCTAGTGGTATCAAACTTAAGTTTCAAGTTACAAGTTCGTACGATGTGCCGTTCTTGAGATATCCTGTTTACACACACACACACACACAGACCAATCGCTAAAACCATGTTTTTTGGGTTCAGAAATTCTGAAAACGATCTGGTGAAAACTTGATTTCGAAAAATTGACATGAAAACAATACTTTCCTTTCTATATATTCATATAGGCAAGAAAAAGTAAAAATACGGAAAATTAATAATTGACGCTAAGCTAAGCGCTGTAGAAAAAAATCCTTGAAATAGAATTTGAAGGGTTTCTAATATTTTAAAACATTAATTGTTATATACGCTTATTCCTTAAATGCATATTAAGACTGCAATTTTTAAAAAATTCTGTGCTAAACACTCACACGTTTTTCTCTTACCAATTCAAATAATGAAAACTGTAATCTAACATTAGGTTTTTATTCTAATAGAAAATATATTAAATTTTTTTGCCATCAGTCTGTCAGACTGGTTTGATGCAGTTCTCCAAATTGTTCTATCTTGCGCAAGTCGTTTCATATCTGCATACCTACAACACCCTACATCTTTTATAATTTGCTTTAAATATTCTGATATTTGTCTCCTCCTACAATTCACTCCCACAATATTGACTTCCATTATTGATAAACTAATATCTGAATGTCTATTTTATGTGCCCCACTAGCATATCGCTTCTGGTAAGATGTTGCCATACACTTCTTTTTTCTTCCACTCATCTAAGAACCTCTAAAATATTACTTATTCTGTCTAACCAACTAATCTTTAATATTTTCCTATAACACCACATTTCAAAAGCTTCTCTCCTCTTCCCTTCTACTTCCCCTATCACCCACGTTTCACTCCCGTATAAAGCTATATTCCAAACATAGTGTTTTAAGAAATTTTTTCTTATCTCTGTAAACCAATGTTTGTAGTTGTTTTTCATTTCAAAGGCTTTTCTAGCTTGAGGAATCCTACTTTTGATATCACTTCTGCTACTACCATCCTTTGTTATTTTACTCCCTAGATAGGAGAATTCCCCAACTTCCTGTTTGTTTTCGTTGCCTGCTTTTAAATTTTCCATCTCTTCTAAACCAATCTTAACATTGAAAATCTGTACTAATAGTCTATTATAAAGACAACGCATGTTTTTTTTCTGCAGGCTGATTTCCAATACTACTGAATGAATTTTCATGAAATTTTGACAGCATATTCGTATTTATATTCACAACATATTTTTTAATTTTTCAAAAAAGATAACCCTAAGGGCCCTAATAGATTATCATAAATATGTATACGCGTGTGCGTGTGTATGTACATGTGAGTTGGTATAGCTGAAGACGTAGGCCTACATGAAGGGGTTTGATGATGACGAGAGACGTACGCAGGGGAAATTATCAAAACGTCGTATGTGTGTGTCACATTCAATATACAATCCTTCTCTATTCCTACAACGCTCCATGCGAATTTTCCATTGTTGAAAACAGTGCTGGAAGTCGTCTTCTGTCAGCTCCTTCAGGACACGTGCCGCTTTCTCTTTTACAGCTTCCGCAGACTCAAATCTAGTCTCTTTTAATGCAGATTTCACCTTAGGGAATAGGTAGAAGTCACATGGTGCAAGATCTGGTGAATAAGGTGGATGTTCTAACAGTAAGATGCTGTACTCGGCTAGGAACCTCTTGACAGATAACGTGGAATGAGCTGACGCATTGTTTTAGTAAAGAACCCATGATTTGTCCTTCCACATTTCGGGGCGTTTCTCCTTACTCTTTGACGTAGTTTAGAAAGTACCTCAAGGTATTAATCTTGATTAATTGTTTGACCTTCAGGAACCCAGTGATAGTACACAATCCCATGGATATAAAAAAACAAACATCTTTGCTTTAAATTTTGACTTGCTCAGCCGAGCTTTTCTGGCTCTCGGTGAAGTTCGGCTCTTCCAGGGCACGGATTGGCGCTTCGTTTTCGGATCATAAGTAAAAAACCACGTTTCATTACATGTTATTATTTTCTACCTGTTCCCAAAGGTGAAATCTGCATTAAAAGGGACAATATTTGAGTCTGTGGAAGCTGTAAAAGAGAAAGCGGCACGTGTCTTGAAGGAGCTGACAGAAGAATACTTCCAGCACTGTTTTCAACGATGGAAAATTCGTATGGAGCGTTGTAGGGATAGAGAAGGAGTGTATATTGAAGGTGACAATAAGTGATTATGGATAAATTAAAATTAAATTTTTTACGTCAGTCTCGTTATTTAATAGCCACACTTCGTATACAGTCGATCTAGCTGTTACACAATTTCTGTTACACATTTATTTAAAAAAAATTGATTAGGTCATAGACATGTTTCGCGTCCGAAACCGCGCGGACCATGCTAGTATTTTAATAAAATAGATATTTTCCGTCTCCGTACCGTAGTGGTAGCACATTAGCCTACAATATAGAGGTCCTAGGTTCGATTCCTGGCTAGGATCTAGAAAATTTCACAAATTAAAACCTACCGTAGTCACTAATAATCGACCCGATGATGCAAATTTAAATAAAATATAAAAATTATTATTAATTGAGCCTGTATAAATTAAACTAGTTAAGGACTCTGACTTTATTACGTTGAAGGATTTAAGGCTCATTATAAACCTATTAAAATTTAATTAATTTGATATTGCATTTAATTAGCCTATGATATTTTTATTACATAAGTTGTTGAATTTTTAACTAAGTTAGAAAGGTATATACGTATAATTAGCATGACTGTCAATTGGTTAAACTTGAGAGGGTCATTGTCTGTATAATTATTTGTTAGGTTATGTTTAGACTAACATATATATTAATAGTTAAAATCATTCATTGGTTAATGACCGCACATTATTATTTTCGTCAGTTTTTACTTTCTATTATAACAATAATAATAAAAGAAGATTTTACAATTTATTTCCAAAAATCACAATTTTATAACATATATTTAACTATTTACTTTCTTTTGCCCTGTATGAATATATTTATAGGAAGGAAAGTATTGTTTTATATCGATTTTTCGAAATCGAGTTTTCACCATAATATACACGTTTTCAGACACCCTGAACCCAAAAAATCAATTTTTAACAATTGGTCTGTGTGTGAACAAAATATCTCAAGAACGGAACAGCGTACAAAAACGAAACTTAAAATTTAAGTTAGGAACTACTAGAGAACTGCATATGAATATTTAATATAAATCGGTCAAACGGAAGTAGTAGTTTATACGTGTCATTTTCCACTTTTTTGCGATTTTCTCAAAAACGGCTCCTACGATTTTTTTTTTTTAAATTACCTTATTTATTAATTTGTTTATGCTCTACAAGATAGGGTAGGCCCCATGTCTGCGAAAATTTTTGGGTAGGTTTCCTCGTAAAAAATTTGTTTTTTGAGACTGCGATTTTAATATGCATTCTAGCGCAAAATGTACTATAGTAAATATTAAAGTTGTTAAGAATTTAAATTCCTACAACTTTTATTTCAAAAATGTTTTTGTATAGGCTAACGCTTAGTTTAGCGGTAATTAACAATTTTCTTTTTTTCTCACGAAAACGTGTTAAAAAAGTGGTTATTTGAAGATTTCAGCCTTAGTATGCATTTTACGACAAAAGTGTAGCCTATATTAATTAAATTTATAGGAAATTAAAAGATCTACAACTTATTTAAAGCATTTTTCTCTACAGAACTTAGTTTAGCGTGAAAGAGTGATTTTCCGTATTTTTAAGCCAAACTGAGGTTGATTTTAATTTTGCATCATTCGGTCATGATTAAAATAAGGTTACATTTTTTGAGGTTAGGTTTTTGTTTATTTCTAATATTATTTTATTACTAATGTAAGGTTATATTGTTAATTATCTGCATTGGCAAGAGAAAGTCGTGTGAGTATTTCACACCAAATTTTTAACTACTATAGAATGAGCTACCGAGAGATTACCGTATAGTTCTGAACCCCCCAAAAATCTGTTTTTATTATACAGGGTGATTCATGAAGGTCTCCCCCCACTTCTACAGCACATTGTACTAGTAAAAATAATGAAAAAATGTTATATAAACATAGGTCCGAAAACGCTTCGTTAGCGAGTTACAGCTAGCGAAAGTTTCGCCTGGATTTCAGTTCACCAGGTGAAATGAGGTCTTCCTGGAATTGTGGTAAGGTAGATTAAGGGGCGAATTCAATCATTTCTTATGGTTTTTGATCTGATAAATTGAATAAAACAGGTCCCAGAACTGTAAGTTAAATAGTTTTGAGAAAACCAGTGTCAAATGCAAAAAATGGAGTGAAAATCACATTTTTTAATCTTTGGGCAAGAATAACTTTGTTATTTCACCAAGAAACAGTTAAAAATTTTCAATAAAAAATGTAGAAAATTTTATTCTGAACAAACCGGTGTAAATAAAGTACACAGAAAGCGAATAGTTTTTGAGAAAACCAGTGTCAAATGCAAAAAAATGGAGTGAAAAAAACACATTTTTTCATTTTAGTTTTTCCGGTTAATTTTACTTTGTACTCTTATGAATAAAAACTCATTTAATCAAACATCTATTCGCTTTCTGTGTACTTAATTTACACCGGTTTGTTCAGAATAAAATTTTCTACATGTTTTATTGAAAAATTTTAACTGTTTCTTGGTGAAATAACACAGTTATCCTTGCCCAAAGATGAAAAAATAAGTTTTTCACTCCATTTTTTGCATTTGACACTGGTTTTCTTAAAAACTATTTAACTTACAGATCTGGGACCTGTTTTATTCAATTTATCAGATCAAAAACCATAAGAAATGATTGAATTTGCCCCTTAATCTACCTTACCACAATTCCAGGAAGACCTCATTTCACCTGGTGAACTGAAATCCAGGCGAAACTTTCGCTTGCTGTAACTCGCTAACGAAGCGTTTTCGGACCTATGTTTATATAACATTTTTTCATTATTTTTACTAGTACAATGTGCTGTAGAAGTGGGGGGAGAACTTCATGAATCACCCTGTATTATTTACATTATTTATAAATTATTATATATATTTTTTATTAATAGTTTAATAAATAATTATGCAAAGTTATTATTATTATTTTTAATTTCGTTTATTTAACGTCGCATCAACTACTGTGGTCATAAGCGACGACGTTGGGTTGCAACTGTGAAGGATGAAATGATTATTTGTAACGTATGAAAATATGCCATGCCTGAGTGGGATTCGAACCCAAGACCGCATGATGAGAGGCGAGCACGTTACAATAATAACAATAAGTTATTATTGTTTTAAATGTTTAGGTCAACTACCGAAAGGCTGGTTTGAATCTCTAAAGGTTCAAGTCTAAATAAAACAAGGAATGGAGGTGATTTAACATGGCCTTCCTCATTGATTGGAAAAGTATGCTTATCAGCATGCCCGGCCCTCTGAAAATCATCTACATTCCACCCTGCAAATGACATCTTCACTTCATTCACCATAGGTTCTGGTTGGGTAATGAAATTTATTGCTCTCGGAGGAAATAACTCTGACTAGTGTCTTTTACACCGCTACTTTTTCTGTTCTTAAATGCTTTAGCCATATAATTGGATGACCATGTGATAAAAAACTGAATTATTTTTTGTAGCCCTGGAACTAACAGATCGAGTGTAAATAATTTTACACTCCACCCGCCTGTTATGGGAAAAAGTTATTATTATTTAATTATTATACAAATTTCATTTTTGGATTCCGATTCATACTTTTTTTTGTTTTTTCTATACCAATAATTTAATATTGTTGTTTTCGAATTTTATCAAAGTGAACTGAAAATGTACGCGTATCGTGCTTCCCAAATTTGATGTAGAGGGAAATTAACATTGAACAATGTACTGTCAACATTAATCTTATCATATGAGTGTAATCTTATTTTTATTACTCCAGTCGTTTGGAAACAAAATAAAAATGAATCTACAAAAGATTTTAATAGCTAATAATTTAATCTATACTTCTATACTAATGTAATAAAGAAGAAACGTCTGTTTGTTTGTTTGTATGAGGTAATCTTAGAAACAACAGAACCGATTTTAAAAGTTCTTTCATTGTTGTATAGCTTAGAGCTTCCTGATCAATATAGGCTATTTTGCAACTTTAAGTAACTTTAATTAAGTGAGTTAAGCAACTTAAACTGTGGCAATGTCGCATGTTTTAGTTTATCGGGTGCATAGCACTTTTATTTTTTGTAAGTCCTCTGGATGGTGTATTTTTTGAGCTAGAAGCACGATTCAACATTTATATTTCATAGAAAAACGTGAAGAATAATATTCGATTCCAAAAACATAAAAAATTCGGATATATTCAAAATGTTTCTTTTCGTACGGTATTTCATATATTTGTTTTCATTCGACAGGTAGTGAATGAGTCATATATTTCCAATTACTCTGCGTACCTTACCCACGTAATTACTGTCTCTTATCTTAACCATATATCAGCTGTCTCTTTCTTTTCCATCGGTATTCTTCTATGCATTCTATTCAATTCTGTAAATCGCAGGGACAAACATTTAAAACGGTGGACACCGATTTAAGACAAGAGTGCTTCCTTCACTCATGGACAACTTTATGTCGGACTTTCTAGAGCTGGAAGTGCAGAAAAACAATTTATTTTGCTGCCACAGAGCAACAAAACCTCAAATATTATATCTAGAGAGTTTTAAAATAATTTAATGAGGCCTACATTAGTTGCTGTGAAGCGAAGCGAGCGGTGGTTGCTAGTTATTAATAAATAAACACAAAAATGTTATTCAATTCTGATATTATAGCGCGGTACTTAGCGCCTACATAAGAAACATTTTCGCATCCAATGTTGTCCTTAGTCAAATAATATTATTTAATTACTATTATTTTCATAAACAATTTTGTTAAATTATTTGTTATATTATTGCGTTTCAGCTTTTACGACACTATATTCAGAGGAAAATATACGTATAGAATACTCTACAATTAAACCAATAAATCATCTCACAGGTTTTAAACCTCGTAATACAGCCTACCTTATTTTTACAGCATTTTATTTTATTTATAGCAACTTCAGATCAAATTCCTCCGTTATTTGTATTATAAACAGAACGGTATCTACTCCTTTGCAATTCCATATAATACTTTACTAGGCACCTTTCAGATGCAAACACTGGAAAATAGGCGTCGATTAGCTTCACTAATGTATTTGAAACAATTATATTATGTGGTGAAATAAATGATCCTTATACGCTTAAGAAAAATCCCTTTTCGCGGCCCAAATTTTTATAACCGTTCAAAAAATATGTTTTATCACAAATCTTCCTCCACTAATTATGCAGCTTATTCGCCGGTTAACTGTATAATATCATGGACAGAATTGCGACAATAGATCATTTTGTCAGAGCCGAGCATCGGTTAGGTCAGCCGTTCTTAAGTCTTTCAAAATGTAAGTTTTCAAGCAATTTCACTTTATGTGTGTGTTAATTATTTTATTGTTTTGTTTTGGACCTCTATCATGATTATTGATCAGTAAATTATTTGTAAAATCTATGTGTATAATACTATTTTAGGTATATTTTTAATTTTGTTTGCATTATTGACTATTTTTGTTTGTATTTTTCTCTCCTTTTCTTTTCTTTTTACTTTTGTACCTATTGTCTTTTGCTCTGTAATAAAATATTATTGTTTCTGTAAGTGGGCCGTAGTTGGCCTGTTGCAAACAATAAAATAAAATAAATAAATTTATTTATAATTTATTTTAAACCTCTAGTGCATTAGAATATTGATAAATGTTCTATTAAATTTTAGCAGTTTCTCCTACAAAAGAGATTTTCAATTCGGAAACCCACCGGGTTAGTCTAGGGGAAAATCTTCGCCGCTTGCTAGTTGTATAACAACTGAATTTTGGAGACAAAGATTCCTGGTTCAAATCCTAGTAAAGGTAGTTTCATTTTATGCGGATTTGAATAATAGACAGTGATTACCAGTGTACTTTGATGGTTGGGGTTCAATTAACCATACTCTGTCAGGAATGGTCGACATGAGTCTGTACAAGACTACACCTCATTTACTTGAAGATTATACAGGAGAGTATAGATGAGCTTTAGAGAGCAGTTTATGTTTTGAAATATTTATGTAAAAGTTATAGCTAATTTACGATTTTCGGTTGCTAAATCAAAGGTTATGGCATTCTGGGAGAAGTATCCTACTCCTTCGAAGATTGTTTCAGACAATGTAGTATTAGATCAAGTGTCTCATTAGATATAATTATCTGGAATGCGATGATAGGAACTTGGATGTAGAAGATAAAATAAATAAATTTCAAGACATTTGTGGTATATTAATAGGACACTGGGTAACAGAGCTAGAACAGAGGCAGTAGTGAAGTTTTACAAGGTAATGGCAGCCCCAGTCCTTCTTTATGGAAGTGAGTCATGGATTACCACAAAACGCCAAGAAAGTTGGATCTAAGCAGCTGAAATGAGGTTTTTAAGAAAGGTGAAGGGCTGCTCGAGGCTGGACCTAAAACATAACGAGGAAATTAGATCTGGGTGTACTAAGCCTGAATTAAAAAGTGGAGGAGTACCGCAATCAATGGAGGCAACATTTGAAACGGAGAAACAACATTTGAAACAGAGGAGAGAATACGCTTAAAAGTGACGGAATATGGTCCACTTGGAAGAAGGAAAATGGGAAGACCTCGAAGAAGATGGCAGTAGTGTAGAAATGTACTGGTTGGAATATCTCATGTTTGTGTATAGGCCTATGTATAGAATTGTTTGTGAGTTCGGAACTGGCTTATGCCTAATCCTTGATAGTAAGAAGAAGAAAATGACATATATCATCTTCATCTCATTGGTTCATGGGGTTGTTTATTGTGCTAAACTAAACAGATTGCAAAGTGCACATTAGGAATTTAAAAAAAAAACATTCGGAATGTAAAGTTAAATTTGTTACGTAATATGGGACGTTTGTTATCATAGTATTTTTGACTGATTGACTTGTTTTTCTGAATGTGACTTTTCTTTGTGAATAATTTTCCGATGTCAAGATGAAATTAAACTTTACGCTAACAAAGAAAATGGATTAAAAACTTAGGTACTAATCCAATTTTTATTAATTTCATAAAAACATTTCCTCTTGTATTAAAGATTTTATTAAATTTTAAAATTTAACTTTGTAATGTACTTTATTTTGCGTTGTTCTCATTTTTATTAAGCATTTAAATTTTTTTAAATGGACAATAAAGGTGAAAATATTTTCGTTTTATGTTTTTATACCAATTTATTATAAAAAAGTTAACTCTGTAACGATGTAGCCAATCATAAACTTTTAAGTTGAAAAATATTTTGTATTATTTTTTTAAAAAAGTGTATTTTCTTATGAAATTGAATCACATTACGAAAAATTTATTCCACCAATTATTTGTTTTTTTGAAATTGAAAATATTTTAAAGAAAAATAAAAAAGGGAAGAGAGAAAAAAGAAAACTTATTAACAGAAGTAGAAGACGAGAGTATTCTACTTACCGTATTGTGGAAGAATATTTAAAAAAATTTTATTGGCAATGTTTAGAAAAAAGGTTTTTTTTATATTTGACTGAACATTTTAAATACTAAAAAACATTTTTGTAAAAATTTTACTAAAGAGTAAATGCTCTACAAACAGCTGTTGACTTTTTTAAAGGTTCAAATCAATACCGTTGTTATTTAAATAAATATTTACTATCATAATTTAATAAAATTATATAAATAATATGATTTACGAAAATATCCGGTGTGAACACTCACACGACTTTATCTTGCCAATGCGAATAATGAACAATATAATCCTACATTAGTAATAAAACATTAGAATTAAACAAAAAAACTAACTTCAAAAAACATTACCTAATTTAATCATGAGTGAATGTTGCAAAATGAAAACCAACCTTTATTTGGCTGTATAATACGAAAAATCACTTTTCAACGCTAAAGTAGGCTTTTTAGAGAAAAATGCTTGGATTTAAAGTTGTAGATATTTTAATTTCCTATAAATTTTATTATATGCATTTTTGTCGAAAAATTAATACTACAACCGATATCTTAAAAAATCGATTTAGTTAACAGATTTTCATGAAAAAACAGAAAATCACTAATTACCGCTAAACTAAAGCGCTATATAAAAAAGTTTGAAATAAAAGTTGTAAAATTTTAAATTGTCTACAACTTTTATTAAGGCTGCAATCTTAAAAAGAAAACACTTTCTAAGAGAGAACAGCCTCCCCTAGAATTTCAGCAGACATGGCGCCTACCCTACCTTGTAGAGCATAACATATGTAGTAGACTAAATAAAGCGATTTTAAAAAAAATCGTAGAAGCCGTTTGGGAAAATCGCAAAAAGGTGAAAAATGACACGAATAAACTATCATTTCCGGTTGACCGATTTTGATGAAAATGTTCATGTCGGGTCCTCTAGTGGCGGAAACTTGAAACTTAAGTTTCAAGTTTCAATTGCGTACGATATTTTGTTCTTGAGATATTCGGTTCACACACTGACACACACACACACACACAGACCAATCGCTAAAAATAACATGTTTTTTTAGGTTCAGAGGGTCTGAAAACTTGTAGATCCGGTGAAAACTCGATTTTGAATAATTGACTGTTAGTTCGTCAGAAAAAAAAATATCATCTACAGCGTGGGAAAACTATTCGGAAAATCAGTCTTCTAGAGGGAACTGTGTTATAAATTTTGATTTATTGCTGGAAGCAATTGTAATTGCATGTGAATGTAAATATTGTATGGCTGGAGAAATGTGTTTATCAGTCACATCAAGTTTCCGGTATAGCCGTCATTATTGTTATGTAATAACTCTTTGGTGATAGGTATAAAGGTCTTAAATAAAAAATTGTTGGTTTTGAGTTAAGTGCACCACCCAGTTTAGAAAATGTTTTTCTTTCAATTGGTACAAAGGGCTTAAGTATCGGTAACTCCTGAAGTGAATTATATTGTCTGGTCTAAATGGCTTTATAAAAATTTTCTCTTCGCGTAACGGTATAAAAGTCTTATTTGTAAGTTATACCTTTATATTTTAGTTTCTCAGCCTTTTTTAGTTGTACAAAAGGTCTTAAGTTGAGTTAACTTTTATACCAATAGTAGTTTATTATTTCACCAATATCAATTGCTGAGATCAACTGGAAAAGAATCAGTTTAAAGTGGTTGAAATGACAAGAAACCAAATGTAAACTCATGACTTAAGTAACTATAGTAAAACTTTGCCAGGTCAAAAGGTATTAAGTTACACTGCAAACTGTATAAAGGTCTTAAGTCGTGAATTGCCTCCCCAAAAACGGGCCACAGCGTAGACGTAAAAGGGATTTTTATTTTCGTTATTAAGTAGAAAACAAAAGAAATGTATAACAAATTATAAAAACAATTGTTGGAAGAGACAACTGCAAAAACTATCCTTAAATAATAAAAAAATATATAAAATATACCGACTCAAATTTTCATTCGCTTCTCCTGGTAAATGACTATTTTTAAGTTAAGACCTTTATACATATCACTACAGAACTGCTATAAGAAAACTTAGTTTTGGCTGCGAGAATTCACAAAACACGATTCAGGGACTGAAATACATCGATGACATGAGAATATAGAAAGCAAATGTAGCTGCTGAAAATGTGTATAAGGTGAAAAGAAAATTTAAACAAGGTTCAAAGGGAAGGCTGATGCAGAAGATGAGGATGATCTAGAATATGGAGCTGTTTGTCATTAAAAGATAATGCATTACAAATGTTCATTATGTTCAAGGCTCTTAATGTTTATGTAAAGGCGCTTCCTTGTATTAAACAGTGGTTTCCCGAAAATTGTGTGTTTTTCACTCTGGTACCATTTACTCACACACTTATTAAGTAAGACCTATCTCCTTCCATTTTTGGCCAGAGTATCTTCATAACTTTCTTTATCTGGTATACCAAATAGTTTCACATTATATTTTTAATTTAATGAGCTAGATGGGTACATAGCTTATTTCAAAATTTTGCCAATTTTTGATAACGTTGAAAAAATATTGTTTAAAAAATTCAGAATTAATAAAAAACAAAGTATTATTGCTGAACATCTTCTGCCTGAATGAGAGAGTTGCATCGTATCGCCAACAGTGGAAAGAACATGTTGAACGAATGTCAGCCGATAGGCTTCCACTAAAAATTTACAAGTATCAACCGGTAGGCAAAAGAGGTATAGGCAGGCCACGGAAAAGGTGGCAATGATTGTAGCCTACCATAAGGGGGAAAAAACAAATGTTATAAGATAGACTTAAATTTATCATTGATAAAATATGAATTACATATTTAATATAGATGTTTTCTAAAATTATTAATATAAGCTGAATGTGAGTCGGAACAGGCCATGGCCTAATCCCTGTTTGAAAGAAGAAGAAGACAAAGTATTATTGGTATACACTCTAAAGCACAATTCAGTAGTAAATAAAAATGGTTTTTGTTTGAAATTTCTTTCTGTAGTAGTAGCCTAACTGAGAAACTGGTACCAGAAAATCACTAAATTAACATGTGTGGAATAGAAACGTCTTTACACCCTTAACACACAAGAAGAGTTGAAAAATCGCTTAATAGAAGCGGCAGAAACTAATTAAGAATACGTTCAACGTTATGAGACGCGCTTGAAAAAAATGGATTCTTTGAAAAAAATTGTTTATTTTTTAGCTCCAATTCTAGTGTTTTATGTAAGATATCTTAATAAAATTGATGACGGTTCATTACTGGAACCAAATTTATTTAATTTTTCAGGTAAAAATACATAAGAAACCATCAGATTTGTCTCTATTACAGTCTAAAAAATGTCTGTATGGTATCATTTCACCGAAAGTACTGAATATTTGACCCTGTAAAATTCCTTAACAAAGCGTTTTCGGGCCTGTGTTTATATAAAACTATTTTTTCTAATTTTTACTATAGAATGAGCTACCGAGAGATTGCCCTTTAGTTTTTTATTACTCGGTAATATGAAATTTTAAAATTCGCGAAAAAAAACACATACTAATTAGTTTATTTACAAAAAATAAATATAATTACAATTATTATATGAAACTCACCCCAACGATGATTACAGAATTGAAAAATATAAAACTTTAAAGTTTTCGAAAAGAATGCACTACTTCCATTTGGGTTTTCAATAAAAAAAACAACTTTGATTGGGAAGATAAAGATTTTTTAACGAAACATGCATTTCATTCTTATCAGGACTTCCTAAATTATTTTAAAAAGAATGCACTTATATGTAATCTGTATAAAATTTAGAATTATTATAACTTACTATAAAATTATATAAAGTAAACGAAAACCGTGAATTCCAAAGTACAATTTTAGTAAAATTTAAGTCATAATTAAATGTATAGGACTATTATTTTAACTTTAACTTCCCTATATGAATATAGTGGAAGGAAAGTATTGTTTTCATGTCGATTTTTCAAAATCGAGTTTTCACCGGATCTACACGTTTTCAGACCCCCTGAATCCTAAAAAACATGTTTTTAGCGATTGGTCTGTGTATCTCTCTCTATGTGTGTGTGAGTGTGAACAGAATATCACAAAACTGAACACCGTACAAATTTGAAACTTAAAACGTAAGTTAGATATCACTAGCGGACCTGACACAAACATTTTCATCAACATCGGTCAACCGGAGTAGTAGTTTATTAGTGTAATTTTTCGCTTTTTGCGATTTTCTCAAAAACTGGTCCTACGATTTTTTTTAAAAATCGCCACGTTTACGAAATTTTTTATGCTTTACATGATAGGGTAGGCGTCATGTGTACTGAAATTATTGGATAGGCTGTTTTCACGTAAAAAATTTGTTTTTTAAGATTGCGGCTTTAATATGCATTTTAGCGCAAAAATGTATAATTAAAGTTGTAGAAAATTTAAAATCCTACAACTTTTATTTCAAACACTTTTTTGTATAACGCTTAATTAGAGGTAATTAGCGATTTTCTGTTTTGTTCTCACGAAAAAGTGTAAAAATGGATTTTTTTAAGATTTCAGCCTTAGTATGCATTTTACGACAAAAGTAGGTATATAATAAAATTTATAGGAAGTTGAAAGATCTACAACTTTTATTTAGAAAATTTTTCTCTACAGAGAAAATCACAACAATGGAGTTAACCCCTTTACTTCTTAGGTACAAATATGATCAAGTATTGTAACAATTTTATAATATTTCTATTTTGGGTTAATCCATAAACATTTTTTATTGTCCTGTATATATTTTTCGTTAGCTTTAGCGCTTGTAGAAGTTTGTAACTTTACCATACGAATTTTTCATTAATAGGCTATTATACCTACTTTTAACGATATTTCCTAGGAATTTAAATTTTTTTCAAATGTTATTTCCTAGTTATGGAATGAGTCCATTGGTTTTTAGTTTGTTTTGAAGATTTAATTTTTATACCAGTAACCAAAATAACAATTTAAGTACGGGTGTTGCATAGAACCGATATAATGTGCGTACCAAGTTATTTTATTTTTAAGGACTGGACGTTTCAATATCATTTTTTTATTGTTTTGTGAACAACCCACGGCTACTAGAAATCGTGGCTAACAAATTCCTAGCTGTAGATATTTTATATTATTTTTGTATTATATTTAAAGGAATAAATTTATTAATTAGGAATTAGATGCGCCCCTTAATGGGAGATTACATGATTTTTTTTGACTGAAAATTTAGATTTTCGGTTTTTCATCATTTCCAATAATTTAATCGTATATCTACCAGTAAAACATTAAATTATGTCAAAAATCAGGTTTACTCGGAAAAATTAACATATCACGAATTTTTTAATAATTTTAGAGTGCTCGTTTTATTACAAATGATATTTAAGTTTCATAAAATATTTGCGACACTGTTTTTAAAATTTTCAGCTTTTTAATCTACTGTTGAGGGGAAAATTACTTGTTTGTGTACATTTTGTTTTTGATTTTTTTCCCGAGAATTTAGACTTTTAACATTTAGATATTACTATACATTTTCTCAGAAACCATTAAACCAACCCGGCTGAAATTTTTACCAGTTATTCATCTTGTAGCTACATAGTACATATATACCAACATTTTTACGAGTTCCTAAAGTGCTCTAAAAATATTAGTAGTCTAATATACAAAACACGTAAAAAAAATACTAAAAGATTTTATACTGTATTTAGTAATTAGATGCGCCCTTTAATGGGAGACTATGATTTTTTGATTGAAAATTTAGATTTTCGGTTTTTGAATGTTTTTCAATAATTTAAACGTAAGTTACCTATATCTACAAGAAAAACATTAAATTATGTCAAAAATCAGGTTTACCCAGAAAAATTATCACGTCATCACGATTTTTTCGTAAGTTTATATTGCTGGTTTTATTGCAAATAAAATTTTAGGTTTTTAAATATTTACATCACTATTTTTAATATTTTTAGCTTTTTAATCAACTGTTGAGGGGAAATTTGCTTATTTCTGAACGTTTTATTTTTGATTTGTGTTTTTCCCCGTAAATTTAGATTTTTAACATTTAGGTAGGTATATTTTTCTCAGAAACCATTAAACCCACTCGGCTGAATTTTTTACCAGTTATTCATCTTGTACATACATAGGTTACATACTGACATTTTTACATACTGACGTTTTTCAAGTAAAACTGAAACTTACTCACTTTTTCAAGGCGTAGACTAAATTAACATTTAAAATACTGTAATTAAATATTCTAACCAATACCTGTCAACATCAAAAACTAAATAATGCATTTAGGATGAGTGTTTTTATAAACGATTTAGATAAAGTTACTGTATTTATCTATTATGTTAGTGTTTTGGTACAAAAAAACACAGTATTAAGCTACAAATAAGTTTCAGATGCTTTTAATTATAGCCACGATATGTAGGCCTACGAGGTAAGTTCCTACTTGAAATTAATACATACTTATTGTACTATTATTAACCGTAATTAAGTAAAACATGATCTATAAAAAAATTAATTTAGTCCTACTAGTTAAGACGTGTCTATTAAGAAAATTAACTGTAGGCGTATTTAATTCATCATAAAACGTGAAAAAAATTCGTTAATAAAAATTAGCTTGGAAATTGTTAATTCGATATAACGAATACCTCGATTTAACGAATTTTTCCCCAGGTTTCTCGATTTCGTTATATCGAAGTTCGACTGTTTTTATTATATAATTTTATATTATCTATAGATTTAAAACGCAAAATCGCTTCCAATGTATTTTAAATGGGAATTCTTTAAACTCTTAAATACAGAGTTCTACCGAACGGATTTTTATAATTATTTTTACATGGTTTTAAAGAGTATTCTTTCCTGATTCGGTAAAAAGTTCTAAACTTGAAATTCATGCTACATTCGAGCTTCATTTTACGAAATGAAAAAGAACAAAATATATTGTTTACAATATAAATACGTCAATTTAAATACGAAAATATAGAATAATGATTCCATTCCAGTATATATTGTGCGAATTTATTCGCACGGGTCTACTAGTTATTATAATATACAAAACCAAATCAAAAGATGAAAAGAAAACAAGAAATAGGGGTTAAATTTAATACAGTTTTTTCAACGGTGAAGTTTTTTATTTTTAAGAAGGTCGTTCCAGAAAATTTAAGTCAAAATAATATATAAATATTCTGGTACCCATTTTTTAATAATTTGAAGATTACTTTATCGAATCAGATTTGTTGGAGGTTTGATCAGAGACTTGGTGATATTTATCAGTTTATAACCAGCGTATTCATAATGTCTAATAATTAATTAATATTAAAGTTATTTTAGGTGTTTTATATCAGCTGAATTAAGTGTTCATTGGAACGGGTTTCAAAATCGTGTATGTTGTTGTATTATTTATATAGACTATATAAATTAATAATTTTTTTTTATCTATAATCAATTCTTAATAGAATAATAAATATATTTATGTATTAAATAGATAATTATCATGAAAATCTCCCAGAAAAAAATAATAAACACATTACATACCAACTGGATACCGTACATCCATAATATATTTTTTTTTTTAACTTAGTGTATTTATTCACAACTGTACAAAATACAACCAGTGAATGCGATGATATTAACAAAAACAAAAATGGCGTTAAGACATTAAGGAGACCACCACTCAATAGTGCCACTCCAACGGTGGATTAATCTTGGATAATAAATTGATAGAATTTATATCTGCGCTATGATAACTTATCTCTACTCCATTGTCGTTTCAGTCTGCGATGCGGATTTCCGGGTAAGTTTGGGGATGCCAGCGTTCTAATGAGATGATTTTTTTGATAATCAAGTTTGCGTTTGAACCGAGAATAGATGTGATAAAATGTGTCGTTAATGTATGGAACACGTAAATCGTTGTGCAATGTGTGATTAGTAACGTAAAAGGGTGCGTCAGTTATTTGTCTAAGCAATTTGGATTGAAATCGTTGAATTCGTTGCAGAGGAATGTTTTGCTGCGCCGTAAATTTGGCCACTATAAGTCCAAATCGGTTTAAGAAAAGATTTGTATACTTGTAGTTTTAAATGAAGTGGAAGTTTTGATCGTCGCGATATCAAGGAAAATAGTTGTTTTCGTCTGTTATCCAGAGTCTGCCGTTTTATTTGAACGTGTCTATTCCAGGTCAAGTGTCTGTCAATGTACAGGCCGAGATATCGAATTGAATCGGTTTGTGGAAGTGGTTGACCGCGCAAGAAAACAGCGGGACATCCATAATAAATAAAAAAATGTTTTTTAACCTTTTTTTTTTGTTTAACGTCCGACTGTTTTGCAAATTGCTGCTAATGCAGACGGTGAAGGATGAAATGAATTTTTGTAACGTATGAAAAAATGCCATGCCCGAGTTGGGATTCGAACCCAAGACCGGGTGATGAGAGGCGAGCACGTTACCAACATCGCCAACGCAGCCGGCGATGATTTTAACCTCTTGAGGACTATGCACGTTTCATGGTTTTGGTCCAAAAAACTACAAACGTACTGGTACATTTGCTTCATTTTTTATACTAATACAAGTAAATACAAGTTCTAAATAAATGAATTGTTATACAGGCTTTGTTTTACTCAATGGAAAATGCATAATATGTATTAACCTTGCTAATGTGTTCAAAAAATTTGTATTATTCTGTTAGTTTCTTGCCACCATTTGTTTACTAATATAAAATATTTCTTTCCATGGGAAAATAAATGTTTTACAACAATATAAATCTTGTATTTTGCATATATTTATATTTGTTATATTTTAAGGTGAGACTGTATGATGGTTTTAACTGAAAATTTCGATTTTTGGTTTTATGTTTTTCAATTGTTTAGACCTAGATATACCACAAAACTTTAAATTACGTAATAAAATAGTATTTAAATGAAAAAAATTAAGTTTTTTGGAGGTTTACCCAGAAAAATTACCGTGTCACCAAGAACGAATATTTTTCATAATTTTATACGGATCGTTTTAGAGCAAATGGAATTTTGGTACTTTAAAAATATCTGCATTACTGTTTTTAATACCCTCTGCCATTGGTTCATCTTTCTAACCAACTGTTGATGGGAAATTCACTGGTTTGTGTTGTACATTTTGTTTTTGATTTGTGCCTTTTTATTTTTTCGACTATTTTCGCCAATTAAAAATTTTAACATTTAGGTAAATTTTTCTTGGAAACTATTAAACCTACCAAGCTGAAATTTTTACTAGTTATTTATCTTACATATGCACATATTCTGTAATTTTTATGACTTCCTCAAATTTTGCAAAAATTATTAATATGTAAAATACCGTAGAAAAAATTTGTAAAAATTTTATATTATTCGTTATTCTGTTTTTAACTCTACGGTTCAACAGAATAAATTGAAAAAATGTCAATAGCTAGAGAAACCCGACATCTATAAGTAAGTAAAGTTTCATTTCCCTATTGTTTACCAATCCTGTGAAAAATGTTGTTAAAAATAGCAAATTTAACATTGGCTGGGTACAAAGTACAGTCTTCCCTTAAACTTTTCGTTTAATTGTTTATTTTGTGAAAATACGAGTGAAAATGGTTGGCTTTAGTGATAAAAGTCTCTGGGATGAAGAAATATTACAGTAGCTCTACGAAACATATTTAGTTCCAGGGATGGAGAGTTGAGAAAAAATAGGTGAATAATAAATACGGGAAGAAGAAATAGGCTAAATGAAAAATCTAAAAAGAACTCGAACTGTGGACTAAGTTCTAGGTTAAAAAATATAAGCCTCAAAAGTTTTTAAAATATAAAAACTTTGTTTTGATATCAGTAAAAATAGCCAAACAAATTTTTTCGAAAAATGTTAAGTTGTTTTCGATTCTTCAAAATGTGTACTCCAATATTAGGTGTTGAAAATTATATTAAATATTTCAAAAGTTAAAGCAGAAATTTAAAAATTTTATTTAAATACGGTACGAAAAACTGGTTGAATCAAATAAAAATTATTTAATAATTATTCCTATTGAACAAAAATAATTACTATGCAATACGAATGAAATATTTTTGACAACCCTTTGTATAATTATTGTATTATACAATAATAAACTACAATGTTATTAAATTTTGAAGAAATATTTTTTATTAATAACTTAATCAAATTTTAAAAGTTATAAAAGTAAAAACCTCCTGGTTATTCGTCAGATTAACTTTTTACGGAATTTGAAGTAATGAATGTCAGGCAATTGTTTGTACCCTAAGAGAGATTTTCAGTTGTATAAGAGTATATCAATCAAACATCCAAAATAGATCTAATAAGACTTAAGACTTAATATGACAAGGAACAAACACCTATGTCTTTTAGATAAAGCGAGAACGCTTCTTTTACTTAGCCCCCAAATTCTATAACCTAAACATATAATTTAACAGAATAGAATTATTAAATAATTAATTTCGGAAGAGACAACATGGAAGTGATGCTAGGTAAAATATATGAATGTGAGCTCACTTACCATATTTTTTGGGGTAAATAGTTTTTAAAAATTAGTGAAATAATATTTTATACATATCCTGGCACATGGTTTTTTAACCATAACTTAATTGGATATATCAATTCCCACCGCCTCTATTACTGGTATGATTATGGTAATATGTGTGTGCAAAATTTATATAAAATGTTAAGATTAAAAGTGTATTATTTTATAAATTATTATTTATTAGTTATTAATAGAATTATGCCCGTTTTAGGCTTGGTATTATAAATCATTGTTGTCTAATAAATATATTGCCAAATAATTATCCTGTTATCAAAATCTTTTATAGCAGGCTAAAACTAAACTAAACTTAAACTAAAATTTAAAATTTTTTATTTAACTGTTGAGATAAATTGATATTTGTGAATTTGGTTATTTGTCATGTTCCAGGATTGAAAATGCTGAATAATTTAGATATTTAAGTTCTATTAAACGCGTACCACGATTGGATAAAGTTATTTTGAAAACGGTTTTGTAAATTAAATATTGTTTTCGATCAGAATATCCAAAATAATTGTTTAAATTTTAAGTCTATTTGATTTTGTTTCTCCTGATTATGTGTTCTCAAATAAATGTAATCCAAGATTTATTTATCTAATTGTGTGTGTGTGTGTGTGTATTTTCAAATATAGGCTATGTATGGTCAATATCGATAATGAATGTAGCCTATTTATATTCAGGCCTAAATAAATCTGTACCTAAGAAATAAAAGGTATTAACTCCATTTTGGTGAATATTTCAGAAGAGCCAAAAAGTAGCAATATATTTTTCTTTTCATTATTTTAACAAAATTTTCAGTAGGTGTTAGAAATTTTAAATATACACCCAGTTTCTACAGAAAAGCTTCTTATCAATAGATTTATTATTTCATAACCTTTGTCAACTTCTTCTTACCGTAAACAGAACCTAACACGTTAACCGCTTTCTGTGTTTTGGCATTGTTTTACATTCGACAGTAGTGTTAACTCCAATGTAACGTGGTTTTAAAACAAAACACCTTAGTGAAATACCTAATAAACAGCATTTTATATACAACGTTTGAAATAATTTCAAAATTTACTCAGTATTAGGCTATTTGGTAATAAATGAATAAAACACCAAATACAACAAAAATTTAAGGTCTTAGTAAAACATAGGCTATTGAATAATGGATTTTACAAAAAAATCTTATAGCTACATCAGCTACAAAATTGAAGCATTGTACCATTATTTCTTTCTGATTTTAAAGGCAGTTTTAACTCAATTCTGCCAAAATTGGAGATAACAATCTTTACCTCATTGGTACATAAATAGGGCCTATAATAATAGTATATTTAAATATAGGCTATTCTAAATAAATCTAATAAATAAATAAATAACGTACCTAGTAATATATTATTTTTAAATAAATTTTGTATTCCTTTTTTAATAACAGCTCTGTGTAGTTTCAAACATTTTTATTTTGACAAAAAACAAACATTAAAAATAAAAACTTTTGTTTATTTATATTTTATTATATTTAAAAAAATTTTGAATTTTAAATATGTTCACTTATTTTTAAAATATACGTTGACACAGCACTTAAAAGTAATCAAATTCATTTTCAAATTATTGTGCGTAAATATAAAATTATATATTTAAAATGAATAAACAAATAAAAAATTAGATATAAAAACAAAAACACTTTCACGAATATTGTTGATTAATAAATTTGATAAACGATTTATCCATTTCACTCCGAAAATATCTAAGAATCGATCGAAAACGTTCGAATTCGTTTTTATCTACGACCACATCTTACGATATCGGTAACCGAACTAACTTGAATGCATTGTGGATCGGTTTGAACAATGTTCGTTTAAGTTCGGTAATATTCGTAGATGTTCGGGTTGCTACGCTACACCTACACTGGTTGTATTATTAATAAGCCACGCCCATACCACAGCAGGAATAGGAGTCGGTCTGTTTTGTTGCTCTACAGAATGTACAGAAATAGACAGCTTTTTTATTTTGTTTTTCTTATTGTTTGTTTTAAGTATTATTGAGCAAAACAAAAAACGATTCTAGTAGCTTCGCACGCCTTTTTAAAACGAAACTAAATATAAGAATTCTTTTAAATATTTTGTATTTATTGTATTTCTTCATAATCCTTTAGTATAACCTAAAAGTTCCTATATCGCTTCATTTTTTCATTAAATTCCGGCCGCGCTAAACACATATTTATTGCTAACCTAAAGGAGATCTGTTAAACATCACTGGGGAAATAAAAATTTATTAATAAATTTAGTTTTAATTTCTTTTGTGTAGCCATTTTAGTAATTACATTTATAAACTAACTTAGAAATTTATTAAAATTCTTTTGGAAGTACTAAGTACATACTCCCGGTATTCCTTCACTATAAAATTTTATATTTTCTTCCGTTCATCCAGTGTTTCACTTTTATTCTTCGTGAAAGCTCATAAAGTCAGTAAATTATAATTAAAGAAACAGAAAACCCTAATTAAACATACCTATTTTAAAACAAAAAGATACAATAATAAAATATAAATGTACCTATTAACAGAAAAATAACTTATTGATCTAACTTAAAGGGATTCTCCTTTCTTCTGTACATCCAGTGTTTTGCTTTTGTAAATAAATGTAGTAAATAAAGGAGGAGGATATCTTTCCTGGGGCACATCCTAAGAATGCCCGAGACAAGACTATTAAAAAGGCTAACAGAATTTTACTGGAAGAGGAAAACCTAACCCAAGTGGCTCAGAATGGTTGTGGACGACATGAGGGAGCTGAATATAGAGAGAAAGGATTTGGAGGAGAAGTCTGGAAATTACAACCTACTGAGAGACGGAAAGATAAAATTCAAGAGAAAGTAAACCAACAGGAAAAAAATGGTGATAACTTATCCGAAGCGGAGAGGAAGAGTAGACCTGACCGAATGAAGAACTACCACGCGAGGTTAAGGGTGAAAAGGAACAATAAATGAACTTACAGTGGTCCCCTGTGGCCGTACAAGAAAAAAAATAAATAAATAAAAGGTTTATAAAATGGATTCTTTTGCAGTAGGCTACACTACACAGCAACACTTTGCCTTTTTATGAGAAGGGAACGAATAACTCATTAAAAAAACAAAATATTGTATGAAAAGTTTTATTTTTCCATAAAATAATCTAAATGACAATAAAATCATACCAAAAGACTAAAGATTATGATCAAAATTACCTCCGTTGTTCATAATGAACGAGTTCAGGTGTCTTATCATCGATTGTCGGACCCGTTGAAAAATTTAATCTACAATGGCTACAAACCCTAATTGCTTTCAAAATTATGTACGCTACAATTTTCATCAATGCCCAAAACGGGCAGGTGGAGTGGTATTAATTGCACTTAATCTGTTCCAGGTCCAGGACTAAAAAAAAACCAGTTCTGTTTCTTACCACATAATCAGCCACTTAATCTATACGACTTAACTATTTAAGAACAGAAGAGGTGGAGGTGTAAAAGACACTAGTCACAGTTATCTCCTCTGAGACTAATGAATTTCATTATACTCCCAGACCCTGTGGTGAATGAAGTGAAGGTGTCATTTGCAGCGTGGAAAGAGGGTGCTTTTCGGAGGGCGCGGCATGCTGATAGGCAAACTCTTTCAACTCAGTGTGGAAGGCAATAGTAAACCACCTCACTCCTCGTTTTTTACTTAGTAAAACCTCTATAGGTTCAAACCAGCCTTTCAGCTGTTGACCTAAACAACAACAATTTTCATTGCGAAAAATAATTTGTTCATTGGTAATTTAATTAACAAAGTTATGGAGTAGGCTACTAAACGTAGAAGACTGTGTTTTTTCCATATTTTTTGTAAAGGCTACTAATATATTTCATCCTTTTTCTCAAAAAACTGCTAACAACACAGCTTTCGGGATTGTTTTAATCGATTTTTACTTTCTTTTGCCTATATGAATATATAGAGAGAAAATTATTGTTTTCATGTTGATTTTCTAAATCGAGTTTTAACCCTACACGTTTTCATACCTCCTGAAGCCAAGAAACATGTTTTTAGCGATTAGTCTGTGTTAGTGTCTGAACAAAATATCTCAAGAACGAAACTTTGTACGAATATGAAACTTGAAACTCAAGTTAATTACCACTTGAGGACCCGACAAGAACAGTTTTATTAAAATCGGTTAAACGAAAGTAGTAATTTTTCACTTTTACAAATTTCTCAAAAACGATCTCAATGATTTTTTTTTAAATAAAAGTTGTGGAATTTTAAATTCTCAACAACTTTTATGATAACTTACTAGGCTATATTTTTTCGCTAAAATGCATATTACAGTCGCAATCTAAAAAAAACAATTTTTTTACGAAAAAACAACCTCCCCAAGAATTTCAGCAGAAATGGGACTTACCTTATCTTGTAGAGCATAAAAAATTTAGTAAACCAGGCGATTTTTAAGAATAAAATCGTTGGAGCCGTTTTTGAGAAACTCGGGAGAAAGTGAAAAATTAGCTACACGAATGAACTACTACTTCCGGTTGACCGATTTTGATGAAAATTTTTGCGTCGGGTCCTCTAGTGGTACTTAACTTGAGTTTCAAGTTTCATCTTCGTGCAAAGTTTCGTTCTTGAGATATTTTGTTCAGACACTTACTTCGACCAATCGCTAAAAATATGTTTTTGGGTTCAGGGGGTCTGAAAACGTGTAGATCCGGTGAAAACTCGATGTTAAAAAATCGACATGAAAACAATACTTTCCTACCTTTAGGCCTATATTTAAGTATACAGGCCTAAAGTAGTATGTTAGGTCTCCAGGGTTTCCAGTTTCTTTGATTATAAATTATTGACATTTAAGCTCTTGTCAAACAGAACGCGGATGGTCCGCTCTTGTCCGCGCGGACTCTGTGTTAGACATTGTTGCATCATCCTAGTTATATAGAGAGCGGTCTACGCCGCGTACCAATCTCTTCCGCGGCGGACTGTTGGGAGGTTGTATTTTTCTACCGAGTCCGCGACGGACAGGATGGGCGATGAAGAGGAAAAATTAATTGAACTTGTTAGGGAGCACCCACATTTATATCATATGCAAGATAGGCCTAATGATTACAAAAACTTGGTTAAGAAAGTACAATCATGGAAAGAAATAGCTGAAAACCTTCAACAAACCAGTAGTATTAAACACAAATTTTATTATTTTTTTTGTTATTACAGTAGCCTATTTATAACAAAAAATTAATTTTACGTTTTTACTGTTGACGTGATTGACAGCATAACTATAGGTAGGCTACATTGAAAATGTATCAATCTATATTTTAGTCATTGACTTATTAATTATTAACATTATTCATTGACTTAAATAGTTGAAGTAATAAACAAATTGTCTCGTACAGGGATGTCTGTTCCTGGTAGTGACTTTGGAGGCAGTATAATTTTGTTATTTACGAACTCACGATAGAAAGCGGAATTTTCGAAGATACTACTATCATTATGCCACCAATAACTACCTATAGCCTATCAACAATAATGAAATTATAGTTGGGATAAACGAAAGTAGCCTACATGAAAAATCGGTCTTCTAAGAAATTCAATTAATTGCAAAGTTGGTAAAATTCGTCTTGGTAAAATTTATTTTGTGCACCCATTTTCTTTTTCGTTTTGATCGACTCAAAGCGAAAAAAAGAAGTAATTCTCCTTGGTCTGACGAACTGCTACACAATATAAATTCAAGTTTCAAAATTGAAAAAATAACAAATCATAAATTCGCCACAACTCGTTCGTTTTCTACAACTGTTCTGGTCCGTCCTGATTTGTCCGCGTTAAGTTAGGCTTTCTCAGTCCGCAGCGGACTGCACGCGGACAGTCCGCGTTCTGTTTGACAAGACCTTAAGGGTTTTTATGAAAAATAGAAGCACAACATCTGACTGAAGAAAGGAGAAAACCATAAGTTTGTATTTTTATATTTTTCTTAGCAGTAGGCCTAATTATCCGAATAATTTGATTTTCCCGAACCTTCGTGGTTTCGAATTAGTTCGGATTATCGACACTTTATTGTATACATGTAAGTATTAATCGTTTGAAATAGTGGTCGAGAACGACTTTAGTGACGAAAATAATGACTTCCGTTACTTTTTAGGTTATGATCGCCTACTAGACGGTTTTTCTCTTTTCTAAAATAGGACAGATGTTTTTGTTTTAAAACTGCATCAGTAATAGCTTTTGTTTAATTCATGTGTATAATTATTGTAGGCTATAGGGTGCACATAAAGATTTACCAAAAATTTTATAAGGTTGTAATAGGGCATATAAAAGTACACGAATACTAATTATTTTTGTTTATGATCCCCTGAAGACAAAAATATGGTGTGAAACACTCACATGACTTTCTCTTGATTATAAATAATGAAAACCCTTACCTATAGTTTTAATCATAAGTGAATAACGTCAACTAAAAATCAACCTCTGTTAGATTTTGATATTGTAACATTTTTTTATTGTTTCGGGATCTGGTTATAATAAATAATAAACAAACTTTTTTACTTTCTCTTGCCTATATGAATAGGTACTATATAAGAAGGAAAGTATTGTTTTCATGTCGATTTTTCGAAATCGAGTTTCACCGGATCTACACTTTTTCAGACCCCTTGAACCCAAAAAACGTGTTTTTAGCGATTGGTCTGTGTGTGTGTGTGTGTGTGCGCGCGCGCGCGCGCGCGTGTGTGTGCGTACTTGACACTTAAATTAGTTGCTACGAGAGGACCCGACACGAACATTTTCATCAGAATCGGTCAACCGGAAGTAGTAGTTTATTCGTGTCATTTTTCAACTTTTTGCGATTTCCTCAAAAACGGCTCGTACGATTTTTTCAGATCGCCTCATTTGCTACATTTTTAATACTCTATAAGATAGGGGAGTTGCCATGTCTGCTGAAATTTTTGGGAGGGCTGTTTTCTCGTAAATAATTGTAATTAGCGACTATAATTAGCGATTTTTTGTTTTATTTTCACGAAATTGTGTAGAAATAATCGTTTTTTTAAATATTTCAGCCTTTGTATGCATTTTACAATAAACGTGTATAGCCTAAACAAAATTATAGGAAATTGAAAGATCTAGGTTACAACTTTTATTTAAAGCATTTTTCTCTACAGATCCTAGTTTAGCGTGAAAGAGTGATATTCCGCCTATTTTTAAGCAAAACTGAGGTTGATTTTCATTTTGTGTCTTCTCTGATGATTAAAATTAGGTTATGTTTATTGAGGTTAGTTTTTTTTAAAAATGTTTTATCACTAAATGTTAGGTTATATTGTTAATTATTTGCATTGGTAAGAGAAAGTCGTGTGAGTGTTTTACACCAGATTTTTAAACTTATACCTGACAAATATTTATTTACAAAATAATAAATTATTACGCTTAGGTTATATTATGCCCATAACAAGCAGGTGGAGTGTTAAATTATTTGCATTCGATTCTGCAAGTTTCAGAGCTACAATAAATAATTCTTTTTCTTATCAGGTAGTCAGCCAATTATATGACTAAAGCATTCAAGAACCGAATAGGTAGAGGTGTAAAAGACACTAGTCAGTGTTATCTTCTCTGAGAGTAACAAATTTTATTATAGGGCCTACAGCCAGACCCTATGGTGAACGAAGTGAAGGTGTCATTTGTAGGGTGGAAAGTAGATACTTTTCAAAGCATGCTGATAAGAGTAGAGGAAGAATGTCTGTACTGGGACAACCTTGACCTTTGACCACCGGAGATAGGATGACCTTCAAAAAAAAAAAAAAAAAAAAAAAAAAAAAAAAAAAAAAAAAAAAAAAAAAAAAAAAAAAAATAAAAAAAAAAAAAAAAAAAAAAAAAAAAAAAAAACCGCCAAATATTTTTTCCCGCCAAATTTTCAAACTCAATTTTCTCCGCAACCACTGGGCCGATTTTGATGCGGACGGCACCCACGTGACCGGGAGATCGAGATCTACAAGATAAGCCCTAAAACTCGTCGATCTGATAACCAGGTCACGTGTTACAAGCTATCTCAGGTTCCATAGGGGATACGGCTACGGATTAGGGCTTATCTTGTAGATCTCGATCTCCTGGTCACGTGGGTGCCGTCCGCATCAAAATCGGCCCAGCGGTTGCGGAGAAAATCAGGTTTGAAAATTTAAAAAAATAAAAAAATGGCAAATTTTCAAACCCGATTTTCTCCGCAACCGCTGGTCCGATTTTGATGTGGACGGTACCCACGTGACCAGGAGATCGAGATCTACAAGATAAGCCCTAAATCTCATCGATCTGATAACCAGATCACGTGTTACAAACGATCTCAGGTTCCATCGGGGATACGGCTACAAATTAGGGCCTATCTTGTAGATCTCGATCTCCCGGTCACGTGGGTACCGCCCGCGTCAAAATCGGCCCAGCGGTTGAGGAGAAAATCAAGTTTGAAAATTTAAAAAAAAAAAAAAAAAAAAAAAAAAAAAAAAAAAAAAAAAAAAAAAAAATTCTCGCCATTTTTTTTTTTTTTTTTTTTTTTTTTTTTTTTTTTTTTTTTTTTTTTTTGGGTAAATTTTCAAAGTCGATTTTCTCCTCAACCGCTGGTCCGATTTTGATGCGGGTGGTATCCACGTGACCAGGAGATCGAGATCTACAAGGTAAGCCCTAAACCTCATCGATCCGATAAACAGGTCACGTGTTACAAGCTATCTCAAGTTCCATAGGGGATACGGCTACGGATTAGGGCTTATCTTGTAGATCTCGATCTCCTGGTCACGTGGGTACCGCCCGCGTCAAAATCGGCCCAGCGGTTGCGGAGAAAATCAGGTTTGAAAATTTAAAAAAATAAAAAAAATGGCAAATTTTCAAACCCGATTTTCTCCGCAACCGCTGGACCGATTTTGATGTGGGCGGCACCCACGTGACCAGGAGATCGAGATCTACAAGATAAGCCCTCAATCTTATCGATCTGATAACCAGGTCACGTGTTACAAACGATCTCAGGTTCCATCGGGGATACGGCTACAAATTAGGGCTTATCTTGTAGATCTCGATCTCCCGGTCACGTGGGTACCGCCCGCATCAAAATCGGTCCAGCGGTTGCGGAGAAAATCAGGTTTGAAAATTTAAAAAAATAAAAAAAATGGCAAATTTTCAAACCCGATTTTCTCCGCAACCGCTTGGCCGATTTTGATGTGGGCGGTACCCACGTGACCAGGAGATCGAGATCTACAAGATAAGCCCTAAATCTCATCGATCTGATAACCAGGTCACGTGTTACAAGCTATCTCAGGTTCCATCGGGGATACAGCTACGGATTAGGGGTTATCATGTAGATCTCGATCTCCTGGTCACGTGGGTACCGCCCGCATTAAAATCGGTCCAGCGGTTACGGAGAAAATCAAGTTTGAAAATTTAAAAAAAAAAAAAAAAATGACAAATTTTCAAACCCGATTTTCTCCGTAACCGCTGGACCGATTTTAATGCGGGTGGCACCCACGTGACCAGGAGATCGAGATCTATAAGATAAGCCCTAAACCTTTTTGATCTGATAACCAGGTCACGTGTTACAAGCTATCTCAGGTTCCATCGGGGATACGGCTACGGATTAGGGCTTATCTTGTAGATCTCGAGCTCCTGGTCACGTGGGTACCGCCCGCATCAAAATCGGCCCAGCGGTTGAGGAGAAAATCGAGTTTGAAAATAAAAAAAAAAAAAAAAAAAAAAAAAAAAAAAAAAAAAAAAAAAAAAAAACTCGCCTTTTTTTTTTTTTTTTTTTTTTTTTTTTTTGGGGTCAATTTTCAAACTCGATTTTCTCCGCAACCGCTGGGCCGATTTTGATGCGGCTGGCACCCACGTGACCGGGAAATCGAGATCTACAAGATAAGCCCTAATTTGTAGCCGTATCCCCGTTAGAACCCTGGATCGCTTGTAACACGTGACCCGTGGATCGGATCGACGAGGTTTAGGTGCTCGCAGGATCCGGACATTCCGTAGAACGCGTTACGTCTGGTTTTGGGTCGTAGGTTCTTTCGGGATCCGAACAATCGGTAATTTTGGTAATTTCGTTTTGAGACGCCCTATGCAACTTGATTACTGCAAATTTGAATGTACAGTTAATTTAGATGATGCAACTCTATTCTTTTAATTTTGACAATGTCACATGTTGTTTGTTACGAGTCACGCTGCTTTACTAGGATTTGAACCAGGAACCTTCATCTCCGAAAATCAGCTGTTAAACAGCTGATAAACAGCTGTTAAAAATCAGCTGATAAACAGCTGTTAAAAATCAGCTGTTAAACAGCTGTTAAAAATCAGCTGTTCAAAATCCCTATTTAACCTAGATATAAGCAGTGTCGCTCTCAGTGCATCGCACGATGAGCTTGAGAAGTGGTATAGCGCGCGAGCTTCACAAGCAAGCCCGCAGGAACTATCCCACCAGAAACGTAGAGCTGAAGGGTATCGACGACTTGTATCAGGCCGATCTGGTAGAGATGATCCCATACGCCAGAGTCAATAAGGGCTACAGATACATAATGACAGTAATTAATTGTTTTTCTAAATTTGCTATTGCCGTACCGCTCAAGAGCAAGACGGCTGAAGAAGTCGCTAGCGCTCTCGGTCCCATACTGGAAAAACACAAGATGCGCCATTTTCATACCGACGAGGGTAAAGAGTGGTATAACGCGTCTGTAAGGTCTCTGCTGTCCAAGCACGGGATCAACCACTACTCCACTTACTCTCCGAAGAAGGCCTCGATAGTAGAGCGGTTCAACAGGACGCTGAAGGAGATGATGTGGAGAAAGTTTACAGAACGGGGCAATTACGTTTGGGTAGGTCTTTTAGACGACCTCCTGTCTCAGTACAATAACAGGTCTCACAGGACTATAGGTTTCAAACCTGTAGATGTAAATAAGAGGAACGAAGGTGAGGTGCTAAGAAATATATTGTCCAATACTCGTAAGAAACGCGCCCCCCAAACCGTCAAGTTTGAGCCGGGAGATAAGGTCAGGATCAGCAAGTACAAAAAGACTTTCGACAAGGGTTACATACCGAATTGGACCAATGAGGTGTTTACCGTAGATCGTATTTTGCACACCCGTCCCGTCACATACTCGCTCAAAGACGAAAAAGGACATGTGATCAAAGGTAGTTTTTACACACAGGAACTGAGTAAGACGAAATACGGTGACGTATTTCTCGTCGAGAAGGTATTGAAGAGAAAAGGTGACAGGTTGTTGGTCAGGTGGTTAGGGTATGACGAGAGTCACGATTCATGGATCGACAAGAAAGACCTTATATAAGAGCTGTAATGTAGGTTTATCGGTTACTAACGCAAAATGAGGTGTAGGGAGCAGAAAGAGAAACTCCCTGTCGTCAACTTAGATGTGCTTATCGAGTCGGGAGAAATAGGCGAAACGAGAAACAGACACGGTCGCCTCTTGCCGAATAGTATCAGATGTTTGGCCGTAGGTCCGTCGAATTGTGGCAAGACAAACGCAATAATCAACCTGCTGTTCGACCCCAACGGGCTGAGGTTCTGCAATGTGTACGTATTTTCAAAATCTCTGCACCAACCCAAGTATAGGTTTTTGGAGCGCGTGTTTCATGATATGGAGGGTGTAGACTATCACGAATTCAGCGACAATGCGCAAGTCCCGCCTCCGGAAGAGGTAGAGCCCAATTCCGTGATGATGTTTGACGATGTTGTATGCGAGAAACAACACAACGTGGTAAAATACTTTGCTATGGGGAGACATAACAACCTGGACGTATTTTACCTATGTCAGACATATAGTAAGGCGCCTAAACAGCTCGTTAGAGATAATGCAAATTTTTTACTCGTGTTCCGTCAGGACGAGCGCAACCTACGTCATATCTTTAACGATCACGTAGTCCCTGATATGACTTTTGAGGAGTTCAAGAATCTGTGCGGTGAGGCGTGGTCTCGAAACATGAACGGGTTTCTAGTAGTCGACAAAGAGAGAAAAACCCTCGGCGGCCGCTATAGATTTAATTACGACACGTTCATCACCGAACTACGGGCCGTTTAGACCGACATACAGCAGGAAAAAGCTGCGCAGCTAGCAGGAATAAGCAGGAAAAAGCTGCGCAGCTAGCAGGAATAAGCTGCGCAGCTAGCAGGAATAAGCAGGAAAAAGCTGCGCAGCTAGCAGGAATAAGCAGGAAAAAGCTGCGCAGCTAGCAGGAAAAAGCTGCGCAGCTAGCAGGAAAAAGCTGGAAAAAGCTGCGCAGCTAGCAGGAATAAGCAGGAAAAAGCTGCGCAGCTAGCAGGAATAAGCAGGAAAAAGCTGCGCAGCTAGCAGGAAAAAGCTGCGCAGCTAGCAGGAAAAAGCTGGAAAAAGCTGCGCAGCTAGCAGGAATAAGCAGGAAAAAGCTGCGCAGCTAGCAGGAATAAGCAGGAAAAAGCTGCGCAGCTAGCAGGAATAAGCAGGAAAAAGCTGCGCAGCTAGCAGGAATAAGCAGGAAAAAGCTGCGCAGCTAGCAGGAAAAAGCTGCGCAGCTAGCAGGAATAAGCAGGAAAAAGCTGCGCAGCTAGCAGGAATAAGCAGGAAAAAGCTGCGCAGCTAGCAGGAAAAAGCTGGAAAAAGCTGCGCAGCTAGCAGGAATAAGCAGGAAAAAGCTGCGCAGCTAGCAGGAATAAGCAGGAAAAAGCTGCGCAGCTAGCAGGAAAAAGCAGGAAAAAGCTGCGCAGCTAGCAGGAAAAAGCTGCGCAGCTAGCAGGAAAAAGCAGGAAAAAGCTGCGCAGCTAGCAGGAACAAGCAGGAAAAAGCTGCGCAGCTAGCAGGAAAAAGCTGCGCAGCTAGCAGGAAAAAGCAGGAAAAAGCTGCGCAGCTAGCAGGAATAAGCTGCGCAGCTAGCAGGAATATGCAGGAAAAAGCTACGCAGCTAGCAGGAATAAGCAGGAAAAAGCTGCGCAGCTAGCAGGAATAAGCAGGAAAAAGCTGTGCAGCTAGCAGGAAAAAGCTGGAAAAAGCTGTACAGTCGCAGGTCGTGTATATATTGACGGTAGTGGAAAGGTACTGCGTTAATAGACGATGAGATGGCTTCGAGACAGGTCGACGAGAATCTAGTGCTGGAGATCGCAGAGTTACGCAGGAGGATAAGAGAGAAGCAACTAGTTCTGAAGCATGGCTTGACTGAGGAAGATCTCAGGATACAGAAGCAGCTCAAACCGCTAACCGACCCACTATCGAAGCTGTTGAACGATAAGAAAGCCGAGCCCGACCCTTCCTCAACGAGCGAACCGTTGAAGGGAGTAAAGCGTAGGGAGACATTGAAGCCTTTTAGGACGAAACCTGAAAAGCGGCCTTTTAGCCGGGTTAAAGCTCTTGACGATGATGATGATGATGATGATGATGATGATGATGATGACGAAGAAGACAGAGTCGCAGGTAAAAGTATCGACGACTCATGGAAGGATCTGATGACCGGGCCCTACAGGTATTCCAATCTGAAGAGGAGTAGCGACGGGTTCGGACCTCGGCATACTAAGAAGAAGACCTCGGACGAACCGATGGATGCGGGAGACCCCCATAGGATGGATGAGATGGATACGAGCGTCAGCCTCCCAGTGGAGTTCACGGAGGACGATGCAACTGTCGGGAATTCCACTGAGATGAGGGACGCTTCCAGACCTCACGCCACCCCGGCGAGGACTTTACCTCGCGAGGAGGAGTTTAGCACGCCTACCACTATAGAGGAGATGCTTTCAACGCCTCTAGGTAAGGTTCGAGCTTCCGTATGGGTCAAGAACACGTTTCCCGGACGTCTGGCCCGTCAGTACATGCATGAGGCCATCACAGACTCCGACAACAATACGGATTCTACATACGGGGTACACTTCGAAGGCAGCGAATTGGTGATGGGTGATTCTACGGTACAACTCAAGCCTGACGACTCGATAATCGTCGGAGACGTATCGTACCCAGGCACGCACGGTCTGTACGAGCTGATATTCAAAAGGAAACCCGATCCGTTCATCTACTCGGAAGAAGACTTGGAGGAGTACAAAAACTTATTGGAAGCCACAAGCGCCCACAGAAGGAACAACTCGGCTCTAGGTCAAGTGAAGGCCAACACAGGGAAAAAGTACGTCTCAATCATAAGCCGGCTTTTCCCTCCGAAGCCGGACCGACCGAAGCGCGGTAAGGGTATACGAGCCGGGCCTATGATGGAGCTGAACGGAAACAGGAAGACCGAGTACGTATATTTCGACGATCCCAACGAGCTTTGCGACAGGCTTAGACTCCTCGTAGCTTCTAAAGACTCGGGCCATACGGGTCACGGCAGCGAGATAAATTCAATAGTCGAGGAACTCAAAGAGCTGAGGCTTATAAGAGGAGATCTACGTCTGTAACCCTCATTCTCGCTATGGACACTGGAAGATCCGTACGTCGTTTTCTCACCCCTTACAGGGTTACCGCGGATGGAGATATGGACATGAGAGACCGGAGAATCTGTCGCGTAGGCGTAGCCCAGTCGTATACGGACGCGGTCAACGTCAACGAATGCATGAGGCTCATCCAAGCTTACGCTGAAGATTACGGTGTCCTCGAGGTCTTGGAGGAGGGCGGTGGCGAACCTTACTACGACCTTTACGGTCGCAGGATGGCGCAAGTAGGAGATCCGATCGAAGAAGAAGACGCCATCAACCTCAAGTACTTGAAAGAGTACCTTTCCTCCCACGCCGATAAGATGAAAGTTTCAGATCCCGTCAAAGACGAGCGAGTCGACGAAATGTTGAAAATGCGCGATGAGATCCAAAAGCTGCGCAAAGAGTTTGAGGACGTATCGTCACGCCTGGAGGGAAAAGGCGCATCATAAATAAGGAAACACAGGTCCTCGAGCTTCATTCCGACCTTAAAATGGGGAGATGCAACACGTTTCGCAGCAGATCGCATTCAGGAGCCGGACTGGTAGGGAGCATCGCGAGCGGAGTCTTAGGAGCTGCAGAGAACGTCGTAGGAACCGTATTGAACAAAGCGATAGACGTTTTACCCGTGGAACTCCACATACCGGGCTATCAGTACTGCGGACCGGGGACGGACCTGCAGAAGAGATTGAGAAGAGGAGACCCGGGCATCAACCCTCTCGACGCCGCGTGCAAACAGCACGACATAGCCTACCACAACCGCAAAGACTCAGCGGGCAGGGCCGAAGCAGACCGCGTGTTAGCAGATAGAGCCTGGGAGAGGGTGAGAGCGTCCGACTCCAGCATAGCGGAGAAAGCGGCCGCCTGGGCGGTGACCAACATAATGAAAGCTAAAAGCAAGTTCGGCGGGAGGATCAAGCGAAGGCAGACCGGGAAGACCACCCGTAGGAAGACTGCCCGTAGGAAGACCGTTCGTAAGACCTCTAGCAAGACTAACCGTCGCACCACCCGCAGGACTAACCGTAGCACTACCCGACGAGGTGAGGGACTGTATTTGAAACCGTACCCTACGCAGCACGCGGGATGCGGACTAAGGAAAAAAAACTTCGTTGAAACTTCCGAACAAACCCCTGTCCGATAGTCAATTGATGGCGGCTGCCGACGCACTCGAAATCTCGAACTTTAGAGGGGTGTTTATGCGTGACACGCTCCCCCATAGACCCTACGAAAACGAATCAGCCATCGTCAACTTGGACAGCGCGAGGAACGAAGGGACCCACTGGGTATGTTACAGGAAGACCGGTGCGGTCGTAGAGTACTTTGACAGCTACGGCAACCTGAGGCCTCCCGTAGAGCTGGTAAGGTACCTCGAGAACGGAGAAGACGGACGGAACATCATAAGATATAATTACGCCAGGAGGCAGGACTTTGATTCAGTCGTCTGCGGACATCTGTGCCTAGAGTTTCTATCGGGTAAAGATGTTGTGCCTAAGCGGTAAGAGCTCTACGATCGAGGTCGATTACTTCCCTCCCATAGACCTCGGAGAGGGCCAGTGGGAGATAGGACTGGTAGATTTCATGAGCTACAACAACATACCCAACGTGCGGAAAGGGGTGAACAACCTGTTCTGCTTCGGTGACGGGATGAAGGTGGAGCTGCCCGAAGGCATGTACGAGATTGACGACATCCACTCAAAGATCAAATACGAGATGTTGGAGATGTACGGCGGAGTGAACTGCGACAGCAGCAGAGACGCGGGGCAAGACGATAACCGTACCGATGTTGAAGACGCAGGATCCCTCAAGTACCAAAAGCTCTCGAAGGAGCGGAAAAAGGAACAGAAGGGAAAAAGGAAAGAGAGATCCAGTACCGACCCTCTCGATGAGGTCCTTAAGAAATTGGAGAATGCGGCGAAAATAAGGGCCGCGAAAAGGGCGGAGGAGGAAGCTAAAGCGAAAAGGGCGGAGGAGGAAGCGAAAGCGAAAGCCTTAAGCGATGCGAAGAAGGAGACGTCAAAGGGATCAAAGACGGAATGCCGTCCGCTCCCAAGACTTAACATGGTCGTAGACCCCACCACTCTAAAGTGCTCGATATTCTGCGGAGAAAAGGTAGACTTTTCCGTACCCGGAACCATCAGAGAGGTGCTGGGGTTCGATGCGGCGATCCTCGAACCTAATAAATGGTACACGTCCCAGCGCCCTGTCAACATTACGGCCGTGAACGCCATCCGGTTGACTTGCAACATCGTGCGGGGCTCGTACACTAACGGAGCCGAAGGACATACCCTGCACGAGTTCTTCCCGCAGGTGGAACGGGGTTATAAGATAATCGAAGTTCCCAAGAACGTCATCTATCTACCCGTAAACACTTCGAGGATAGGAAGACTGACCGTCTCTGTGGTGGATCAGGACGGAAGACCGATAAGCTTTCAGAACGAAGTCATCAGCCTCAGGCTTCACCTTAAAAGACGTACGCGATGGGGTTAGTCTACCTGGAAGAGGGTTATAAAAGAACCGTACCGGACGGAGCGAAGAACATTCGTCCTGTAGAGCTCGACCCGCCACTTGGTGAAGTGAAAAAGAAGAGACTCTCCTCAGATAACGCTGCTTTTCTAAGATCGTTGGGTTTCATCGTGCTGCAGAAATGAGCTATATAATAGACGTGGGATCCTCTAACGCCGTAGCGGACGACGCCATCATAGGCATGGAGATGCATACTCACACTCCGTACGCGTCGTCGACTTTCAACAACAACGACGAGATAAGGATACCCGTGAACCAACAGGACGTGTACACCCTACCTTGCGACAGCCTGCTGTTTGTGGACGTGAAACTTTCGGCGTCCGACGGTACTTTGGATGCGGCCCTGGCTCTTTCTGACAACTGGCCCGCTTTCCTGTTTGAAGAGATAAGGCTGGAGATGAACGGTATCGAAGTGGACAGGGTGCGAAACGTCGGTGTAACGACGGCCTTGAAAAATATTCCGTCCTTCAGGTACGGCGAACAACACTCTATAGACGTGGAAGGGTGGAACAAGGACGCCGTAACGGCTATCGCCAACAGCACCACAGGTAGGCTTACGGCCCACGTCCCGCTGAAGAGGATCATGGGATTCTGCGAGGATTACCGCCGCATAATAGTCAACGCCAAGCTGGAACTTATCCTGCTAAGGTCGGCTACCGACGACCGCGCCGTGGCGGTCCCCGCAGGCAAGGACTACAATCTGACTCTTTCCAAAGTGGAGTGGAAGATGCCTTACGTCAGGCTTTCCGACCAGCACAGACTCCCGTTGCTCAGGATGGTGGATCAGGACGCACCCATATCGATGGCCTTCCGCAGATGGAACCTGTACGAGTACCCCGTCTTACCGCAGAGCACCGACGTGATCTGGACCGTCAAGTCCTCCTCCCAGGCGGATAAGCCCCGCTACGTCATAGTAGGACTGCAGACGGACAAGAAGACCAAGACGGCGGTATCAACTCATTTCGACCACTGCGAGCTCCAGGACATCAAACTCTACCTCAATTCCGTGTACTACCCGTACGAAAACGCAAAGGGAGAGTACTCGATGTTTTACGAAAACTTTAAGCGGTTCCATAAGGTCTACTACGGAGGACAGGTCAACCACCCCCTAATCGATTTCTCGACCTTCAAGACCAAAGTCCCCCTCTTCTTTATCGACTGCTCGAAGCAGAACGAGTCGCTGAACACCGGCGCCATAGACATCAGGATCGAGATCGGGTGTAAAAACAACATCCCTGCCAATACCTCCGCCTACTGCCTGATAATCACAGATTGCATCCTTCAGTACACGCCTTTAACAGGAGCCGTCAGGAGGATAAATTAACCCGTGTGCGCTAGGTCTCGTCGCGCGCAACAACATGCCTTCCTTCATTGTAGATTTTCAGGTCATCAGACCTTCGGATTACGAGACGGTCATCAAGGAGCTGGTAGTCCTCTCGGTAGAAGGTAGCCTTACCGCTATACCTCAAGAATGATAAAAAACTACTGTCGGAGATGCCCTGCGAAGAACACGCTCAACAGGAGAGCGACTACGGCGAAGACGAATGGACCATTACCAAGAAGAGAAAACACTGCAAGCAATGCATTTTTAACTGTCGCGTCAGCCAGTAAAGCCGCGTCTTGTAACCTCGATTCGTTTTTTCCTACATGTACGGCTGCTTGTAGAGTCTGAACTTTTGTAACATTAGTCTAGTACTTTGATTTCAGAATATATGTATTAAACTTATTTTCAAAACGTGTCGTCATTTCAACACCTTTACACCTATAGATATAAGTCTTGCCGAAGCCTGAGCTTTTGTTGATCGTGAAGCGAAAGCGCAGCACGACGCGAGGATCTGTCGGGGACAGACCCTCCCAGGAATCGAGCACCGATACTGCCTGCATGTATTTTAGGTACTATAGGAGGTTTAGGTTACAAGAAATAAAAGACAGATTCATAAAAGAATAAAACATTTATTGATATAAGATGATGATGATGAAGATGAAAACGAATACATGTATGGCGATGAGCTCTTAAGTTCTTACGACTAATAATACTGATGAAACTCCAATACTGGTGCGGTTCGACGTTTAGAGGTCGGATAAAGTCGGCTAGTAGACATATGCGGGGACTAACGGGGTGTGCTAGAAGGAGACTAACTTATAATTTCTTGGAGCTCCTGCGGAATGTTCCTATGTCCGTATGCTAGGGTGTGGATGGCATCTACGGCGACGCGCTTATCATCGTAGTTGCACAGCGCAAGCTTGCTCGTCAATACAGTGCTGACTACATGCTTGCGGGATTGAAACAGCTTCATGTCCCTGTACAACCACAACGAGGGATCTTCGAGACACTTTCTGTAGTCGTCGAACGTGATGTCTTTCTTGACCACATTCTTTTTGACGCCTTTAGCCTTCTTCTTGACAATACCCTCGCCAGTCCTGAAAGTGTACAGTTTTGCTCTCATCCCTATAAACTCTGCGATGGGGATGCCGTTGCACTCGTCTTTGAACTTACCGAGCACTTTTTTGTTGGTAGTGGAATGGCACGGGTGTGTCGGGGGATAGTCGGAGGTGTCGAAGAAGGTCTTGAATTCTGGGTCCCTCATGTCACGGTAAAAGTCTGGAGTCTCGATGTCGTAGAAGAAGCTGTCTGTATCCATGTACAGGAGGTCGATTTTCGACCCGTACCTCTTCTTCATGACATCGTAATGAAACGAATACATTAAGGTCTTACTGGAGTCCAGGACTGTAGCGCCTACGTAAATAGGTTTATCTAAACGGACCGAGGTCTTGGACAGCTCGACAGCGCATAGCGACTCGTCGTAAATGATCCTGTCTTTGAAGGAGGGCTTAGCGACCAGCTTCATTAACCTCTTCGAGTTGCTAACCAGCTCCAGGTTCATGCGTTTACGGACGTTCTCCATGCACTTGCCGAAGACGGCATTGTTCAGCAGTTTGAAGAAGTCCTTCTCGAAAGCATTGCGGGCCGACTGTCTGTTAAGGGTGTTCAGGTCTATATAGGGTTTGAGCCATGCAGACTGTCGGAACTGCAGAACCCTGTGTACTTTGGTGACTTTTAGTCCGTGCGCGATAGCCTGCTTAAGGAGGGCGTAGTGGCAAACGTACTTGGTCTTGTTTTGCAGGGTGGTCAGTAGTTTGGGGTTTCTGGCTCCGGGAGGGGTCGCGTTGTCCGCCATGAACGGAAGGTCGTTGTGCGAGTCCTGCGTCTCCGCGTCTGTAGGGTACTCCACGTCCACCTCGAGGAAGAAGCCCAGCGGGGAGTCGTCAGGGATGATGCCTACATTCGATCCTATCGCGATCTTTCTCTCCTCGTCTTCAACCCAGGAAAAGTCCTTGTAGGGGAGGTTCCCGCTCATCGCCCAGCCGTATAGGTTGTTCGCGTCCACATACATGAGGTAGTTGGAGGGTAGCTCGGGGTCGAAACCTTCCACATAAGGGTTGTTGGCCTTGGCATGTTTCTTGACGCATACAGAGATTCCTCCTCGGATCCCTCTCTCCAGAAACATGTACATATCATAATCGGTTATGAGTTCCAGTTCTACTCGCGTCTTGTAGAGCATGGCGTCGAAAGAAAAACCTGGGACAGTAAAGTAATGGGCGCAATCGAGTCCGTATTCCTTCCTGCATAGAGACCTGAAATTCTCAAAGACGTCGGCTAACAGGAGGACATCGCACTTGAGGTACAAGTCAGAGTACTCCCCCAGCGTGCGGATGTTAAAACTGTCCCACACTTTCAGAGCATGACGATAGTCATCGTCTGAAATGTGCTCCCCGGTGAGGCTGCTGTAGAATGCTTCCTGAGGCGGGAGTTCCGTCTCATCGAGTCTCTCCCACGAGTCGGTGTACTCGTAAGGGTACACGCCTTTCCTCTTCACCAGGGGCAGCTGCGACCCGTTAAAGAAAGACTCGGTATGGGAGAAGCCTTCGGGAGGGAGGTTGTCTACCAGAGCGCTCAGGCTGCTGGCCATGAACCTAAAAGTGTCGACAAACCTCACGGCTAGCGTCTTGGTTATGTTTTTGGAGAAGGAAACGTACTTCTCCGTAGAATTGGGGATGACGGATATCTTCTTCTCGTCATAGCCGAGCTGCCTGACTATGAAATGCGAGTCATAATTGGACGAGTTGTGGATGAAGACGGGCAAGAACTTCTGGTTCTGTCTCATCAGATTGCATTTCGAACAGAGAGCGGTCCTATACTTTCCAGTCAGATGACAATGATCCCTGTTGGGTCTCACCTTAGGCCCGAACGCTACATCGCACATCTGACATCTTATGGCGGCTTTGAACGAAAGCTCGTCCTGAGCCGTAAAGACCATAGGAACGTTACGGTCTGACGCTGCGGCTACCCGCTCGACTATTTCTTTCAGGGTCTGCATAAAATGGGCGGTTGCGTCAGGGCCTCTATAAAGCAAGGGTGTTTTCGGCACTAACTGGGCGATGTCGTCGGGAAGCGACGGGTCAACTACAAAATACATCCCGTAGCTCATAGGAACGTGGCGCTCCGTGGCTATAGTGAAAGAAGATGTCGGTTTGGGGAGGTATCCTCCAGTGGGTTTCAGTATACACTCAAAATCGGCATACACAACTATTGGGACTGGGAATATGTGATGGTAATTTTTGAATTTCATCACTGGAGGAGTACCGTCATCATTAGGTTTGGGTAGGGTGATCCTGCATGGCGGATTGTCCACACAGTACTCTCTGTGAACAGTCATCGCCTCACGACCCTTAGCGTCAACGTTGTAGAAAGCGAAACACCTCTTGCATACATCGATTTGACCATTATGTTTTGTCAGCTGTAGACTGATTAACCGACTAAAATTGTTGATGAGGCAATAATGCTGAACATCGCCATTTGTAACTAGAAGGAGGTCGAAGTGATCGTCCTTTTCGACATTAGTAACGACTAGAGGTTCTATTACCTCTTTATCTGCTATCCCATATACGTTCACCGACACCCCGTTGGCCTTGGCGAAGGCCTTTACTTGACTGAGGGAAGTGGGGAACTCTACCATGCTGAAATCGTACTTGCTAAGCAGAGCAGCGTAACGTCCGTCGATTCTACCCCTGTGAGGGCCTGACACATGTTTGCATAGGATGGCCCACTTGAAACACCTATTGTCTTGGTTTTTAACGTTAATAACCGCTTTGCGGTTCTTTACGAATGGCGGAAGAGGTAGGTACGATGAGTCTCGGAGCGGGTCGTCCATTGGGATGGGGAATATATGATTGTAGTTTTCGAATTTCATCATCGGAGGAGTGTCATCATTAGGTTTGGACATCGTGAAACTGCGCGGAGAGTTCTCTATACAGTACTCGCGGTGGGTCGCCATCTTCTCCCTACCCTTAGGGGTGTCGTTATAGAAGGTGAAACACCGCTTGCATACGTCGATTTTGTGTTCATTTTTCGTCAGCTGTGAACTGATGAGTCGATTAAAATTTTTGATGAAACAATAATGCTGAGCGTTACCCTCTGCGACCAGGAGTAGATCGAAGTGGTCATCCTTTTCGACATCAGCGACGACTAGAGGTTCTATTACCTCTTTTTCGGCTATCCCGTACACGTTGACGGACACCCCGTTAGCCTTGGCGAAGGCCTTTACTTCACTGAGGGAAGTGGGGAAATCTACCATACCGAAATCGTACTTGTCAAGCAGGGCGTCGTACCGTTTATCGATTATTTCCCTGTGAGGCCCTGACACGTGTTTACACAGGATAGCCCACTTGAAACACCTTTCGTCACGGTTCTTGACGTTGATAACCGCTTTGCGGTTCTTTAAGAAAGGTGGAAGAGGTAGGTACGATGAGCCTCTGAGCGGTCTATATCGGCTGATCCTGAGAAGGATCCCATCGACCGTCATCAAAGACCATCCGCTCCCCTTTCCCAAGAACTCTGCTTCCTCATCCACAAGTTTTTGGATGCACATGTCTACAAGCGCTCCTATATCCGACCCGGGAAAGACGCAGGTGTTGACGGTCTTGAACCCCACGTCTTGCACCTCTCCCGTCGTCGCCTTCTCGTACGTGCACTCCACTAAGATGTTAAATTTAAACGGTCTTAGGGAGGTCGACATCTCCTTGAGCAACGACTCCATCTCTTCCCTCAGGTGGATAAGGAGCACCGTCACGTCCTTGAAGATGCTGTTGTCATTCTTGTAGTAATACGTTCGGAGGTTGCAGCCGAACGCATTTTCCAAGACGCAAAAGGTGCCAGACTCTGCAGCTTGTTCCAATCTGATTCGCTTGGCTTGCCTTTCCATATTTCCTGCAAAACCATATGTTTTAGTTAAACGGGGAAAGTATGGTACTTTGAAATGAAAAACAATGATAAACAGCTTAATACATTTATTTTATTATTAATATAAATATAATACTAATACTGATACTAATAATACGATGGAATATGCATACGTCATTTTTTAGCGGATTCGTAGCGATTTGACGTATGATTTTTTACTTCCGCTTGCCTCGCTGGTTGTGCCGTTGGTTGTACCGCTGGACCGACACTTCCGCCCGGTCATCGTCTGCTAGGTCTATCACCGGTATATTTTAGGTGCTCCCAACAGCTCATCGAGCAGTCTGGAGGTCTCCCTCAGCGGTTCGACTGTATGCTCATCACTAAGTTTATATTTTATTAAAAAATTCTATGTTTATATATAATGAAACAATTCTAAGTTTATATTTATAAAATTTATTAAAGTATGAGATGCCTCACCTTTCAATAAACTCGAAGAGCTGACAGGTAGGGTTGTCGGGAGAACTATCAGGCAGATGCTACTGATGGTATGATTCGATGGGAAAACTGCGACCTTTTATACTTGTATCGTCGTCAAAATCAGCTGTTTATCAGCTGATTTTTAACAGCTGTTTATCAGCTGATTTTTAACAGCTGTTTATCAGCTGTTTAACAGCTGATTATCAGCTGTTTAACAGCTGATTTTCGGAGATGAAGGTTCCTGGTTCAAATCCTAGTAAAGCAGCGTGACTCGTAACAAACAACATGTGACATTGTCAAAATTAAAAGAATAGAGTTGCATCATCTAAATTAACTGTACATTTAAATTTGCAGTAATCAAGTTGCATCATCTGAATTAATAGTCTGGCACGTGCATAGATAAAAAAACGAATGACGTCAATGCTAATAAAACAAAGCATAGGGTGTCTCAAAACGAAATTACCAAAATTACCGATTGTTCGGATCCCGAAAGAACCTAAGACCCGAAACCGTACGTAACGCGTTCTACGGAATGTCCGGATCCTGCGGGCACCTAAACCTCGTCGATCCGATCCACGGGTCACGTGTTACAAGCGATCCCGGGTTCTAACGGGGATACGGCTACAAATTAGGGCTTATCTTGCAGATCTCGATCTCCCGGTCACGTGGGTGCCAGCCGCATCAAAATCGGCCTAGCGGTTGCGGAGAAAATCGAGTTTGAAAATCGACCCCAAAAAAAAAAAAAAAAAAAAAAAAAAAAAAAAAAAAAAAAAAAAAAAAAAAAAATGGCGAGTTTTTTTTTTTTTTTTTTTTTTTTTTTTTTTTTAATTTTCAAACTCGATTTTCTCCTCAACCGCTGGACCGATTTTAATGCGGGCGGTACCCACGTGACCAGGAGCTCGAGATCTACAAGATAAGCCCTAATCCGTAGCCGTATCCCCGATGGAACCTGAGATAGCTTGTAACACGTGACCTGGTTATCAGATCAAAAAGGTTTAGGGCTTATCTTATAGATCTCGATCTCCTGGTCACGTGGGTGCCACCCGCATTAAAATCGGTCCAGCGGTTACGGAGAAAATCGGGTTTGAAAATTTGTCATTTTTTTTATTTTTTTAAAATTTTCAAACTTGATTTTCTCCGTAACCGCTGGACCGATTTTAATGCGGGCGGTACCCACGTGACCAGGAGATCGAGATCTACATGATAACCCCTAATCCGTAGCTGTATCCCCGATGGAACCTGAGATAGCTTGTAACACGTGACCTGGTTATCAGATCGATGAGATTTAGGGCTTATCTTGTAGATCTCGATCTCCTGGTCACGTGGGTACCGCCCACATCAAAATCGGCCAAGCGGTTGCGGAGAAAATCGGGTTTGAAAATTTGCCATTTTTTTATTTTTTAAAATTTTCAAACCTGATTTTCTCCGCAACCGCTGGACCGATTTTGATGCGGGCGGTACCCACGTGACCGGGAGATCGAGATCTACAAGATAAGCCCTAATTTGTAGCCGTATCCCCGATGGAACCTGAGATCGTTTGTAACACGTGACCTGGTTATCAGATCGATAAGATTGAGGGCTTATCTTGTAGATCTCGATCTCCTGGTCACGTGGGTGCCGCCCACATCAAAATCGGTCCAGCGGTTGCGGAGAAAATCGGGTTTGAAAATTTGCCATTTTTTTTATTTTTTTAAATTTTCAAACCTGATTTTCTCCGCAACCGCTGGGCCGATTTTGACGCGGACGGTACCCACGTGACCAGGTGATCGAGATCTACAAGATAAGCCCTAATCCGTAGCCGTATCCCCTATGGAACTTGAGATAGCTTGTAACACGTGACCTGTTTATCGGATCGATGAGGTTTAGGGCTTACCTTGTAGATCTCGATCTCCTGGTCACGTGGATACCACCCGCATCAAAATCGGACCAGCGGTTGAGGAGAAAATCGACTTTGAAAATTTACCCAAAAAAAAAAAAAAAAAAAAAAAAAAAAAAAAAAAAAAAAAAAAAAAAAAAAAATGGCGAGAAATTTTTTTTTTTTTTTTTTTTTTTTTTTTTTTTTTTTTTTTTTTTTTTTTTTTTTTAAATTTTCAAACTTGATTTTCTCCTCAACCGCTGGGCCGATTTTGACGCGGGCGGTACCCACGTGACCGGGAGATCGAGATCTACAAGATAGGCCCTAATTTGTAGCCGTATCCCCGATGGAACCTGAGATCGTTTGTAACACGTGACCTGGTTATCAGATCGATGAGATTTAGGGCTTATCTTGTAGATCTCGATCTCCTGGTCACGTGGGTACCGTCCACATCAAAATCGGACCAGCGGTTGCGGAGAAAATCGGGTTTGAAAATTTGCCATTTTTTTATTTTTTTAAATTTTCAAACCTGATTTTCTCCGCAACCGCTGGGCCGATTTTGATGCGGACGGCACCCACGTGACCAGGAGATCGAGATCTACAAGATAAGCCCTAATCCGTAGCCGTATCCCCTATGGAACCTGAGATAGCTTGTAACACGTGACCTGGTTATCAGATCGACGAGTTTTAGGGCTTATCTTGTAGATCTCGATCTCCCGGTCACGTGGGTGCCGTCCGCATCAAAATCGGCCCAGCGGTTGCGGAGAAAATTGAGTTTGAAAATTTGGCGGGAAAAAATATTTGGCGGTTTTTTTTTTTTTTTTTTTTTTTTTTAATTTTTTTTTTTTTTTTTTTTTTTTTTGAAGGTCATCCTATCTCCGGTGGTCAAAGGTCAAGGTTGTCCCAGTACAGACATTCTTCCTCTACTGATAAGCATACTTTTCCACTCAATAAGGAAATCAATGTTAAACCACCTTAATCCTCGTTTTACTTAGTAAAGATTCTAGAGTTGTGGCTCTCAACGGGTGTGCCGTGAAACTCCCGAGAATTTGCTATAAAAAATAATTTAACTCAATACTAACTTACTTTAAAATAAAAAACTGGTGTGAAACAAAATATCTCAAGAACGGAACATCGTACGAACTTGAATTTTAAGTTAATTACTACTAGAGGGCCCGACACGAACAATTTCATCAAATCGATCAACCGGAAGTAGTAGTTAATTCATTTAATTTTTCTCTATTTTGCGATTTCTTCTTACGATTTTTTAAAAAATTGCCTCATTTACTGATTTTTTTATGCACTACAAGATTGGATAGGTGCCATGTCTGCTGAAATTCTTGGGGAAGCTGTGCTCACGTAGAAAAATGTTTTTTTTTTAAGATTGTGTCCATAATACGCATTTTAAAGCAAAAATGTATATAGAGTGATTGACGAACATATGCAGAAACTTTGGGAGCTCATTGTACATGTAAAAATAATGAAAAAGTTTACATAAACATGGGTCCGGAAATGCTTCGTCAGCGAGTTACGGGTAGCGAAAGATTTCGCCCGGATTTCAGCTCACCAGATGAAATGAGGTCTTCCTGAAATTCTTGTAAGGTAGATTAAGGAGCGAATTCAATCGTTTCTTATGTTTTTTGAACTGATAAATTGAATAAAACAGGTCCCAGAACTATAAGTTAAGTAGTTTTTGAGAAAACCAGTGTCAAACACAAAAAATGGAGTGGAAAAACACATTTTTTCATCTTTGGGCAACATAACTTTGTTATTTCCCCAAGAAACAGACAAAAATTTTGAATAAAACTTGTAGAAAATTTTATTCTGAACAAAACGGTGTAAATAAAGTACACAGAAAGGGAATAGATGTTTGATTAAATGAATTTTTATTCATTACAGTACAGCACACCTTTTACATTTGACTGACAGTAGCTTTGTTAATTACCCATGAAACAAATTAAATATCTACTAAGAAATTGTATACATTTCAATTCTTAAATGAAAAATTATTTCATAGAGTATAGTGATTTTAGCAATGCATTCAGGTGCTGCTGACATACTGTACGACTTGATCTAATTTGAATTAAAAACACAGAATGATGTTTTGCGGGAAATTTTTATTTCATAGGCTAAGTTAGCAATACAAAAAGCAGCTGTTCAACAATGATGTGATTTGAATTGTAGAATTCGAATTATTTTGAGAGCTAACAACTAAGTTTCAGCCATGTGCGTATTGTTCTGTTCGTAGTAATTGAGTTTCAGTCCGTGTGCGTATTGTTTTGTCCGTAGTAATTACTAAATTATTGGAGTAGTAATGCCACACTTATTTACACTAACAGTGTTTTTTTCACTCCATTTTTTGCATTTGACACTGGTTTTCTCAAAAACTACTTAACTTACAGTTCTGAGACCTGTTTTATTCAATTAATCAGGTCAAAAACCAAAACTACTTAACTTACAGTTCTGGGACCTGTTTTATTCAATTTATCAGTTCAAAAACCATAAGAAACGATTGAATTCGCTCCTTAATCTACCTTACAAGAATTTCAGGAAGACCTCATTTCACCTGGTGAGCTGAAATCCGAGCGAAATCTTTCGCTAGCCGTAATCGCTAACGAAGCATTTCCGGTACCTTGTTTATGTAAACTTTTTCATTATTTTTACATGTACAATGAGCTCCCAAAATTTCTGCATATGTTCGTCAATCACTCTGTATAATAAAAATTGTAGAACATTTAAAAATCTACAACTTTTATTTTAAACATTTCTTTGTCTAACGCTTAGTTTAGCAGTAATTATTGATTTCTGTTTTTGTTTAATGAAAATCTATAAAAAAGTGGATGTTTTAAGAATTCGGCCTTAGTAGGCTATGCTCTTTGCGAAAAAAGTGTAGGCCTATAATCAAATTTATAGGAAATTAAAAGACCTACAACTTTAATTTCAATCATTATTCTCTACAAAGCCTAGTTTAGCATCAAAGAGTGTTTCTCCGTATTATTAAAGCAAACTAAAATTAGTTTTCATTTCGTATCATTCGCTCATGATATAAATTAAGTTAGTTTTTTATATTTGAAGTCGTATCAACAGCTTGATCATTAGCGACTACGGTGGGTTAAGAAACTGTAATGATGAGTTTTGGTACGTAATAATTTCCAGGCCCTAGCCGGGAACCGAACCCGGGACTTTCGCTTAGTAGGCTAGCACGCTATTCACTATGTCACTTAGGGGGCCATTTTTTCGATTTTTAACGTTGTTTAATAATGTTAATGTCTCCCTTTGGGGTCGTGCCCCCCCACTTTCCAAACCAATGATCTAAAGGTTCAAACCAGCCTTTCGTCTGATGACCTAAACAACTACAAAAATCTGGTGTGAAGCACTAACGCAACTTTCTCTTGCCAATGCAAAAAATTAACAATATAACCTAACATTAGTAATAAAACACTAGAAATAAAAAAAACTAACCTTAATAAACATAACCTAATTTTAATCATGAGTGAAAGACGCAAAATGAAAATCAACCTCAGTTTGGCTTAAAAATACGGAAAATCACTCTTTCACGCTAAACTAGGCTCTGTAGAGAAAAATGCATAATAAGGCTGAAATCTTTAAAAATCTTTAAAAAAATTTTTACACGTTTTCGTGAGATAAAAACAGAAAATCGCTAATTACCGCTAAACTAAGCGTTATACAAAACAATGTTTGAAATAAAAGTTGTAGGATTTTAAATTCTCTTAAACTTTATTTAGGCCTACATACATTTTTTGCAATTAATGCATATTAAAGTCGACATCTTAAAAAAACAATTTTTTTACCAGAAAACCACATCCCCAAGAATTTCAGCTGACGTGGCGCCTACCCAATTTTGTAGAGCATAGAAAATGTAGTAGGCCTAAATGAAGCGATTTTTAAAAATATCGTAGGAGCTGTTTTTGAAAAAATCGCAAAAAGTTAAAAATGACAGAAGTAAACTACTACTTTCAGTTGACCAATTTTGATGAAAATGTTCGTGTCTGACCCTCTTGTAGTATCTAACTTACGTTTCAAGTTTCAACTTTATAAGATGTTCCGTTTCATAGATATTTTGTTTCCACACACAAACACACACACACACACACACACACACACACACACACACACACACACACACACACAACTCTCTAAAAAATGTTTTTTGGGTTCAGTGGGTCTGAAAACGTAGGCCTACATATATCGGGTGAAAACTTGATTTCGAAAAATCGACGCGAAAACAATAGTGGTACTTTTCTTCCTATATATTTATATAGGCCAAAAACCATTTTTTCTGCCCTTTTCTGCGTCAGTCCAGGTATCACCCCTGTTTGATCATTTAAAGCAGTGGTGTCAAACTCAATTTTGCAGAGGGCCATATATTAAATTTAGAATGTGTAGGCGGGCCAGATTCAAATAACAAAAAATGTACTGAATTATTACAATATTTTATTTATTTAATTGTATAGTATATAATATACGGTTGTTAAAAATCATATCAAAGTTATAAAAGATGGTAATTATTTTGAGCTCGAGGATCCAGATACCTGACTTCTCTTGTTTTTGACAAGCTCATTGATGTCAGGTAGAGATGGCGTTACTGTGTATCTCTCTCGCTTGTCTAGGCACGCGCTGCCCTTAAAATTACTTATAAATGTAGTGTGCGCATTTTAAAACTTCCGTAGAGGAATCGAGTGAAGTCTTAAAGCTCTAAAAAAACATGATTCTTCTTTCTGTGACACATTGCGATCGCGGGCCGTATTGATACAGCCCGGGGGCCAGTTGCGGCCCGCGGGCCGTATCTTTGACATGACTGATTTAAAGGTTCATACATGTTCAGGTGAAGTGAACTGTTCTCGCAAAGCTGTTCTTCGTCAGCAAATAATAAAGTACTTGGGTATAAAATTTGACTGCCATCTTAAATGGACTGAGCACATTCAAGGTCTTTGTCAGCGTGTAAGAAAATTGATTTTTACATTCAAGAGACTTTTAGAAGAGTACTGAATGGGGGATACATTAAAAATTGTTTACTTAGCTATTGTGCAGTCGGTACTAACGTACGGTATAATTGGGTGGGGTGGTACCAATTTATCTTCTTTGGACTCCGTACAGAAGGTGCAGAAATTGATCTTACGAATAATCAATAAAAGACAACCAAGGTATCCATCGGAACAGCTTTTTCAAGAATTCATTATACTTGACCTCCGCCAAATATTTGCAAAAGAAGCTCTCATTTTCGCGTATAAAAATCCTATAAACGATTTTACTACAAGAGCACACCATTATAATACCAGGAACAAGGATCTCTTACTTTTTACACAAGGCCTCAAAAACTTTGTACCTAAGGCACTTCTGCTATTTAGCGCCCAAACTGCTCAATCTGCTCCCCCTACAAATTAAAAATGTGCCGGACATCATAAGGTATAAAAAAGCAGTAACCATTTGGCTATTGGAAGTAGGGAGGGACGCTGTAGAAAAAAATGGTTACTCCAGGAAACATGTAGTTTTGTGAGCTCGTCTACCGGTTTCAATTTTAGTTTTTCTATTTTTAAATAAATTCTTTTGTCTTGCATATTATATTGTTTGTTTTGTTTTTCATTTGTACATGTAATTATATAACAGCATATTATTTTTTTTTAATAAAAATGTCTTAGTAGTTTAATTAGTATTTAAGTAACTAACATGTAGTTGTAATTACTAACACACTAATAGATTACCGTAGTACAGTAGTTGCTATAGTATAATGGACAAAGAACCACTGCATTGATTCTACCCTTGAACATGGGAACCCATAGTTGGGTGGATTAATTTCCCCACCGCGAATTAAAATAAATAGTTTTTAGATTATCAGAGCATAATTAAGGAAATTAACATTTATTATGTATTGATATTTATTTTTTTGTAAGCAATGGGAAATAAATAAATAAATAGGCAAGAGAAGGTAAAAATAATACAAGGTTTTATTTTTTATTCACCCAGTAGCCTACTACGGTACCAATGTTGAACACAAGATGTAACCAGTTTTGTACGTATACTGAGAAGTATGAAATTAAAAATAAATAAAAAATACAACTACATATAAAAACACCTGTTCACTCATTTGGTAATTACTCTTGCAGCCTACTAATATAGGCCTACAGTTTAGGCTTCACGTAACTGAAATATAAAATAATAACCAAACACAAATGGGGCGGTAAACCGCAAATTTCTTCTCGTGAATTTTTAAGCGATAATGAATTTTAGTGATTATGTAGGCCTCTCTGATTCAGATGCCTTATATATCGACAGTGTGTATTTAAAAGGTACAGCCAAATTTTAGGAAGATATTGTAGGCCTTACAGCCAAACAATTATTTTTCTTTCATGATAAATTTACACATAAAGTACCTGAAGATTAAAAATCTACAAGAAAAATTTAGTGTGAAACACTCACACGACTTTCCCTTGCCAATGCAAATAATAAACAATAGGCTATAACCTAAAATCAGTAATAAAACATTAGAAATAATCAAAAAACCTAACCTCAAAAACCATAACCTAATTTAAATCTTGAATGAATGATGCAAAATGAAAACCAACCTTAGTTTGGCTTAATAATAGCTAGGGCCTACTACGGAAAATCACTTTTTCACGCTAAACTAGGTTCTGTAGAAAAAAATTCCCTAATTTAAAGTTGTAGATATTTTGATTTCCCATAAATTTTATAATGTAGGTTACACTTTTATCGTAAAATGCATACTAAGGCTGAAATCTAAAAAACAACATATTTTGCAGATTTTTATGAAAAAAATTATAAAATTACTAATTACCGTTAAACTGAGCCATATACAAAAAAATGAATAAAATAATGTTTGTAGATTTTTAAATTTTCTACAACTTTTATTAGATACAATTTTGTGCTAAAATGCATATTAAAGCCGCAATCTTAAATAAACCGTTTTTTCTACGAGAGGACAACCTCCCCAAAAATTTTAGTTGACACGGCGCCTAGCATATCTTGTAGAGTAAAACAAATGTAGTGTGAGTGTGTCACACCAGATTTTTAATGTTTGTGGTAATTTTATTAATATATTTTTTACCTGCATAAGTAGATTTTTGTTCAAACAATTTAGTGTTGTGGTTATAAACATCGTAATCCATTCATGACATGAAAACAATAGTCTAAAATTTTCTTTTCCTTTATTTCATCCTATAGTCATAAGTCATAAGTAAATTGGCCTATGATGATTATGCTGAAATAACATGATAGTCAGTCATGAGAGGAATAGAGTCCCCATTGAAGCCTCCCCAAGAACTGTTATTTAAAATTTTCTGAATTTTTAATTAAATTTATTTTATTAAAATGCTTGGTCTCTACTCCAGAGTCTAGAATGCGTGTACAAGAATTATCAAGTAGATTTAAGATGGAATGTGAAGGTGTCAGGTTATTGCGTTCTTGTGATTTGCAAAAGCTTCTTTATTATCGCCGACCGGGGCCGACGACACGTGGCGAAATCTTGCTTGTTAGTTTGGTGGCCCTGAAAAAGGCCCTTGTATTGATTGGGGTTCCTGAAAAGGACCATTTTGGTTTTTGAAGTGGCCCTGAAAAGGGCCGTTTTGGTGGTTGGAAGCGGCGAAACGGCGTGATGAAAGCGGAGCCCGAAGAGTGATAGCTCGGCTACCGGGTTGAGGCCTAGCCTTCCCTCAGCGGCAGATGGGTTCTCACTGCAGCATGACAATGGCGGCCCCCAGAGCCCCGCAGTGTCGAGTCAGCGTAAGCCGTACTAGTGTCTGCAGGTAGCGCAACCGAGGCGTTTTTTTGCGTCCAGGAGACTCCAGGAGGAGTATAGGACATGTCAATAATGACACCTGAAATACATATATATATAAGAATCACACAATGTATCACTACTAAGTTATCAAGAAAGAAATTCTTGTACGCTATAAAAAGTTTCACCGATCAAGTAATTTTTCAGATTTTTTTAAGGGAATGCAAATTGTCACAACATTTTAAAAATTGGGGTAATTTATTCATGAATTTTCTCCCTGCATTAGTAGGTTTTTGTTCAAACATTTTTGTGGAGTGATTAGCCACATAATAATCATTTATGTTTCTGGTGTTATGATTGTCAATATTGAAATTCAACATAAAATTATTTTGCCTAACATAGGCCTACATAATCACCTCAAAAATGTAGAGAGAGGGAACTGTAAGCAATTTAAGCTCCTTAAATAGAGGCCTGCATGAGGTTAGCTGGTTAGCTCTCGCCATACACCTAATAACTTTCTTTTGAATTTTAAAAACCCTATTCATATTACCCATGCTAGAATTGCCCCATAAGTTACTAAGATAGGGTACCATAACGGATATGAGACAAAATGAGGAAAGCTGTCATTAGTAATTTTTTATCATTTAATCTGGCAATTTGTTTTAGTACAAATACCCCAGATGATATTTTACTACAAACTTGATTGGTATAAAAGTTCGAAGACAAAAATCTATTTAGAGATACTCTTAGGATCTTCACTGTTTCTACATGCTCTAAACTATTATTATGAATAAATACATCCACTTCTCCACTTTCTTTAACGTTAAACGCTCCGGGTCGGCGAAGGCTGACCAGTGCGGGATTCTCACCGGTAGCGTAGACCAGTGATAGTGCGTCTAGTCACGGGTGGGCTCTTCTTCTTCTTCGGTCGGGAGCACTTCTTCCTTGTTCTTCTCCGGTTGAGAGTTGATTGGAGAGTGTCTCTTGCAGGCAGTGCGGTGGCTTAAATATATATATTACCCCTCCGGCGAGTCCATTGAATAGTGGAGGGGATGCGTCTGTAGCGCTCCGCGTGGCAGGAAGGTACTAGGACCGTCTGCAGGCGCTAATATTAATAGGGCAGTCGGCGACAGTATATTCTAGGTGTTTAAAGAAATTTTGGGCAAAAAACTATGCATAAGGGATCGCTTAGTACTAAACTTTTACTAATGTTTCTGACTGGAATGTGTTGTAAATTAGAATGTGCCTTTTAACCGCAAATCCATCACGGTTTCAATTGAAAACAACATATTCGCAATTTTGATCGTTTCTGAAAAAAGGGAACATTAAAGTTTAAGTAGCATTTAGTAACAGTGTTGGTTGGTATTCTGAGCTTCAAGCTAATACACGAGGTGTGGCTATTAAATAACGAGACTGACGTTGTAAAAAAAAATTATTTTTATTTTATACACAATCACTTATTGTCACCTTCAATATACACTCCTTCTCTATCCCTACAACGCTCCATGCGAATTTTCCATCGTTGAAAACAGTGCTGGAAGTCATCTTCTGTCAGCTCCTTCAGGACACGTGCCGCTTTCTCTTTACCTTTCTCTACCACAGACTCAAATCTTGTCCCTTTTAATGCAGATTTCACATTACGGAACAGGCAGATGATAATAACATGTGATGAAACGTGGCTTTTTACTTATGATCCGGAAACGAAGCACCAACCCATGCACTGGAAGAGCTGAACTTCACCGAGAGCCAAACAAATCTCGAATGAGCAAGTCAAAATTGAAAGCAATGATGATTGTTTTTCTTGAAATCCATGGGATTGTGTACTTTCACTGGGTTCCTGAAGGTCAAACAATTAATCAATATTACTATCTTGAGATACTTTCTAAACTACCTCAAAGAGTAAGGAAAAAACGCGCCGAACTGTGGAAGGACATACCATGGGTTCTCCACCAAGACAATGCGCCAGATCATTCCGCGTTATTTCTGTCAAGAGGTTCCTAGCCAAGTACAGCATCTCAGTATTAGAATGTCCACCTTATTCACCAGATCTTACACCATGTGACTCCTATCTGTTCCGTAAGGGAAGTCTGCATTAAAAGGGATAAGATTTGAGCCTGTGGAAGCTGTAAAAGAGAAAGCGGCACGTGTCCTGAAGGAGCTGACAGAAGATGACTTCCAGCACTGATTCCAACAATGAAAAATTCGCATGGAGCGTTGTAGGGATAGAGAAGGAGAGTATATTGAAGGTGACAATAAGTGATTATGTATAAAATTAAAATAAAGTTTTTTTTACAATTCAGACTCGTTATTTTATAGCCACACCTCGTATATAGGAAAATCCCATTCATGAGACGACACGTCTCATGGTGAGTGGCAATTTTTAAAAAGGTTAATCTTTGACTTATGGTAAAAACCATTAGTGATTTCTGTATCTTCTTTTTAGCTAGAATCGAATGATATTATTTGTTTCCAAATTCCGAATTTGATTTCTTGACTTCCGGTTTTTGGCCACTTTCGGTGAAAACCGCAATTTCAAACCCAATTTAATTCCAATAACTTTTTGTGTAAATTACGTATCCGAAAACCGTTTGTTGCGATTTCTTGTAGTTTCTGAATTTACATTATTGACTTCCGGTGTTGGGCCCTTTCCGGTCAAAATCTGAACTTCAAACCCAATTTAAGCCCACTAACATTTATCCTGCCCATAACAGACAGGTGGAGTGTCAAATTATTTACACCCCATCTGTTAGTTGCAGGGCTAAAATAAATAGTTCTGTTTCTTATCACATGATCAGCAAATTAAATGACTGAATCATTTAAGAACGGAAGAGGTAGAGGTGTAAAAGACACTAATCAGAGTTATCTCCTCTGAAAGTAATGAATTTCATTATACAGCCAGACCCTGTGGTGAATGAAGTGAAGGTGTCATTTGCAGAGTGGAAAATATGTGCTTTTCAGAGGGCCTGGCATGCTGATAAGTGTACTTTTCCAATCAGTGAGGAAGGCAATTGTAAACCACCTCACTCCTCGTTTTACTTAGTAAAACCTCTAGAGGTTCAAACCAGCTTTTCGGCTGCTGACCTAAACAACAACAACATTTATCGTAAATTACGAATACGAAACCATTTTTTTCCTATTTCTTGTAGCTTCTGAAATCTGGGTGTGACGGACGGACCGATATAGGAAAGATGACAAATTTAAAAATTGCAACCAAAAAAATTCCTATATATATATAGGTCCGGAATGCTTCGTTAGCGGGTTAAGGCTGTCGAAAGATTTCACTTGAAATTCCGTAACTCCGGTGAAATGATTTACTGAAATTTTGAAGGGTTTAAGTAAAAGCCTGTAGGCCTACGTCCCATAGTATAAGATATCTGACGTAAAATACAAAATTTATGGATCGAAAACAATTATTATGATAAGGAAATTAAGTTTTTTTCAAATGAAATAAGCCTACACGTTTTCAAGCCCTCTGAACTGAGAAAAACATTTTTTAGCGATTTGTCTCTGTGCATAACATATAGGCTAAGCTATAACAGGCAGGTGGGTTCTTAAATTATTTGCACTCGATCTGCTAGTTCCAGGGCTACAAAACAATAGTTATGTTTCTTATCACACGGTCAGCCCATTATATGAATAAAGAATTTAAGAACAGAAGAGGTAGAGGTGTAAAAGACACTAGACCTAATCACAGTTATCTCCTCTGAGAGTAATGAATTTCATTATATAGGCATATGACTTACAGTCAGACCTATGGGAAATGAAGTGAAGGTGTCATTTGCAGAGTGGAAAGTAGATGCTTTTCAGAGGGCTCGGCATGCTGATAAGCATACTTTTCTACTCACTGAGGAAGGCAATTGTAAACCACCTGACACCTCGTTTTACTTAGTAAAGCCTCTAGAGGTTCAAACCAGCCTTTCAGCTTATAACTTAAACAGCAACAACTTCTGTATAGAATTAAAATCCATGTAAAAGTAACTACTTAACCAGGATTTGAACAATGGAACATTCGTCTCTGAAAATCACCTGTTAAATATTTGACTTACGACGACATCTTTACCACTAAATTAACGCGGTGATTAATAATTTAAAAAAGGAAATATTGAATGAATTAAGGAGAGGAAAGATACATGTTAAGAAGAGATAGAGATATAAAAGACACTAGTCAAAGTTATCTCTTCTGAGTAATGAATTTCATTATACAGCCAGTCCCTGTGATGAATAAAATTAAGGTGTCATTTGTATGGTGGAAAGTAGATGCTTTTCAGTGGGCTCGGCATGTTAATAAGCATACTTTTCCACTCAGTGAGAAAGGCAATGGTAAACCACCTAACTATTTAAGCTATAACCTAAAAAAACAACCACTGTCTAGTATTCAAATCCGTGTAAAGTAACTTTTTTACCACGGATTATTAGTTTCCAAAAATCAGCTGTTAAACAGTTGACTTCCAGCAACGATTTTACCACTAGACCAACCCGGTGGTTAATAATTTAAATAAAATAAAAAAATGAATAAATTATTGAGAGAGGAAAGGTACATGTTAACAGAACGGCGTACAGAATAACACTGATACAATGTGGAATAGCACAGCAGTAGTAAGATGACAAACTGATTCCAATTCCCTCTATGTAAAACAAGACGACCAATAGGAATAGAACGTGGTAATAGATGGACCAATCATAAAGCAGATATCACAGCATGGCGTCCAATATGCCTTTTATTGATTGTACATATGTCGTTTTATAAAACCTCCAGGATTGTAACAACTCTTTGTGAACTTCCCACAATGCTCTATCATTATATCTATCCTTTTTTATTTTGTATTGTCTATCTCTCTCTCGTTTAAATACAGACAAACAGACATACAGACATCATCCTACCTATTTCTACAACACGCGCCCTCCAATGTATTTACATGGTGTTTTTAGTCTGCTATTTGAATAGGTATTGCTTTTACACATGTCTGTCTAGATACCTGTGACCAAATCATCAACTAATAGGCCCGTACTATAATTTTAATGGATATACAATAAAAACCTCTCTTAACGATAACCTCATTCAACGAACCCTCCTAATAACGTCCAAATTTTTGAAAAACCGATATTATTTTCATTTAAAATACCCAAGTATTTTTTTAATCCTTTGGAACCAAGATTATATTTATGTAAATACGAAATTCGAAAACGAACCTATTGTTGAAATTGTTTTACTACGAATAGATTAGTAATTATGATAATTTCTAAATTTACTATAGGCTACACCTTAAAAAGATTTTTATATAGAACCTGTTTTATGGCATCTTTCAAAAGAAAGTAGCGTTTAAGCTTTAAAAAAATATCCTCTTTCATTTTTTTTAGAAGGAAACATTTTATATCCTTAAGGAGAAGCCTTTTCTTAGTTTTATATTATTTAAGAAAAGCCAGACTTTTGTGATTTTTGTACGGATGGTGTGTTTACATTCAGTTAGTTCTAAAATGCATTAAATTGCCTGAATCTGTCTGAATTGTTGGTTTATCACAATTCAAGTGCAAATTAAAGAAGTGGCTCAAGTGTAAAGCCTTTTACTCTGTGGTAATTATCTCTCTAGTGATGCTGGTGATTTGGTTTTCTGATTATTTTTTAGCTTATTGCTCACTTTTTAACTATGTAATGTTTTATGTGTTTGGAGAAACCAAACACATATAACATCTGGCTTCGTATCGGTGCTGTCACATAGATTGGATCAGTGTAAACTTTTAGTTGTGAAACTAGGGATTATGACTGTTGTTAACTTATATACGAGGTGTGGCTATGAAATAACGAAACTGACGTTGTAAAAAATTTAATTTTTATTTTATACATAATCACTTATTGTCACCTTCAATATACACTCCTTCTCTATCCCTGCAACGCTCCATGTAACTTTCCATTGTTGGAAACTATGCTGGAAGTCATCTTTTGTCAGCTCCTTCAGGACACGTGCCGCTCAAAAATGTTTGAAATGAAACTCGTAAAAATGTTTGTACTGACACTTTGTACGCGAATGAAAGTGACCCAAATTTTTTGGAAACGATAATAACATGTGATGAAACGTGGTATTTTTACTTATGATCCGGAAACGAAGTGCCAATCCATGCACTGAAAAAGCCGAACTTCACCGAGAGCCAAAAAAGCTCGAATGAGCAAGTCAAAATTTAAAGCAATGTTAGTTGTAAAATGTAAAGCAATTTAGTTTTGTTTTATATCCATGGGGTTGTGTACTTTCACTGGGTTCCTGAAGGTCAAACAATTAATCAATATTACTACCTTGAGGTAGTCTACTTTCTAAACTATGTCAAAGAGTAAGGAGAAACGCCCCGAAATGTGGAAGGACAAATCATGGGTTCTCCACCAAGACAATGCGCCAGCTCATTCCGCGTTACCTGTCAAGAGGTTCCTAGCCAAGTACCGCATCTCAGTGTTAGAACATCCACCTTATTCACCAGATCTTGCATCATGTGACTTCTACCTGTTTCCTAAGGTGAAATCTGCATTAAAAGGGACAAGATTTGAGTCTGTGGAAGCTGTAAAAGAGAAAGCGGCACGTGTCCTGAAGGAGCTGAAAGAAGATGACTTCCAGTACTGTTTCCAACAATGAAAAATTCGTATGGAGCGTTGTAGAAATAGAGAAGAATTGTAGCCTGTATTGAAGGTGACAATAAGTGATTAAGTTATAAAATTAAAATAAAGTTTTTTTACAATTCAGCCTCGTTATTTAATAGCCACACCTCATATGTTAATAAATGTTCTATAACTTTGATCATTTATAGTAGCCTAATAGGCTACACATTTGCCCTAGAAAGTGCCCTATATTAAAGCCAAAATCGTATAAAGAATACTTTCTACGAGAGCATAGCCTTCCGATGAATTTCAACAGACATTACGCATATTTTATCTGGTAGGCCTAATACAGACCATAAAAAAATGTAGTAGCCTAAATGAGTTTTTTAAAACAAATGTAGGAGCCGTTTTTTAAAAAAAAGTTCAAAACAGTAAACTATCACACGAATGAAACTTTTACTTTAAGGTTTTAGGGATTTTAATGAAAATGTTTATGTCGGGTTCCATAATGGTAGGTACTAAACTTGAGTTCCAAATTTCAACTTCGTACACTATTCCGTTCTTGAGATATTTTGTTCGCATACTTATACAGACCATCGCTTAAAACATATATTTTTGGGTTCAGGGACCTGAAAACTTGTAGACTATAGACTATACAACGGTGAAAAATCGATATGAAAACAGTAAGGGCTTTCCTTCCCTTTATAATAATATAGGGCAAGAAAAATTAAAAATGGACTTTATAAATTAAAAGAAATCAGATAATACCTGAACAAATTAAAGCCCTACAATTATTTTGTTCTACTTTCTCAAAATTATTTTTTGTTACCAATATCAACTAAGTTTCTAAATTTAAAGTGCTTACTTATGAAAAGTTTAAGTCGTTTATTTTAATATAAATTTTAAAATAACTTGGTAGGATTCATACCCTACATCGATAAAATAAAAGTTTAAATTGTTTTTTTATTAACTTAGAAAGAAAAACTCTTCAAGAAAGAAAAAGTTGAAAATGGAAAGAACTGTTCAGCCTGAAGGGTCTAATAAACACGTCGTTCAGTTTTCCATTAGGTCTAATTCATTTTCTGTAAAACCCCTGCTTAAGATACTTATTTCTACAAAGAAACTTTTAAAGTTTAAAATTGCCGTCTATCATTTTTCCTAATCAAATCGTCCGTCCGTTATACCCAGATGTTAGAAACTAAAAGAGATAGAAACAAACGGTTTTCGGATTCGTAAACTATAGGCTACAAAAAGTTAGTGGGCCTAAATTGGGTATGAAGTTTCGGTTTTGACCGGAAAAGCACAGAACCGGAAGTCAAGAATTCAAAGTCTGAAACTAAAAGAGATAGCAAAAAACGGGTTTCGGATTCGTAATCTACACAAAAAGTTGATGAGCTTTAATTGAATTGAAATTCCGGTTTTGACCGAAAGTGCCCAAGAACCGGAAGTCAAGAATTCAAAGTCTGAAACTACAAGAGATAGTAACAAACGGTTTTCGGATTTGTAATCTACACAAAAAGTTAGTGGATCTAATTTGAATTAAAGTTCCGGTTTTGATCGGAAGTTGCCCAGAACCGGAAGTCAAGAATTCAAAGTCTGAAACTACAAGAGATAAATGCAAACGGGTTTTAGATTCATAATCTGCACAAAAATTTAGTGGGCCTAAATTGAATTGAACTCTGGTTTTGACTGGAAGTCGGCCAGAAACAGAAGTCCAGAATTCAAAGTCTGAAACTACAAGAGATCGCAACAAACGGGTTTTAGATTCGTAATCTACAAAAACAGTAAGTAAGCCTACATTGGATCTGAAGTTCCGGTTTCGACCGAAAGTCAATAAATCAAAGTCGGAATTTGGAAAAAAAATCGTGTCATTCGATTCCTCTTAAAGAGTAGACACCTAAATCACTAAGCCAAAGGTAAGTCTTTTTTAAAATTGCCATTAGCGATGAGACGCGATGGGACGCAGCGAGAAGATGATTGTTTTATGAAAGGAATTTTTATATATTTAATTTCTCTTGCATACGAAAATGTATATTTATCTCATATTAATCTCATATTATCAAGTATCATTTTCATGTCGATTTTTAAAAATCGAGTTTTCACAGGAATACACGTGTTCAGGCCACCTGGACCAAACAAACATGTTTTTACCAATCAATCTGTGTGCCTGTATTTGTGAGTGTAAAGAAAGACCCGACATGAACATTTTAATCAAAATCTTTTAACCGGAAGAATAGTAGTTTATTCGTGTATTTTTTAATTTTTGAAATTTTCTCAAAAACAGATCGTACGATTTTTTTTTAAATGGCCTATTTTACTTCAATTTTAATGCTCAATATTATAAGGTATTGTCCATAACAGGCAGTTGGAGCGTTAATTTATTTGTACTTGATCTGCTAGTTTCAGGGCTTTAAAAAATAATTTAGTTTCTTATCACATGGTTAGCTTATAATATGACTGAAGTATTTAAGAGCAGAAGAGGTAGAGGTGTAAAACACACTAATAAGTTATCTCTTCTGAAAGTAATGTATTTCTTTATACAGCTAGATTTTGTGGTGAATGAAGTCAAGTTGTCATTTGCTGGGTGGAAAGTAAATGCGGGTCTTTTCCGTTGGCTGTATGCCACTATCAAATTCGAATTCCCTGAAGGGTTACACGATTCTCCCCACTTTTGCGTCTAGCGCACCAATCTGACTAGCAATATTCCTGCGTAATGTCAACTCCATTCTGATTTCACAGATTGTTACTACACAGTCTGCTACGAATTTTGTTGAGTTAGTTAATAATATTCGGACGGAGGAAGATGCTGCAGAGAGAGTTCTTTCACGAAAAGGGGTTATTATATAATCCCAAAAGATGTGAAAACTAAAAAAGTACGTGTGAAACAGTCACACGACTTTCTCTTCCCAATGTAAATAATTAAAAAATATCACGTAATAGTATAATGTAGCCTAGTAATAGCAACATAAAACAACAAAATCAAAATAGGCTATGAAATACAACAACAGAACGTGTAGCATAATACTATATACTGGGACTGGGAAGGACTTGTGTACGCATGCGTGAGTGTGTCTGTCTCAGTATGAGTAGCCTATTCAGTAAGACAGGGAATGGGAGAAATGAACAAGTGTGTAACCCTTCAGGGAATTCGGATTTGATAGCGGCATACAGAAAATGGAAAACACCCGCAGATGCTTTTCAGAGGGCCTGGCATGCTGATAAGCATATTTTCTACTCAGTGAGGAAGGCAATAATAAACCACCTCCCTTCTCGTTGTACTTAGTAAATCCTTTAAAGGTTCAAACTAACCTTTCAGCTGATGACCTTAACTACACAACAGCTCAAGAGGAAGTACAAAATGTTTGTGTATCATTTATTATAACGTAACCAGATCCCAAAAGAACCTGTAATAAGCCTGAGACTACAACAATAATAATAATATTGTTATTTTTCAATGGTATTTGTAATAAAGTATGGCGTAGCATGAAATGCACAAAGTCTGTCAGCCATGGAGTAAAATGAAGATATGAAATAATTTAATTAACATAGTGAACCTGTTACGAGAGATTAGGAAAATATTTATTGCTAAATTCAATGGCTAAAATTAGAATCTGCAACAATTATAATGATTTACAGTTAAGTGAGTGTATTTTGATTGTAGGACCAGAAATTAGACAAATTATTATCATTCTTGTCATGTATGTAATTGTAGTTATCAGTAGGCATAATATGCTACTTGATAAAACCTACCATGTGCTAATAAATAACTGGGTGCCACAAAAATTTCTCCGACAAGTTATTCTATTTATTATAAAACAAAGATAGGCTATTATTTAACTTGGATAATTCAAAATCGATGAGAACAAAAAAAAATTAATTTTGTCTGTGCTATCAAAAAAATAAACTGTTGTGATTAACTCACACGATTTTTTCTTGTCAATGTAAATAATGAAGAACACGACCTAGTTTTAATCATGAATGTTATTTACTTTCTCTTGTCATATGAATATAGGAAGGAAAGTAGCTATTGTTTTCATGACGATTTTTCGAAATCGCGTTTTTGCCGGATCTATACGTTTCCAGACTCCCTGAACCCAAAAACCATGTTTTTAGCGATTGGTCCGTGTGTGTATGTGAATGTGTGTGTGTGCGCGCGCGCGCGTGTGTGAGTACGTTTGTGCGTACTATGGTGTGTGTGTGCGCGCGCGCGCGTGTGTGTGCGTGTGTGTGTGTGTCAGTGTGTGTGAACAAAATATCTCAAGAACGTAACATTGTACAACCTGGAAACTTGAAACTTAAGTTAGATACCACTAGAGGAGCCGAAACAAACATTTTTATCAAAATCAGTCAACAGGAAGTAGTAGTTTACTCGTGTCATTTTTTACTTAGGCTATTTATGATTTTCTCAAAAACGGCTCGTACGATTTTTTTAAAAATCGCTTCACTTACTAAATTTTTTATGCTGTAGGCTACAAGATAGAGAGGTGCCATGTCTGTTGAAACTCTTGGAGAGGTTGTTTTTTCGTAAAAAAATGTTTTATTTTAAGATTAGCCTACTGCTTTAATATGCATTTTAGCGCAAAAATGTAAAATAAAAGGTTTTAGAGAATTTAAAATCCTACAACTTTTATTTCAAAAAGTTTTTTGTATTACGCTTAGTTTAGCGGTAATTAGCGATTTTCTGTTTTTTTCTCACGAAAACGTGTAGAATTTCTTTTCTTTAGATCGCAGCCATTTTATGATAAAAATGTATATAGGTCTAATCAAATTTATAAAAAATTAAAAAGATCCTACAGCTTTTATTTAGTGCATTTTTCTCTACAGAGCCTCGTTTAGCGTGAAAGAGTAATTTTGCGTAGACTAGTTATTATTAAGCCAAACTGAGGTTCATTTACATTTCGCGTCTTTCACGCATGATTAAAATTAGGTTATGTTTCTTTAGGTTAGTTTTCTTGTTATTTCTAATGTTTTATTACTAATGTTAGGTTATACTGTTAATTATTTGCATTGGCAAGAGAAAGTCATGTGAGTGTTTCACGCCAGATTTTTTTTACTAGTACAATGAGCTCAGAAATTAACGGTAACAATAACCGAAACACTCTGTATAAAACGTTTTTATGCACCTTGTAGTAATACGGTAGTTCTAATACGGTAGTTACCCCTACCTATGAATTTAAACAGATAAATAGTTTTATGTTTAACATTTAATAATAATAATAATAATAATGGTGACTAAATATTATGCAAATGAAACCATTAAATTGCATTATACAATTGCGGCACAGCCATCTATATAATTAATTAATTACGGACCAAAAGGGATTCTAATAAAGATATAATTTAAATGATGTTACAATCATTTCAATGATAACCAAATTAACGTCCCTACAATCACCGTCATTCTTTCTCTCTCTCACACACACACTCTTTCTCTCTGTTTGAAAATAGAATAGAATTTATTAGAGCTGTGTTCTGTCTTTCTATTAGACAACTAATTATCCTATTACTGGATGTAGTGTGGTTAAATCAAATGTCACAAATTGATAGATATGCATTTATTCTCTGTGTACGTTCAATTCATTATCATGTCAAGTTTTATTCGTAACACGTGTACTAATTTTAGTTTTAATTTTTTATTAAATCTATTTCAGTATTTTTGATTCCTTGAACCATAAAAGATGTCTCTAATGTTCTTGCTAAATAGGAGGTGTGGCTATTAAATAACGAGACTGACGTTGTAAAAAAAATATTTTATTTTAAAAATTATTTTTATTTTACACACAATTACTTATTGTCACCTTCAATATACACTTCTTCTCTATCCCTACAATGCTCCATGCGAATTTTTCTTTGTTGGAAACAGTACTGGAAGTCATCTTCTGTCAGCTCCTTCAGGACACGTGCCGCTTTCTCTTTTACAGCTTCCACAGACTCAAATCTTGTCTCTTTTAATGCAGATTGCACCTTAGACAACAGGTAGAAGTCACATGGTGCAAGATCTGGTAAGTAAGGTGGATGTTCTAACACTGAGATGCTGCACTTGGCTAGGAACCTCTGGACAGGTAACGCGGAATGAGCTGGCGCATTGTCTTGGTGGAGAACCCATAATTTGTCCTTCCACATTTCGGGGTTTTTTTCTTACTCTTTGACGTAGTTTAGAAAGTACCCCAAGGTAGTAATATTGATTAATTGATTAACCTTCAGGAACTCAGTGAAGGTACACAATCCCATGGATATCAATAAAACGATCATCATTGCTTTAAATTTTGACTTGCTCATTTGAGCTTTTTTGCTCTCGGTGAAGTTCGGTTCTTCCAGTGCATGGATTAGCGCTTCGTTTCCGGATCATAAGTAAAAAACCACGTTTCATCACATGTTATTATCGTTTCCAAAAAATTTGGGTCATTTTCAATCGCGTACAAAGTGTCAGTACAAACATTTTTGCGAGCTTCGTTTCAAACATTTTTGAGCGGCACGTGTCCTGAAGGAGCTGACAGACGATGACTTCCAGCAATGTTTCCAACAATGGAAAATTTGCATGGAGCGTTGTAGGGATAGAGAAGGAGTGCACATTGAAGGTGACAATAAGTGATTATTTATAAAATAAAAATACATATTTTTATAACATCAGTCTCGTTATTTAATAGCCACACCTCGTATAATAATAATAATAATAATAATAATAATAATAATAATAAAACTTAATTTCCATTTTTTACAATTATTTCTATTGACATTTATTCAAAAACTAACTGTACCCTATTTACAACAATTCCCAATGTAGCTACGAGGTGGAGGAAAGTGACTACCCAACCATGGCTAAAAGCCATGTCCTAAGTGTTTTCTTCTTTTATTTAATAGCACAGTACAAGAGCGATTTAAAACTACGCTAGGGCTTAGGCCTATAACAAAAACATTAAAAAAATATATAGGCTACAATTTGTAGCGTTCACTACAGCTACGCTACATAAACTGGGTTAGAAATAAATTAACACAAATATATTTTAGTTTTAAATGCTTTTAATTTTTACTTGATAAATGATTCTATGAATATTGAATTTAACAACAAATTGACTCTACTATTTTATTTAATATAATATCTCAGGGATTTTAATTTATTATTATTTGAGTATAAAAAATTTTTATTTTACTTCAACAATGAAAATCTTAACCTAAACAAAAATTACAAATAGATCTTTAAATTTTAATTAAATCGAATACTGGTCTTTATTGGTTAATTATTAAAATTTTATAGATGATTTATGAATATTGTTTATCGATCATACCGGTTGTTTAATTTTACGAAGTTCGCTGAAATATAATTGTATTGTTGAGTTGATGAATATGGCGTCCTAATAGTATTGGAATTCTTGAAATTTTACATTGATTTCTTTAAATAAATTTTGAATGTTCGTTTTAAATAAATAATAATTATGATGTCTTACTTGTTCTTCTATTCATTTTTATATAATATGTTAGTCTTCTTTGAAATTTTACTTGATATTTCTGATTTTAATTGGAGCTCGTTACAGTGTGGTCATCTCATCAATCGTCTCGTCCCGCACCGACGCTATGGCCGGATCTTACTTTCATCACTTTAGATTTTAAAATTTGATTAATAAATTTTTATTGTTCGTAAAAATTCAAATTATTGTTTTAAACGACGTTATTTATTTTATTATAGTTATTCACATCACTTATTTAATTGTTCATCTCCGTTTTTTGATTCTTTAATTATTTTAACAATACACAATTTAGTTACACTTTTGACTCACGCCAATCTTGATTTGAACCTCGCTGTTGTTTAAATATAATCATATAAATTTTATCAATATCGATGGTTAACTGGTATGAATAATTAAATACAGAATATAATTTAGATTATGCCAGTATTATTAATTTACAAAATTTATTCATATTATTAAAAGAAACATTATAAATATATACCAAGTATATCTTGATAATAGTTTTACTTGTTATTAAAAATGTAGTGGTTAAACTGATCTGTGCGACCGTGAACACTAATCCAAATATAGGTCAATGTCATGCTACAAATTTCAAAAAAAAATTCACTCTAAAGTCTAATAAATCTAGTTAGTAAACAATATACGAGGGTCATCTCTAAAGGAAAGACCGTTGGGAAATTTCTTGCCTTGAGGTTGGCTAACGTGTGTGGTGGAAAGCCAGTCTCGTAATATACACCCTGCATTATTGTTTGTCAGTTGTCGCGTTGTTGCATCTTTTTATTTACGATTTGAAATGAATCAGATAATTGATGTTGCCGTCGATTGTGAAATACGTGTAGTGATACTACGTTTTTTAAACCATTAGTACGTTAAACCGGTCAAAATTAATAGGCAGTTGTGTAACTACGGCGATAATGTAATGAATGAAAGAAACGTTCGAAAATGGCGTGAAAAGTTTAGAAATACGATAGTTAGTGTGCATGATGTAGAACGTTCGGGGAGGCCCTCAATAATCGACGAGGACTTGTTGAAAAAGGTCGATGAAGAAATCGAAAACAATCGTCACGTGAGAATATCTGCTCTGGCCCTTAGTTTCCCTGATGTTTCAAGAGCTTTCATTGGTTGAATTTTGGTTGACCATTTAGGCTTTAGAAAGGTTTGTGCGCGTTGGTTGCCGTACGTGTTATCGGAACGTCACAAACAAATCCAAATGGAATCTGCGATGGAATTTCTGATGCGCTACAGAAAAAATGGTGATGAATTCCTTAATTCAATAGTTACCGGCGATGAAACGTGGATTTCTTATTACACGTCAAAAATAAAAAGGTAGTCATGTGAATGGCGTCATCCTCAGTCACCAATGAAACCGATAAAGATCAAACCAGTGCCGTTTGGAAGGAAATTTATGACCACGGTCTTTTGGGATCATTTCGCATACTGTTAATTTACTTTACGCCACGCGGAACGACTGTAGTTGCAGAATATTACTGCGAAACTCTACACAAGTTACGACATGTCATTCAAAATCAAAGGACGGCTTACCGACGGCATTGTACTCTAGCACGATAATACATGTCCAAATGCGGCAGGTAAGACGCTCGATTTACTGAGCAGATTTGGATGGGAAATTTTCAGTCACCCACCGTGCAGTCTAGATTTAGCGGCTTCAGATTACAATTTGTTTGGCAAATTGGAAGAATTTTGGGTGGTAATGCGCAGTGACAATGAAGTTAAAGATGCTGTGAATCAGTGGCTAAATGAACTAGCGGCAGAAGAATATGACAAGGGTATGTTGAAGGTGGTGAATCGCTATGACAAATATCTTAATTCATATGGCGACTGTAGAGCATTAATGTAGCCTAAGTTACGTATTCTGTATAACTTTGTTTTCACATATTTTTCTGAATAAATTTTTTACAACAAAATGGTCTTTACTTTAGAGATGACCCTCGTGTATGGCTTTAAAACCATGCCACTGTTCAAAATTATACAATTTAAAAAAAAACTTTCAATATAATATTTAATGTAGCCTAACTCTAAAAAAAACTGAAAATATAACTAATTTTAAGTTTAACTTTAAGGTTATATAATTACATACACTTTTGCCGTAGAATACAAATTCAGGCCGAAATCTTAAAAAAAACTTTTTTATCTCGAGACCACGGGCCCGCAAGACTTCCAACAGACATTATTATTGCTTACCTTAACTTTTACAGCATAAAATATGTATAGTAAATGAAGATTTACTACAATTTTTTTTTTAAATTGTGATTTTTTAAAAAAAATATAGGCCATTAGGTGTTTTTCAGAAAATTTCAAAAAAAATGAAAAATTTCACGTATAAGCAATTAATACTTCCAGTTGACCGATTTTGATGTATTTAGGCCTATCTTGTTAAAAGTCAATTTGAAAATCTACATGAAAACAATATTTTCCTTTTATTATAAATATTCATACGACAAGGCGATGGACTATCACCTTTGCTCTTCAACTGCGCACTGGAATTTGTCATGCGAGAGTAGTACAAACTGAATCTTAAGAACATCAGAATAGAATGAGGAAAATATAACATGCATTAAACAGTCTAGGATTCGCGGACGATCTGGCCTTACTGGCAGAGAATGTTAAGGAAACATGACACCAGATAGAAACCCTTGAATAATTAGCAGGAAAAGTTGGATTAAAAATCTCTTATGAAAAAACTAAAATGATGGCTAAGAGACACTCTGCATAAATTCAGTAAACATTAACGAAAACCAAGTGCAACTAATTAAATCGTTTAAAAACCTAAACGAACACGTAACACACAACAATAAAGAAAACATAGCGTGGGAAGGGGTAAAAAAATGATCTAAATCACAAAAAACAACCAAAAACGTATACAACAAAAAATGCTTATCTACTATACAAACAAAAATTAAACACTACAAAACAGTCATACAACCACAAGTTACATAAATGACAGCGAAACATTAGCAAGAGTGACCAAGACAATGTCTTAAAACTCGAAAGGTGAATCCAAGAACCTGCATAGGAAAGAAAAACAAAGTAGATGGGCAATGGAGAATTCGTACAAACGAACCAGTCTATAAAGAAAACGAGGCCGTAACAGATACAATAAGGAAGAAAAGGATAGGTCTATCTTTTCTTGGACATCTTATCAGAACATCTTAAGACAGAATTTTAAACAAGATGATTACAAAACTCTTTCCAATGGTAACATCAGTAGCATGGATCTAGTGACGTAGCCAGGATTTTGTAAAAGGGGTCTGGCATGAACTGGCATGAACTGGCATAGGGGGTCCGGGGGGCCTCCCCGGAAAATTTTTGAAAATTTGACCCCGAAAACACGGTTTTTATCATATCTTTAACTTAAAATACATAGGCTATATATTTTTTTAATTTAGGTAGGCCTACTGGTTTCCATTAAATTTTTAAGAAATACATAAGTACAAAAATATAATAAACTATTTTGTAATGAAGTTGTCAAATGGTCAATAATTGAAATAATACAACAGAAATGTCATAAGGTAACAAATTTTTTCACAGAACATAAAACACAATTTGTAATTTTTGTTATGAATTTAAAAAATTGGTATTTTAAGTAAGGTGATAATATTGGTGTAGCTGTGAGTTCTTTACAAAACTGTTTTGAACATTTTAATTATATTACTACTCAATATACCGTATCATACCGTACCTCATTTTATTCTTCCGTATGCAGAATTAATATTGATTAACGTGACGCTTTTGCCATCATATTTAAGAAGACCTCCCTCGCGCTATTAAAGTAATTACAAAAGTAGTCTATACATTTTGTATCAACATTATATATTCAATATTGTTTAAAGTTAATGTTACTAGTTACAAACAAAACAAGTTTCGTACTAAAAAAAACCAGAAGGGGGGGTCTGGATCCTCAAAATCCTTGGCTACGTCCCTGATGGATCTGAAATGTCAAAGAAGACATAATCGAACTCGGTTTAACTTTTGATGATTTAGAAAACAAAACAGAAATATTAAAAATCTTAGAAATAAGGAAAGTAGGTTTGAAACAAAATCAGATGGAAGAACAAACCCAAGTTTCAGGAAGAAACCGGTCGTTTCAGAGAAGTTCGGCAAGCAAGATCAGCCCGAATGAAGGCATACTGGCAGAACATCAAGCTAAAGAATATGAAAAAAGAAGAAGCTTTCTAAATTTGACTAAAGGATCCATTGTGGTCATAAAGGACAAAAAAAATTCATATGAGGCAAGAGAAAGTAGTATAAATTAACTTAAATAATGTATTGACACTAAATGAATACAAATAATGTTCAAGAGATAATTATATCTAGTGTGGTGGTAATACTGATCAAATCAACGATCTGTATTATTTTGAATAGTATTCCGAATGTAAAGTGGGGTGTGCGGAGGTAGGTAGATTGGTGGAATAGCAGCTGCGCGCGGGAGTTGAAGTACAGGGACCAAGCGACCGACAGCTTATCACAGATCTTGACGATTGTAGATTCCATGATAACCAACCCCATTCCGATAGGGCAACACCCCTTCTGTTTCTACTCCCTCTGAATTGTTCAACATAAAACCTACGCATGTTCTTCTCTAGAAGCCTACAATTCTTATTACGTACAAAGTTAACTCAATTGTTTATCGTTCCACTAGAATTCCTAAAATACTCACACGACTTTCTCATCCCAAAAATACATCAGCATTTATAATCCTCATAAGTAAAAATAAATTATCTTGGGATTGTCATAATGTCAATAAGAGACAAGTGGAGTGTCAAATTATTTGCACTCGATCTTCAAGTTCCAAGGCTACTAAAAATATTTATTACTTTCTTTTGCCTATGTAAATATATAGGAAGGAAAGTATTGTTTTCATGTCGATTTTTCGAAATCGAGTTTTCACCGGATCTACACGTTTTCAGATCGCCTGAACCCAAAAAACATCTTTTTAGCGATTGGTCTGTTTGTGTATGAACAGAATACCTCAAGAACGGAACATCGTACGAACTTGAAACTTAAGTTAGATACCACTAGAGGACCCAACAAGAACATTTTCATCAAATTCAATCAATTGGAAATAGTAGTTTTTCGTGTCATTTTTAACTTTATTTGCGATTTTTTCAAAACCGGCCCCTAATTTTTTTTTGTTGAAATCGTCTCATTTACTAAATTTTTTATTCTCTACAAGATAGGGTAGGGGCATGGCGTTCTCTAGTAACTAAAGAACGCCATGGTAGGGGCCATGTCTGCTGATATTCTTGGGGAGGCTGTTTTCACGTAAAAATATGGGTTGTTTTTTTAAGATTTCGACTATAGCCTAATATGCATTTAAGCGCAAAAATGTATAAAACAAAAGTTATTGAGAATTTAAAATCCTACATCTTTTATTTTGAACATATTTTGTATAACACTTAGTTTAGCGGTAATTAGTGATTTTCGGTTTTTTTCTTACTAAAACGTGTAAAAAATCGATTTTTTACGATTTCAACCTTGGTATGCATTTTACGACATAAATGTTGAATCAAATTTATAGGAAATTAAAAGATCTAGGCCTTCAACTTTTATATAGAGCATTTTTCTCTACAGAGTCTAGTTTCGCGTGAAAGAGTGATTTTCCGTATTTTGAAGCCAAACTGAGGTTGATTTTCATTTCGCATTATTCACTCATGATTAAAATAAGGTTATGTTTTTTGAGGTTAGTTTTTTTAATGTTTTATTACTAATGTTAAGTTATATTGTTAATTATTTGCATTAGCAAGAGAAAGTTGTGTTGGTGTTTCACACCAGATTTTTTTTAAACAGTGTAGGCTATAATTATATATAATGGAGGGTATTTTGTATTTATAAATAGCCTACACCATGTTCATGAAATTTGTTTAATTTTACTTTCTCTTGCCCTATATCAATTTATATAGGGATGAAAATTGCCTATAACAGACAGGTGGAGTGTCAAATTATTTGCACTCGATCTTCTAGTTCCAGCTACTAAAAATATTTATTTTTATTATCACATTGCCAACCAACTACATGATTGAACCATTTAAGAACAGAAGAGGTAGAGATGTAAAATACTGTGACACTTATCGCTAAGGTCCGTCTCGGGATCTAGGTAATTAAATAGGCTAATTAATACACTAAATTTTAAAATTACAAGTAGGCCTATTTATTACAACTAAAAGGTTTACAAAATAAATAATAAACTAATTATAATGAAGTAATACAATAAATAACTTTAATACCTAATTTACTTAGTACTACTTACAAACAATTATACAGAATGCACAAACACAAAAATTATAGCCTAAACAATGCACATACACAATACGACAGAATAACAACAGTTAACCAATCCCCGGACACGTTGACCTTTTCTAACGCACCGATAGCACACGCAATAAACACTTGTCAAAGATCAAACGAATACTAACTCTCCGACTACACTTAGGGCCCTCTTTATATAGGTAGATCAATGAGATTTCTAGAAAAACAGAGAGATTCGATGCAATAATAAAATATAAAAATCCTTTTTATTGATTCTTGAGAAATATTAAGTATGTAAACAAGTCACAATAGAATAAAAAGTGTTACAGGTAACCAACCAATCCTAGAAATAGTTGTACAACAAAGACCCTACCTTACTATACGCGGCCTTTTTTAAATATCCTTTTATAACTAACGCTATTGTTACTTTGTCACTCTATTATTAACTATTTAACACTTTATGAACTTCTAGAAGTCTCTCGAACCACATTCTTTTTCGATATTGTCACAATACACTAGTCAGAGTTATATCCTCTGAGAGGGAATTTCATTACAGCCAAATAATGTAGTAAATGAAGGAAGGTATCAATTGCAGGTTGGAAAGTAAATGCTTTTCAGAGAGCCCGGCATACTTAGTATACTTTTTCACTTAGTGAAGAAGGTAATTGTAAACCACCTCAGTCCTAGTTTTACTTTGGAAAGCCTCTACAGGTTCAAATCAGCCTTTCAGCTGATTACCTTATTTACAATGCCATAGACTATTCATAGTAGGTTATCTTGACCAAAATTAAACCATATTACCGTTCGAGCAGCGCTGAGAATCTAAGCACTGAATAAAACAATAAAAGGGTACAAACAAATAATACGGAAATTTTCAACAGATGCTCTCTGGAAGAATCCCCCTCGAGGGACAGACCTAAGGGAAATAAGTGTGTCTAGGCATGGAAAAGATGACAAGAGTCGATTTTCTGATAGATGTGGACCTGGAAGAGACATGTTCGCTAACCCGAGGTAGCAAAAGCGTTTGTAGATTAGTGATAGAAATTTTCTTTCTTTTTCTCTCGCCCAACATAAAATATAGGGAGACAAAGTATTGTTTTCGAAACCATAGGCAAGAGAAAGTAAAAATATTGTTGGTGCATTGCACACATTCAGTCTATCGTAAGCTGGACAAAGAAATATTTTCTTCCCAGGTTGTGCATACACATCTGGAAAACTTCCTATAAAAACTAAAAAACTTGAAGTTCTTTAAAAAATTACCAAATACATCTCTGCAGAACATGAATTATCGGGTGTTTATAAATGAATATCGGGGTTTTAATGCTCTACAATATTTAATACATTATACTTTCAGTTATAAATGATAAATCAAACGAAAGTGCAACTCAAGCAGTTTTGTTTTTAGCGTTGTTGGTAGCAGTGCGCAATGTTTCCACCGCCAGCCATTAGAAAGCGCTCGTAGCAAAGATGGCGACTAACGAACAGAAAGCATTTTGAGTTTTACAGTTCGCAAAGACGGAATCAGTAGTTACTGTGCAACGTGCGTTCCGTATTAATTTCGGTTGTGAACCTCCAGATGATAATAACATCCGTAGATGGTATCATCAGTTTGAAGATACCGGCTTCCTATGCAAAGGGACGACCAAGTGTTAGTGCGGAGAGCGTTGTGCGAATGCGAGGGTTGTTTACGCGTAGCCCACAGAAATATGTTCGGAAGGCTAGTCGTGAATTAGCAATTCCTGTAACGACTGTTTGGAAAGTTTTACGAAGACGCTTACAATTACGTCCTTATCACTTGCAGTTGGTACAGCCTCAAAATCCCGCAGACTATGGTTTACGTGTCAACTTTGCTAACGAAATGTTGTTGCATGAAGATTTTCTACATCATGTTGTCTTCAGTGATGAGTCGACCTTTCACCTTAGTGGACAAGTGAATACTCATAATGTGCTAATCTGGGGCACAGGAAATCCTCACGCGATGGTACAAGTGCAACGGGACTCCCCTAAATTGAATGTTTTTTGTGCCATGTCCCGGCGGAAAGTTTATGGGCCTTTCTTTTTCGTTGAAGCAACTGTAACTGGTGCTTCTTACCTTGATACTCTACAGCTATGGCTCTTCCCTCAGTTGGTAAATGAAGAGCCAGAGAACTTAATTTTCCAGCAAAATGGTGCACCGCCTCACTAGCATAACGAAGTACGCGATTGGCTGAACGTCACTTTACCCGACCGCTGGATTGGCCGCTGGATAGGGGTGTAATGACAGGGCTCGTTTTCCATGGCCTCCACGGTCACCCGATCTGACGCCATGTGATTTCTATCCTTGGGGGTTCATTCATAAAGGATCGTGTGTATGTGCCTCCACTACCAGCTGACCTTCCCAAATGAAGAATCAGGATTAAAGCAGCTGTTGCAACAATTACTCGAGAGACACTAAACAACGTTTGGGAAGAACTCGCATATCGTCTTGACGTACGTCGTGTGACGAATGGTGCGCACATTGAACACTTGTAGGCATTTGTGTAAAACTGTTTGAGTTGCTCTTTCATTTGATGTATCACTTATAATTGTAAGTATAATGTAGTCTATTAAATATTATAGAGCATTAAAACCCCGCTATTCATTTATAAACACGCGTTACTCGTAATAACAAAAATAAAGAGTGCATAGTAACAGGAAAAATCATTGTTGGTACATTGCACACATTCCATCTATCGTAATTTGGACAAAGAGATATTTTTCTCCAGGTTGTGCATACACATCTGGAAAATTTCCTATAAAAACTAAAAAACTTCAAGTTCTTTAAAACATTGCCAAATACATCTCTGCAGAACATAAAGTATTTTATGACAAATTGTTTTCCTGGGAAGCACAGGAAGAAAATGAAGCCGTAGCAGATTCAAATTCTGATGTTGAGACCTAATTCTTGTTTAAAAATTATTATTTATTACAAGTTTTGAAGTAGGCCTATTTATGTATTTTTTTAAAAATAAATTATCATTAAAAATTTTATTTTAATGGGAAAAAAGTAGCTATATTAAGTAGGTATCTTATTATCCTCACTTTCAACATTCAAAATCTCTAGTTTCCATGCATCAGTCCAATTTTCAAAATAATTTATTTCGCTCAAATATTGTGTATTCTTTAATTTGTTTTCATATTCTTTTTCTCAAACAAATTTTCTTTCAGAAAAGTTGTTACATGATAGTCTAAAATGCTCTGATTCTTAGATAATCAGTTTTTTGTCGTTCCCCAAAAATTCACTGTATGAACTCATGCCCCATTTGCATTAAGGGGAGACTGTACTTTGTATCCCGCCAATGTTAAATTTTTTATTTTTAGCTACATTTTTCATAGGATTGGTAAAATATAGGGAAATGAAACTTTACATACTATACAGGTGTTGGGTTTCTTTGAGAGCTGCTGACATTTTTTCAATTAAACTTTGGACCATACCATTTTTTTTAAATTACGAATAACATAAAATTTTTACAAATTGTTTTCCATGTGTTTTGCGTATTATTAATTTTTGGAGCTTCTGAGGAAGTCATAAAAATGTCGGTATAATATGTTGATATACAAGATAATTAACTGGTAAAAATTTCAGCCTGGTGAGTCGACTGGTTTCTGAGAAAAATGTACCTTAGTGTAAAAAATCTAAATTTACGGGAAAAAGTAAGAAACAAGAAGGCACAAATAAAAAACAAAATGTACAAAAACAAGTAAATTTTCCATCAACAGTTGTTTAGAAAGCTGAACCAACAGCTGAGAATGCAAAAAACCGTGATGCAGATATTTTAAAAACTAAAATTCTCTTAGCACTAAAACGAGCAGTATAAAATTGTGAAAAATATTCGTTCATGGTAATATGATAATTTTTCTGTGTAAACTTGATAAAAACTTAATATTTTCATAAAAAAATTATTTTTTGACGTAATTTAATGTTTTTTATTTTGGTAGATTAGGCCTAAACTATTGAAAAACATAAAAAAAACAAAAATCGAAATTTTTAGTTAAAACCATCGTGCAATCTCCCCTTAAGTGATTTAAATATGAAATCTTACCCGATTGCAATAGTCTAAGAGCACTACAATGACTATAGAATTTTATGATTTTATTGAAGTAGAAGGGTACAATACGATGTAGAATGAAGTAAAAACGGTACAGAGTGAGCCCCGATGGAGTTGTCACATCACTTTTCTAATTTCAATACAGAGGCGTACATGTATTGTGATTGTGAAAACACGATGGTTATCAGTAAGTAGACGTTCACTATTTTTACCCATTGTACTTTGGGTGACAAAAGATTGTCTCGTTGAAATTGTGAACTGAACTCTTATCAGATTGGAAATTATAAATAAAATTCATGCCGGTCCAGCTATTTTTGTGTCTCCCTTTAGACCACGGCCTTTATGATTTCATCTCTGATTATTATTCAGACAAAACTTACTTGTCCTATTTGTCTATTCACATATTCATCTCTACAAATTATTTCAATGAAAATTTGTATTATGAAATATGAATGTATTCAACTCTTTCCGGCTCCATATTTATTCCTTTTTTCTCTGGTGTTTTTTTTATAGACTATGGGTAAATAATGTATCTTCAAACAATTTTTTTGTACTACATATGGAGTTTTTTTACTTTCTCTTGCTTATATGAATATAAGTTATAGGAAGGAAAGTAATGTTTTCATGCCGATTTTTTGAAATCGAATTTTCACCAGATCCACTCATTTTCAGACCTCCTGAACCCAAAAAAAACATGTTTTGAGTGTGGTATGTGTGAACAAAATATCTCAAGAATGAAACATCGTACGAACTTAAAACTTGAAACTTAAGTTAGATACCACTAGAGAACCTGACAGGAACATTTTCATCAAAATCGGTCAACCGGCAGTAGTAGTTTATTCGTGTCATTTTTCACTTTTTCAGATTTTCTCAAAAAAACGGCTTCTACGATTTTTTTAAAAATCGCTTCTTTTAGGCCTACTACATTTATTATGCTCTACAATAAAAGGTAGGCGCCATGTCTGATTAAAATCTTGGGAAGGTTGTTATCTTGTAAAAAAATTGCTTTTTGAGATTGCGACTTGTATTTTAGCGATAGGCTAAATTGTGTAATAAAAGTTGTAGAGAATTTAAAATCCTACAACCTATTTTCAAAAACATATTTGTATAACACTTAGTTTAGCGGTAATTAGCGATTTTGTTTTTTCTCACGAAAACGCGTAAAAAATAGATTTTTTTAAAGATTTCAGCTTTAGTAGATTATGGATTTTACAACAAATGTGTATGTAATCAAATTTATAGGAATTTGAAAGATCTACAACTTTTATTACAAGCATTTTCTCTACAGAGCCTAGTTTAGTGTCAGAGTGATTTTTCGTATATTTTTAAGCCAAACTGAAATTGATGTTCATTTTGCGTCTTTCACTCATGATTAAAATTAGGTTATTTTTATTGAGGTTAGTTTTTTGTTTATTTCTAATGTTTTATTACTAATAGGCCTACTGTATTAGGTTATATTGTTCATTATTTGCATTGGCAAGAGAAAGTCATGCGAGTGTTTCATATCAGATTTTTTGTTTTAGTTAAATTTTTAATGAATATCTGGTGTTACATACTCACATAATTTTCTCTTAGCAATATAAATAATGAAAATATAACCTGGGTAATCAAAGTAAAGAATTTAAATGAAAAATATAACCTAATGTTAGGTCTAATAATGCATGAATGAAAGTTCTGACCTTTCCAACAGTAAACGAATTTTCAAAATCGGTTGGGTAGTTTCTGAGATTACTCTGTCACCTTCGCTTTCTTTGATGAGATACAGTGCGCTCAACTTTCTCCATAATATCATACCTACTCTAAAACTCCACCAATGCATAGTAGAGCTGGTGTCGTCATAGTGAATAACAATCATAAATTTATTTTCTGATTTTCTGTGAGAAACCATCGAAAATTAATTAATTAATTAATTAATTTCACAAGAAAAAAAAAAGACTATTCTTATTGGGAAAGAGAAGTTTATTTTAAAATACGGTGAAGATAGAATATCAGACACGGAAATTGTGCATATGTGTGAGGTTATGTTTGTGTTTCTGTTTACATTGATTTTTTGTAAGTATTTTTCATAAACTATTGTTATATGTATAAAAATCCTCCCTGTTTCCATTGACTATGGAGCAGGGAGTTATGGACAATCTCTTCAATCACGAAGAGAACTTGAAGGTGATCAACGCTCACCTAGATGTCGCACCTGAGACAACTGGTACGCAGAAAATGGCATGGACTAAGGTCATGTCTAGTAAAAAACGTCCGTTGGATACGGAAAAGAGTCCCGCTGACTCGGAATTGCCTCCTTCTAAGTTTCGAGTCCCAACAACAAATAAATACGGACCTTTAGAATCGTTACAAGAAGACTCTTGCAAGCCTCCACCAATTTATTTAAAAAACGTAGAACTGCGCGACTACAAAACCTTAATGTCTCAGTTGAAGAGTACAGTAACTGGTGACTTTGAATTTCAAGCGACTAACAACGACGGGGTAACCATTTACCCAAAAACATCCGAAACGTACCGTACTCTTGTACACCGATTAAGAGAATTGGGACGCAATTTTCATTCATATCAGCTACCCCACGAAAAAGCATACAGAGTCGTAATACGTCATTTGCATCCTAGTATCGATCCGTGTGAGATCAAGGATTCTCTGGAACAACTGTCTTTTAAGGTAAGAAACGTTGTCAATGTTTTACAGGCTGGTACAAGAGTGCCCTTACCATTATTTTTCGTTGATCTTGAGCCTGACAAAGATAACGAAAAAATCTTTAATGTTAAATCCTTGTTAAGCACACGCATTAAGGTTGAAGAGCCAAAAAAGAAAAGTGACGTAGTTCAGTGCAAAAGATGTCTACGATTTGGACACACCCGCTCGTACTGTAATCATCCGTTCAGATGTGCACGCTGCAGCAACTCTCATCCAACTGCTGATTGTCAAAGAGGTGCCAATGAACCCCGAGTCTGCGTTCTTTGCAAAGGCAATCATTCGTCCACGTACAAAGGATGTCAAACATATAAAGAACTGAGAGATAAAAGAAATTTTAATTTTGGTAAATATTCTGTTAATAAATCTCATGTAATGTTGGAGCCTCCAGTCACTGTTGCAGTCCCCGTGAGTACCTCGGTAAAGTCAAATCATACACAGTCCACTCATACTCACACCGTCCCCCTTTCTCGTGACCCGAGATTGAATTCACGGTCATACGCTCAGATGGCTGCTCCTTCCCTTCGGCAGCAGCCATCTCATACTCGGTCATCTCAGTTATTCCAGCCCTCTCAGCAGCCATCTCAGCCTTCCATGACATTCTCAACTCTTTCATCAACAGACCCCTTAACGACTCAGAATCCTTATGATCATTTTACAGCCACTCTTAACACTTTTTTTACACGCTTTCAGGACCTTTTGACACCTCTCATTACTACGCTTAATATGGTCGTTAACAAGTTGCTAAGTCATATCAATGGCTGAAACCAGCAGGTCCCTCGTCGTTGCTCTCTGGAACTCAGCAGGTCTTGTACGTCATGTTCACGAACTCAAACAATTTTTACATGACAATCGGGTAGACATTGCACTTATTACAGAGACACACTTTAAGGACACAACACACTGCCATATCACTGGTTACACACTATATCGAAGTACACATCCAGATGGAACTAGCCATGCAGGGTCGGCTATTTTTGTTCGTAATAGTATTAGTCATAATTCGTTCCCTCCGTACAGAAAATCGTACATTCAGGCTACCACGGTAGAAGTATCTTTAATCACTCATTCCCTTACCCTTTCTTCTGTGTACTGCCCGCCTAATCATAATATATCGCGCGAACAATTTACACATTTCTTCAATTATCTAGGAAAAAATTTCATTGCAGGTGGTGACTTTAATTCAAAACATCAACAGTTTGGATGCCGAGTTACAAACCCGCGGGGAAAAACTTTATATGATGTTGTAACTCACAAAAAATATTTTTATTATGCCCCTGCAGAACCCACTTACTATCCCCACAATAATCGTTGCCTCCCAGATATTCTAGATTTCTTTGTATCGTCTAAATTCTTCCCCTACTACGAACTTGAAACTCTTCCTGATCTGTCATCTGATCATACACCCGTAATACTTACGTTAAACTCTCAACCAACCAAATTAAGGTACAGGCATTCCCTAACATCTGGTAAAATAGACTGGAATAAGTACCAACGTATATTGTCAGAAACAACAAACCTGGGAATTTCCCTCAAAACCCCTAGTGAAATCGAGCGTGGAGTGGAAATCTTCACAAAGAATCTACAAAGCGCAGCTTGGGACAGTTGCGAAGGAGAGAACATGGAATTTAAACACATACCTAACGTTCCTTCTTACATCCGTCGAATGATAGTTGCTAAGCGCCGATGTCGTCGTTTATGGCAGAGAAACAGATACCCCAGCGTTAAAGCAGAACTTAATAGGCTAAATCGTCGTTTACAGGTTGTCCTTTCGCGTTACAGAGCAGATAGATTTATGGCTTTCACTGAGACACTCTCTACTCAAAACAAAACACTTTGGCACACGACAAGACGAATTCTTAACTATAACAATCCTTCATTTAGTCTACAACGACCTGATGGTTCTTGGGCGACCACCAATAAAGAGAAAGCAGAAATGCTTGCTCAGCACTTGCATAACACATTCCAACCACACAACCTACAACACAAAGATCATCCGAACATAGAAAATTTCCTTAATGCTCCTCTGCAACTTCGCCTTCCCCCGAAGCCAGTTTCCCCCGGGGAACTCTTCCGAGCAATTCACGACCTGCCATTAGGCAAAGCCCCGGGATATGATCTTATTACTTCAATACTTTTGCGCCATCTTCCTAGGAAATCCATCATACTCTTAACTCACATCTACAATTCCATTCTCCGAGTCACTCACTTCCCTATTCAGTGGAAGTATTCTATCATAATTCTCTTCTTAAAACCAGACAAACCACCTCACCAACTAACTTCTTACAGGCCAATTAGCTTACTCTCTATTCTGTCCAAACTATTTGAGAAACTCCTTCTACCACGCCTAGTACCGTTTATCGATGCTTCAAACACAATTCCTGATCATCAGTTCGGATTTCGTTCATCTCATTCCACGCTTCAGCAATGTCACCGACTAATTGATATAATCTCTTCAGCTCTTGAAAACAGACAATATTGTTCGGCCGTGTTTCTTGATGTATCTCAAGCCTTTGATCGGGTCTGGCATGATGGACTCCTATACAAATTGAAACTAATACTTCCAGATAGCCTGTATCTAGTAATAAAATCGTTTCTAGTGGAACGTTACTTTAGAGTAAAACAAGGTGACGAACTTTCTGGAATGTACGAAGTCAATGCTGGTGTACCACAAGGAAGCGTACTTGCACCAAGGCTGTTTTCTGTAAGCACCAGTGACATACCAAATTGTATCTATACAACTATGGCTATGTTTGCTGATGATATGGCAGTTCTTGCGGTTGATGCCGATCCTGTAATTGCAACTCGAAAGACACAAAACCATTTACACCAGATAGAGTCATGGCTTAAACTTTGGAAAATTAAAATTAATGAAAACAAATCGCAACAAATGACGTTTACTCTTAGACGACAAAACTGCCCAACCGTTTACATTAATAATATTCCGCTACCTCACACTACTCAAACACGCTACTTAGGCTTACACTTGGACAGAAAACTTACATGGAACGCACATGTTACACACACACGCCACAAACTCAAAACACGCTTCTATCAACTAAAACGCTTACTCGATAGACGTTCTAAATTAAATATGTCACACAAATTAACAATCTACAAGACAGTCTTAAGACCAATCTGGACATATGGAGTTCAACTTTGGGGATCTGCTAAACCCTCACACACGAAACGTATACAAGCGATTCAGAACAAGATTCTACGAACGATAACGCAATGCCCCTTTTACATCACAAACTCAATGTTGCACAAAGACTTACAAATGCCATACGTAATTGATGTCGCGAAACAACTATACAAGACGATGCATGACAAATTTGAACTACACGACAACCCTCTCATACAAAACATGTACACTAGGGCGATACCGGGTACTCAGCGCAGACGTTTGAAGCGCCTCTGGCCAAGAGATCTTCTTGGCCAACTGTAGGACTGTGGTGATGACTGCACGCTCCTTCAAGTAAATCAAGTTTTGAAACAGCTTCACATTTAGAAATTGTTATATTAATTTAATAACAGATACTAAATTTCAATTAAAAGTGTCAAAAAAAAAAAAATGCATAGTATGTCCCTGTGGCGATATTTCGATGTGGTATTCAATGAATCAGTTCCTTTGACATCTTTTTACTTTCTCTTGCCTATATGAATGAATAGGCCTACATAAGAAGAAAAGTATTGTTTTCATGTCGATTTTTAGAACTCTAGTTTTTACCGGATATACACGTTTTCAGACCCTCTGAAACCAAGAAATAGTTTTTAGCGATTGTTCTGTGAATGTGCGCGCGTGTGTGCATGTGTGCGTGTGAACATAATATCTCAAGAACGGAGTAACATCGTACGTAGTTCAAACTTGAAACTTAAGCTATATACCACTTAAGGACGCGACACGAACGTTTTCATCAAAATCGGTCAACCAGCAGTAGTAGTTTATTCGTGTCATAGCCTACTTAAGTTTTTTTGCGATTTTCTCAAAAACGGCTCCAATGTTTTTTTTACAAAACGCCTCGACTACATTTTTTATTTTCTACAAGATAGGGTAGGCGTCATGTCTGCTGAATTTCTCAGGGAGGCTGTTCTCTCGTAGAAAAAATGTTTTTTTTTAGATTGCAGCCTAAATAAGTAAAACATTCGGATTAATAATGCTTTTTAATGCTTTTTTGTGCAAAAGTGTAAAAATAAAACTTGTAGAAAATTAAAAACCTACAACTTTTAATATCAACATTTCTTTGTGTAACGCTTAGTTTAGCAGTAATAGTGATTTGCTGGTATTTTCTTCGTGAAAATTTGTAAAAAGTGGATTTTTGAAGATTTCGGCCTTAGTATGCATTTATCGACAAAAGTGAATATTCAAATTGATAGAAAATTGTACGATCTACAACTTTTTTAGAAGATTTTTCTCTACACAGCCTAGTTTAGCGTGAAAGAGTGATTTTCCGTATTATTAAGCCAAACTAAGTTTGGTTTAATTTTGCATCATTCACTCATGATTAATATTAGGTTATTTTTTTCTTTTAAAATTAGTTAGGTTTTCTGTTTATTTCTAATTTTTTTTACTAATGTTAGGTTTTATTGTAAGTTTTTTCATTGGTAAGAGAAAATTGCATGAGTGTTTCACACCAGATTTTTTTATCATCAGTCTCTCGACTGGTGTGATGCAGTTCTTCAAGCTGTCCTATCTTGCGCAAGTCGTTTCATATCTACATACCTGTAACACCCTACATCTTTTGTAATTTGCTTTAAATAGTGTAACCTTTGCCTCCCCCTACAATTTACTCCCTCAATATTACACTCCATTATTGATAGATCAATACCTGGATGTCTTTAGATATGCTCCACTAGCATATCCCTTCTTCTTGTAAGATATTTCCATATACTTTTTCTTTCATCCACTCGTCTAAGAACCTCTAAATTACTTATTTTGTCCAACCACCTAATCTTCAAAATTTTCTTATTACACCACATTTCAAACCCTTATATTCTCTTCGTTTCTACAACCCCTAACCCCCACGTTTCACTGCCATACAATGCTACACTCCAAACATAGTGTTTTAAGAAATTTTCCTAATTTTTAAATCAATGTTTGTATTCAGAAAGCTGATTTTTTATTGACATCACTTGACGCGAGAAGATGAGTGAGAAACTGGTAAAATTTAGCGCTGCGTGCGGTTCTATTCGCAGGACAATAGGATAGAAAATGAGAAAGGACACTCAAATGAAATTTTGTGGAGCAATGGGTGTACCACTCATAACTTATTATGAGAGTGAAAAATGGGTGTCATTACAGAGGAATGAATCTCGTATCCAGCTGAAATAAGAGTTTTGCAGGGAGTCAAAGATTGTACTTGATTAGATAGAGTAGGTAACGAAGCTATACGTGCCGAGTTAAATTTTCAATCACTTTGTGACACGTTAAGAATATATAAGAGAAACTGGTTCCACCATTTACTTCGCTTGCCAGGACACGACTCCCTCTGCGAGCATGGAAATATTAAATTAGAGGGAAGCGAGGCTTGGAAAGACCTAAAAAGAGATGGATACCGGAACAGATCATTGAGATTAACCCTTGATAGATGATGATGACGATCACTTGACATTGGCAAGAAAGATATGTAGCTATATATGAGTATTTCACATCAAATTTCTTTTTCCATCAATTTGCCTTCCTAATTATTGAACATCTTTTGTAAATTTAACCGATTTTGACTCTGTTCTGAACAAAATTGTAATAAATTTCATCTACCCCATTAAAGTTAGCAATTGCGCCTGCGCTGTGCATAGGAGCAATTTTTAGTGGTAGCGAAAGTAGACAAGAAACATAAAAGTCTTAGATTAGATAAGATCTGAGAGAAGAGAAAAAATGAGATGGTTATCGGAAGATAGGTGAAAGCTATGTTGTGACAGTTTTTAGATGATCAAAGAATAAAGAAAGAAGAAAGATGTAGATCAGTTTTTAGGAAACGTATGCTCGATGTTTACAATAGAAATGACATGTGATAAAAGGCCACAAGGCCAGACTACATTAAAGGCAGTTCTCTGTCTATACTAAGCAAAGAAACAATGTGCAAGATGTCTGAAAAAGAATTATTCTATTGTTGTGTAAAAATAAAGACAGATTTTCTGCTTTGACATAAGCTTTAAGCGAGACAATATGTCGATGGTATTTCTAGCTTCTGTAGGCCTATTATTACTCACGTTATTCGGATATCAACAACCAATTTTTAACATTTTTTCTAGATATTCGTAGTGTTTGTTTTTAGGAAGTATTTAAGCGTTTGAGTTTAAAGTTTAAGCGTTTAAGTTTGAACGGTTTAGTTTAAAGTTTAAGCGTTTATGATTAAGCATTTAAACGCGATTAAGCTTTTAATTTAAAGCGTTTTAGTTTCAGTTTGTAAGTTTAAAGTTTAAGCGTTTATGCGTTTAAGTTTAAAGTGTAAGCGTTTAAGTGTTTAAGTTTTAAGGTTAAATTTTAACCGTTTGAGCGTTTAAGTGTTTAAGCGTTTAAGAAAGTGTTTAAGAAAAATGTTGGGTGGTTTTAAGGAAGTTTACAATTCGGTAATCATGAAATTCTAGTAAATATTTTAGAAAATTTTAAATTGACTTCAAAACAAATCCAGTCATTAGAGTAACATTTGCATACATTCACCCAAAACAGGTAGGTGTAGGGTTAAATTATTTACACTCGATCTTCTAATTCCAGGGCTATAAAAAATAGTTCTGTTTTTTATAAAATTGTCAGTCAATGACTTGACAGGAGTATTTAAGAACAGAAAAGGTAAGGTGTAAAAAACACTAGTCAAAGTTATCTCTTCTGAGAGTAATGAATTTCATTGTACAGTAATCCCTTGGTATCCGCGAGTTTGGCATCCGCGGGTTTCGGTTATCCGCGGACTTTGTTCGTGGTCCTAAAACCTTAAAATACGTACGTAATCTTACCTTCTATACACCGTAAGTCTACTTGGTTTGAGGTGGGGAAGTCATACAATTCCGAAAACATGTGTCACTATATGTGTTTGAAATTTTAGAAATTTCAAACACCAATGGCGGATGAAGTTTTAGAAATCATTCACAACGTGGAGACTGAGGGTGTTGCTCAAATCGACAACATGGACATAGAAGAAATGATCCAAAGCCATAACCAGTAACTAACTGTGGAGGAGTTGGAGGAACTGATGACACCCAACAATGATATAGCCGATCCTAAAACGAAGCCAAGCATTTCTTCACAAACCATCAACGAGACCCTCAGCATTGCAACGCAGCTCGCTGATCACTCATTGGAGATGGATTCCGTCATGAAAAGGGCCCTTCAATTCAAAAGAGGACTTCAGGAGCTGATGACACCATACGAAGAAGTCTACAAGGAGTTTGAAAAGAAGAAGTAAACAGCCACAACTATTTTAAAGTAAACTAAATTTTTAATGCACACAGTAATGATTTTTTAAATATTCATAGATTATAATAATAGTAAAATGTTCCTATAACTATTAAACACTAAAACGACTGCAGGACTTTTCCTTCAAAACCTAACCCCCATCTTTTCGTTCATATAAGGTATCATCTTCTGCGGTTTTACGAACCGCGGTAGCCCTCCGGAACGTAACCCCCGCGGATACCGAGGGATTACTGTACATCAATATCCTGTGGTGAATGAAGTGAAGATGGAATTTGTAGGGTGGAAAGTAGAAGCTTTTCAGAGGGCCTGAAATGCTGATAAGTATATTTTTCCACTCAGTGAACAAGGCAGTTGTAAGCCATCTCACTTCTCCTTTTACTTAAAACCCTCTACAGGTTCAAACCAGCCTTCTTGGTGATGAACCAAAAAAAAAAATAATAATAATCTAAATATATAGAATCTACAGTGATATTCCTTAATGAATTAATATTAGGTCTATGTTATTGGGAAGGAATGTCAATGTTTACAGTTAAAACAAATCTGGTGTGAAACACCCTCACGACTTTCTCTAGCCTATGTAAAAATGAAGAAAATACCCATATTTTAGAACCCAAAACTACAGAAAATGTGTCTTTGAGTTCTGGGGTCTAGGAAACATGAAACATATTTCCAGTGAAAACGCAAATTTCGAAAAATCAACATGAAAATGATACTATCCTGCCCTATGTACTCATGTGGAGCAAGAGAAAGTAAGCTGCGAAAAATCCCTTTCATGAGACTACGTGACTCATGGCTGGAGGCAATTTTTAAAAAGGCTTACCTTTGACTTATGGCAAGAACTATTAGCCTAATGATTTCTGTATTTACTCTTTAAGAGGAATTGGATGACACTATTTTGTTTCCAAATTCCGACTTTGATTTCTTAACTTCCGGTTTTGGGCAATTTCCGGTCAAACGGAAACTTCAAACTCAATGATTTGTGTATCTAGTTACTAAGGGGAATCGAATGAAACTTTTTTTATTTTTGAATTTCGACTTTGATTTCTTGACCTCCGGTTTTCGGCCACTTCTGGTCAAAACCAGATATTCTAACCTATCTTAGGCGCAATAACTTTTTATGTAGATTACAATCCGATCCGAAAACTGTTTGTTGTTATCTCGTGTAGTTTCTGACTTTGATTTCTTGACTTACGGTCAAAACAGGAATTTTAAACTCAATCTAGGTCCACAAACGTTTCATGCAGATTGTTGTTGTTTAGGTCAACAGCCGGAAGGCTGGTTTGAACCTCTAGAGGTATACTAAGTAAAAACGAGGAGTGAGGTGGTTTACTATTGCCTTCCTCACTGAGTTAAAAGTGTATGCTTATCAGCATGCCAGGTCCTCTGAAAAGCACTTATTTTCCACCCTGCAAATGACACCTTCACATCATTCACCACAGGGTCTGGCTGTATAGTGAAATTCATTACTCTCAGAGGAGATAACTCTGAGTAGTGTCTTTTGCACCTCTACCTCTTCTGTTCCTAAATAGTTCAGTCATACAATTGGCTGACTATGTGATAAGAAACTTTTTTTGTAGCCCTGGAACAAGCAGATCGAGTGCAAATAATGTAACACTCCACCTGCCCGTTATGGGCAGTTATCCAGATTATGAATCCAAAAATTGTTTCCAAATTCCGACTTTGATTTCTTAACTTCCGGTTTTGGGTAATTTCCGGTCAAACGGGACTTCAAACCCAATGATTTGTGTATCTAGTTAATAAGGGGAATCGAATGACACTTTTTTGTTTCCAGATTCCGACTTTGATTTCTTGACCTCCAGTTTTGGGCCACTTATGGTCAAAACCGTAAATTCAAACCCAATTCAGGCGCAATAACTTTTTGTCTAGATTATAAATCCGAAAACTGTTTGTTGTTATCTCGTGTAGTTTCTGACTTTGATTTCTTGACTTATAGTTAAAACAGGAATCTTAAACCCAATCCAAACCCACAAACGTTTAATGCAGATTATGAATCCGAAAATTGTTTGTTGTTATATTTTTTAATTTCTGACATCAGGGTGTGACGAACAGAAAATGATAGATGCCAATTTTAAAAATTGCCACCAAAAATATACAATAAATACCCATGGATATTAGTAGTTTCCCACGCAAAGCGCCCTTTTAATTTCAAATATTTTTAATATTACACCATTGAATAAGTAATGAAATATCCTTTGTAACCCTTACAGTATCGGCGAATGTTTTTGATCCAGAATAAAGACAATTGTTTTAAAATATTGTACTGTATTTTTAAAGCAATTGAATTCGATTGGGTAAAATGAAATCAAAGGGACTTGTGTTTCACAATGACATATTTCATTAAGGAGTAAGTGCGTACTTATATTAATGTAAACAAAACGATTAGTAAACAATAAAGTAAACAAGAGTGGATTTAGGTATTCTTTTCTTAATTTGGTATTTATTCTCATTCCAATGTTTCCGAACAATTGTTTTTTTAACGAAGCTTTCCAAGTGCATATTTGTCTTGAATGAGCAAATGCTCTTAATTAGGCGAAAACCCTTTTCAGGAGTACTATACACTTCGTTAAAAATATATTTACATAATAAATTATTATTATTAGTTTTTAGCGATTGGTGTGTGTGTGTGTGTGTGTGCGTGTGTGTGTGTGTGTGCGCGTGCGTGTGCGTGTGTGTGTGTGTGCGCGCGCGCGCGCGCGTGTGTGTGTGTGTGTGTGTGCGTGTGTGTGAACAGAATATCTCAAGAACGGAACATCGTATGAACTTGAAACTTGAAACTTAAGTTAAATACCACTACCGGACCCGACACGAAAATTTTCATCAAAATCGGTCAACCGGAAGTAGTAGTTTATTCGTGTAATTTTTCACTTTTTTCGATTTTCTCAAAAACTGGTCCTACGATTTTTTTTAAAATCGCCTGGTTTGTTAAATTTTTTATTCTCTACAAGACAGGGTAGACGTCATGTTTCCTGAAAGTCTTGGTGAGGCTGTTTTCACGTAAAAATATAGTTTTTTTTAGATTACGGCTTTAATATGCAATTTAGCGCAAAAATTTATATAATAAAAGTTGATGAAAATTAAAAATTCTACATTTATTTCAATAATTTTTTTATAACGCTTAGTTTAGCAGTAATTAGCGATTTTCATTTTTTTCTCACGAAAACGTGTGAAAAATCGATTTTTTTACGATTTCGGCTTTAGTACGCATTTTACGACAAAAGTGTAATTAATAAAATTTATAGGAAATTAAAATATCTACAACCTTTATTAAGCAAATTTTTCTCTACAGAGCTTAGTTTAGCGTGAAAGTGTAATTTTCCGTTTTTTTAAGCCGAACTGAGTACGATTTTCATTTTGCGTCATTCACTCATGATTAAAATAAGGTTATGTTTTTTGGGGTCAGTTTTTCGTTTATTTCTGTTTTATTACTAAAGTTAGGTTTATTGTTAATTATTTTCATTGGCAAGAGAAAGTTGCGTGAGTGTTTCACACCTGATTTTTTTTGGTTGTGATACTAGTTTTTAAGATTTTAATTAAGTAAATGTCAATATCATTATTGTTATTTATTCTAACTGTGATATTAAGTTTAAGTTTATGTGTGTATGTTTTTTGTGTTTTTTAGCGTTTTTTAGCCTATTTTGTCTGTGATGTTACTTTTTTAATGTTCTTTCATTTCTGTGATACTAGCCTATAAGATCTTAAGTATTATATAAAAAATCTGGTGTGAAACACTCACACAACTTTCTCTTGCCAATGCAAATAATTAACAATATAACCTAACATTATTACTAAAATATTAGAAATAAACAAAAAACTAACCTCTGAAAATATAACCTTATTTTAATCATGACTGAAAGACGCAAAATGATTATCAAACTCAGTTCAGCTTAAAAATACGGAAAATCATTCTTTCACACTAAACTAGGATCTGAAAAGAAAAATGCTTTAATTAAAGTTATAGATCTCTTTATTTCCTATAAAATTAGTTATATACACTTTTGTCGTATAATGCACACTAAAGCCGAAATCTTTAAAAAATAGATTTTTCACACGTTTTCGTGAGAAAAAACAGAAAATCGCTAAATACTGCTGAACTAAGCGTTATACAAAAAAATGTTTGAAGTAAAAGTTGTAGGGTTTTAAATTCTCTACAACTTTTATGAAATACATTTTTGCGCTTAATTGCATATTAAAGCCGAAATCTTAAAAACACTATGTTGTTACGTGAAAACAGCCTCACCCAGAATTTTAGCAAACATGACGCCTACCCCATCTTCTAGAGAATAAAAAATTGAGTTAACCAGGCGATTTAAAAAAAAATCGTAAGACCAGTTTTTGAGAAAATCGCAAAAAAGTTAAAAATTACACGAATAAACTGCTACTTCCAGTTGACCGATTTTAATGAAAATGTTCGTGTCGGGTCCGGTAGTGGTATGTAACTTAAGTTTCAAGTACGTACGATGTTCCATTCTTGAGATATTTTGTTCACACACAGACACACACACACACAGACCAATCGCTAAAAACATGTTTTTTTGGGTTCAGGGGGTCTGAAAACATATAGATCCGGTCAAAACTTGATTTCTTAAAATCGACATGAAAACAATACTTTCCTTCCTATATATTCATATAGGCAAGAGAAAGTAAAAATCAGCGCAGGACTTAGGATACTAATTTTAATTTAATCGCAATTAACTACACGGAAAAGACATCCACCAAAGAAGCCGGAAGAAAATACCTATAGTGTAGATGAATCTTGTGTTCGCCATTGAACAAAAAAGAAACAAAAACTTCTAAATTCTAATTAAGTAGTAAATGTATTTGTTTGTACGGTAATTTTTTCTTATAAAATAAAATATTTTCAAAAACATACAAGTACTGTACTTAAAATTTGTTTTCCTAGTTTTTATCGCAATTTTTCGATGCGGCTTGTTTTCGGGATAATACGGTATGTTTTTTGAGGTTGTTTTTTGTTTATTTTTAACGTTTTGTTACTAATGTCAGGTTATATTGTTCATTATTTGCTTAGGCAAGAAAAAGTTGTGTGAGTGTTAGACAACAGATTTTTTTTACTAAAGATTTTTTTTGTAGTAGGCCTACCATCGTATTTGAATCAACATGTAGTAACACAAGTTCGCAAAAACAAGATTTATTTACTTTTTGACGTCATCGTATGCCTCCAACAGTGTAAAATAACAAGAAACATCTCGTACTAAAAAGACCACGTAAGTTATTGGATTATGGGTGTACGGTGTTTTACTTAGCAACGTTCTGAATCGCAATTTTTTTTTTATTCCTAATTTGAGTACGTTGCAATCTGTTCAATTGAGAACAATAAGCAACCCCATGACCCAATGAGATGAGGATGATGTGTATGACGTGTAAATGAGGTGTAGTCTTGTACAGACCCAGGCCGACCATTCCTGAGAGAGTATGGTTAATTAAACCCCAACCATCAAAGTACACCGGTAACCACTGTCTAGTATTCAAATCCGTATAAAAGTAACTACCTTTGCTAGGATTTGAACCAGAAACCTTCGTCTCCGAAAATCAGCTGTTAAACAGGTGATTTCTGGTGTGAAACACTCACACAACTTTCTCTTGCCAATGCAAATAATTAACAATAAACCTAACATTAGTAATAAAACATTAGAAATAAACAAAAAACTAACCTCAATAAACATAACCTAATTTTAATCATGAGTGAAAGACGCAAAATAGAAAATGTCTCAGTGTGGCTTAAAACTACGGAAAATCACTCTTTCACGCTAAACTAGGCTCTGTAGAGAAAAATGCTCTCATAAAAAGTTGTAGATCTTTTAATATTCTATTAATTTTATTATAAACACTTTTGTCATAAAATGCATACTAAGGCCGAAATCTTAAAAAAATCGATTTTTCTCACGCTCTCGTGAGAAAAAAAACAGAAAAATGCTAATTACTGCTAAACTAAGCGTTATACAAAAACATCTTTGAAATAAAAGTTGTAGGTTTTTAAATTCTCTACAACTTTTATTATACACATTTTTGCGCTAAATTGCATATTAAAGCCGTAATCTTAAAAAAACAATTTTTTACGTGAAAAGAGCCTCACCAAGAATTTCAGCAAACATTACGCCTACCCTATCTTGTAGAGAATATAAAATTGAGTAAACTAGGCGATTTTAAAAAAAATCGTAGGACCAATTTTTGAGAAAATCGAAAAAAGTGAAAAATTACACGAATAAACTACTACTTCCGGTTGACCGATTTTGATGAAAATGTTCGTGTCGGGCCCGGTAGTGGTATATAACTTAAGTTTCAAGTTTCAAGTTCGTACGATGTTCCGTTCTTGAGATATTCTGTTCAAACACACACACACGTATATACACACACACACGCACGCACACAGACCAATCGCTGAAAACATGTTTTTTGGGTTCAGGGGGTCTGAAAACGTGTATATCCGGTGAAGAGTGTATTTGTTAAAATCGACGTGATAACAATACTTTCCTTCCTATATATTCATATAGGCAAGAGAATGTAAAAAGAAACCAAAGGTAAGGTGAATAATTTCATTTATACGATGTTATTTAAAAGACGAGGCGTGTTCAGAAAGTAAGTACTGGTTTTAAAAAAAATAAGTAAAACAATTTTTTTCAACACAATTTTATTTCTGCATGAAAGTCCAACCTTAAACTATTTTTCGACATAGTTTCCACCGATGTTCAAACACTTGTCGTAGCGGGTGATCAATTTGTCTATACCCTCTTCGTAGAAGGTTCCCGCCACTGACGTGCACAAAACCAAGAGACTCGGAAGTGCTTTGACTTTTCTCACACGGTACAGTGATGATGGTGAGGATTTTTTAAACAAAATTGTGACAGGTGATGAAACTTGGGTCTGTCATATCACACCGGAATCTAAACAGCAGTCAATGGAGTAGCGACACACGCAATCCCCGAAGAAACAAAAATTCAAGACGATAATGTCTGCACAAAAAAATCATGTGCACTGTCTTTTGGGATCGGAAAGATGTTTTGCTGATTGAGTTTCTTCCAAGAGGTGAAACCATTAATGCGGCAAGGTATTGTAAAACCTTAAGAAAACTAAGGCGGGCAATTCAAAACAAACGGAGAGGAATGCTCAGTAATGGAATTGTGTTGCTCCATGACAATGCTCGGCCCCATACCGCTGGTGACACCCAAACATTGGACTTGGCACCGTCTGACTACCACTTGTTCCTGCACATGAAGCCCGAGCTAGGCGGCCAACGCTTTGAAACCGACGATGAGGTGAAAACTACTGTGGATTCGTGGCTACATTCGTTGGCGGGAACCTTCTACGAAGACGGTATAGACAAATTGATCACCTGCTACGACAAGTGTTTGAACATCTGTAGAAACTATGTCGAAAAATAGTTTTTAAGGTTTGGGCTTTCATGTAGAAATAAAATTGTGTTGAAAAAAATAGTTTTACTTGTTTTTTTTTAAAAACGGTACTTACTCTCTGAACACGCCTCGTATTTTAAATAACATCGTTCGTGGGTATAAAGGCCAAACAGCGTAACCCACAATTACTAAATTTTTCAGGAGACAAAAACCTTGTAACTTTTTACACACAAACAGTACAATCAATTTAGTGTTAGTCATTAAACTAAATAGAATGACTGTCTACTTACTATAAATTTACCAATCAGTTTTGTGGTTTTAATTCTTTTATTTATTAATAAATTGTAGAGATGGTGGGTTAAGTCAAATGGCTTTATAGCTCTGGGTGATGTGGATGATAAACTTGTGGGTTAAGTCACTCGTTACTCATAAGTACACAAAAACTCATTTAGAAATTAAAAATATTTTATTATAGAACACGACAAAATAGAAAAATTACATTTTATAATTAAACATTTAAAAAAACTATCTTATTAAATATTGTCTTCTTCGTCGGTTTGCGGTAAACAATCTGGTATGGTAGTCTTGCTTGACATTTTTTCATATTCAACCTTATATCGAGATGGGATGACACCTTTTGAAAAAAGGTTCATTAAGTCTGAATGCTTTTGACATGATATTGGTAAAGAATATTTGTATAGAGGCTGAAGTTGTTGCTCTATTTTCCTTATCTTTTTTAATCTATTTTCAACAGTGATTTCACATGCAGTTGGTGAGAGTGAATACCAAATTTTAAAAATAGATAAGTCTTCTTTTTTAAATGTAGCTTTACGTATTTCTGTAAATTTTATTTGTGATCCACTAACTGTTTTATACACCCCAGAGAAAACATTATTTTTCAAATTTTTAAAATTAAAAAAGTCTTTATGGGTTAAAGTTATTACATGATATGGTTGATCTGGTCTAGAATTGGTTATTACTGTAGCCCATTCAGAAGGTGCCCATACTGTTAATTTTTTTGTGAAGTTTTCAATGGCTGAATGAACAGAGTCAGCTGGCATATAAGTGTGACCTGGAAGGAGAAACGTAATACTGACTGTCTCGACAGATTTACAGTTCATCAGAAACCAATTGATGCAATAAAACACAAAAATATTTTTATTTTGCCCAGGGCATGAGTCGCAGTATAGTGATACCGATTTCACTTTACCTCTTCGATCAACTAATTGAAGGTATGATAGTAGAATGGAACATATTTCATTGGCACCACGTCTACCATCTTGCTCGCCCCAGAGAAAACAATATGCATTTTTTGAACTGACTTCGTACACAGTTTCATTATAGTAAGAGTATTTTCGAGCATAATACAATAAAATGCTGTTCCCATGCGGTGTATTCAACACCTTTTGTAGATCAAAACTGGCACAGATAAATGTATCATCAACTTTAGCACGATTTTGATCACATATATGAGCTTGATGCGATTCATTCTTCGCTGTTTCATGAACACTGAATTGCTGAATATCCAGTTCAGTTTTCTCTACCAGATTCTCAAACTTTGCACAAATCACACATTTGTCTTTTTTAGGCAAATGAAATCCTATATTGAAACGTTTAAATATTCGCTTGAATACTGACTCGCTGACAATTTGACATTTTTTTTCAGTTAACTCATTCTTGTAAAGTCTGTACAAGAATCTCATATTTTTGTGCTCTGGGAGAAGATATTTTCTATTTGTCTTGGATCTGCAGTAATGTGAGGGAACAGCCGGCAAACTTTTAATGAAATTTTCCACTTGTTTTTCATCTTCACATAGTGTCTTATTTTTTGGTACTAACTGCCCTCTTCCTTCAGGTTTTGCTGTATTTAAATCAGTTTTATTGTTTTCTGTATACCGTACTAACTGCTGTGAAATATCTAATGTTTTTAATAAGAATTGCTGGCAGACTTTGACCTTGTTTCCATCCTTCGGTAAAAAATACTGTTTGGTACATGTACGACGACTTATTTTATTACTAGTGTATTGTCTGTTTCTATCTACTCTCTTAACACATGATAAAAGAAAATCCTTTTGCCTCTGCAGGTCACTAATATTGTAATACAAATTGAAAATTGCTAACCTGTCCTCTTCAGTAAATAGATTACATGAGTTTTGGCATTTGCCATGATTACATGGGTTTGGCTTCATTGTCTTCTCAGCAATAACCTTGCCGTTGCGTTGGTGGTAACTTTTACCAGATGTTCGTAATTTGTTATTAAGGCATCTTTTGTTTTGCTTTTTTGTTTTTCGGTAACTATTTTCTCCTACAGTATCGTTTGAATTAGTAATAGAATTATTTGGATTTGCATTACTGATATTAGAAATACCACATGTTGTATCAAGTTGAAAATGTTTATCAAAATTGTTTCCTTCATTGTGACTCACAGAAACAGTACTACTTATAACATCAAACTGCTGTTCGGTTTCAATATTACATGGCATAAGGTCATTCTTTGGCAAACCTTGTAGTTCAATAACATTACTATGATTTGTAGCCAATTTTTCAATGTTTTCACTTAGAACTAATTTAGGAACTGTTGAAGTATTTAATTCATTTAAGTTAACAATTGAGCAATCATCATTTGTTACAATAATATTATTAAAATCATCACCTAACCTAAAAAAATTATTTCCATCATCTAAATTGTTTGAAAGTTCAATAATAATATTATTTTCTAGATTTTCACTACTCAGTATTGTCATACTAGACAAATCAGTAACATTATCACGCCTACTACATTCTAAATCTTTATCTATTAAAATTGTTTGTTCATTACTACTAAGGGTCGTTAAGTTAACACTTTTTTTACTGCAACAAGCAGTTTTATCAAGAAAATCCTGGTTATTAAACTCTTCTTCGTGTCCTAAATTCCCAGAAATATCATCTATTGGATAAGTTTTGGTATTGGCTGTTGTTTTATTTGTAACACTACAATCAGGAACCTTATTCTGTAAGAAAATGTCAACCTTACCACAATAAGTCTTTTTATCAGCGTTACATCCAGGTATACTGAAATCATTACTTTGGCAATCCTTTTTGGCTTTCAATAAAGTCAGTATTTTTTCAGATCGGGATTCCACAAACTGAAAATAAAAACAGATAAGATTAGTAATATTAGTGATTAAATCACTAAATCACTGATATTAGTTAATAAATCAACATGTTTCAATAATTGAAAATGTACCTGCAGATACAAATTAGGCTATACCACAGAGGCCAAGACCAAATTTTTAAAAAGTTGAAGTTAAGATAAAGATACATAGATAGGTAGGCTTTGCCTTTGCCTCCGGGTAATTTCTTATAGTTAGCAAATTACAATAGGCCTACACAACCTTATACAAAATGAACTGTCTCTTATTTTTTATAAAATCACACATAGTTTTATGAAGAACATGGTTCAGCTATTCTTAACAGTCGTATCCATAAACTGTTAACGCAACATCTACCTTAGGCTACTGAAAAATAACGTGTGTACAGTAATTAACGTAAAAGGATGAACCTCATAAAAATATAATATATTTTTATGAGGTTCATCCTTTTACGTTTGTATTTGTACTTAAGTGGTTTGTATATTATACAAACCACTTAAGTGAAACTAGGCTAGTGTTTTAGTTTTACTAAAAGTAATTTGTGGTAAACTACAAATGATGTTTTAGTAAGTTACTACTCAAATCCTTAACAAACTAGAACTTTAGATTATTATTAATAAATAAATTTCTTACCTTCTTCTTTTTATTTGTCTCCATTTTTAACAACAGCTTTAAAATTGTCTGATTCACAATAAAAATCAAACCACGAGTAGTATTAAAGCGAATCACGTTAAGAAGTGAGGTTAGATTGAGATGAGGCTTACGTCAAGTAGCCCGGTTTGAAAATGTTAAAGATGGTTGTCAACTCATAAGGTTAGGACAAGTGGCCGCGTTAAGAAATTAACTAGGAGGGTTACGTTTACTAGGTTAAGTCAATTGGCTCAATCAACGAAATTCGTTGCCAAGGGTTACGTAAAAAGAAAAACGAGCATAGTATGAAAAATATTTATCTGAGGGTTACGATACTTGGTCACAACACGTATCTTAACCAGTAAATTGCATTAAGAACATAACCTAAAAATCGAAAATCTGAGGGTTACGTCAATTGGCTTTTATACACACGGAAATGAAATTATTCACCTTACCTTTGGTTTCTTTTTACTTTCTCTTGCCCTTAATGAATATATAGGAAGGGAAGTATTGTTCTCATGTCGATTTTAACAAATACACTCTTCAGAGCACACGTATTCTTCGGATATACACGTTTTCAGAGCCCCTGAACCCAGAAAACATGTGTTTAGCGATTGGTTTGTGTGTGTCAACAGATTATCTCAAGAACGGAACATTGTACGCACTTCAAACTTGAAACTTAATTTAGGCCCTACATACCACTTACGGACCCGACACGAACATTTTAATCAAAATCGGTCAACCAAAAGTAGTAGTTTATTCGTGTAATTTTTCACTTTTTTGCAATTTTCTCAGAAAGTGGTCCTACGATTTCTTTTAAAATCGTCTGGTTTGCTCAAGTTTTTATTCTCTACAAGATAGGGTTGGCGCCATGTGTGTTGAAATTCTTGGTAAAACTGTTTTCACATAAAAAAATTGTTTTTTTAAGTTTACGGCTTTAATATGCATTTTAGCGCAAAAGTTTACATAATAAAAGGTGTAGAGAATTTATAATCTTTCAACTTTTATATCCAACATTTTTTTGTATCATAACGCTTAGTTTAGCAGTAATTAGCAATTTTCTGTTTGTTTCTCACGAAAACGTGTGAAAAATCAATTTTTTAAAGATGTCACCCTTAGTATGCATTTTACGACAAAAGTGTATAAATTAAGTGTATTAAAAGTGTATTAAATGTATAGAAAATTAAGAGATCTGCAATTTTATTTAGAGCATGTTTCTCTACAGAGCCTAGTTTAGCGTGAAATAGTGATTTTCCTTATTTTTAAGCCATACTGAGGTCGATTTTCATTTTGCGTCTTTCACTCACGATTTAAATTAGGTTATGTTTATTGAGGTTATTTTTTTCTTTATTTATAATGTTAGGTTATATTTTTAAATTATTTACATTGGCAAGAGAAAGTTGTGTGAGTATTTCACACCAGAATTTTTTTTCATTATGTACATTGGCAAGAGAAGTTCGCGTGATATTTTTTAAGTAGTTTTTTTTTTAAATATCGTTCGTTGGTAGAGTTTAATAACATTGAGTAATAAATTTGTACGTGGGTGTGAACTGAAATTGCGCAATAGATACCATAATAAAAATTCAGCAGAGTTAACTGAAACATCAAATTTAACACATTGACATTGACATCAAATTTAAATAAATAATCAATTAGAAGACAACTAATGCTCTACTTATCATACATTGAATATTAACTTTAGATGAAGCAAGAAATATTTTATTAGGTTGTTTTATTGTATCATGCTTAGTCGATACCAGTGATTCTCAACCTGCAGTGGGGCGGGGATCACGAAACAATCATTAAATCATTTTTAATCATTTTATGAGAAAAAATCTGGTGTGAAACACTCACACAACTTTCTCTTGCCAATGCAAATAATTAACAATAAACCTAACATTAGAAATAAACAAAAAACTAACCTCAATAAATATAACCTAATTTATGAATTATTTTCCTGGGAAATGGATAAGCTGATATTTGTTTTAATACTTTCTATTGAAACCTAATAAAGTAACATAATTTTTTACCAATTTCCGAACACGTAAGTGTAACGGCGTACACAGAATTACTGACGAAACGATAAATATTTTAAGATTTCGACCTTAGTAGGCGTATACATTTTACGACAAGTGTACGACAAGTATACTATAATAAAATTTATAGGAAATTAAAAGATCTACAACTTTTATTTAAAGCATTTTTCTCTGCAGAGCTTGGTTTAGCGTGAAAGAGTGATTTTCCGTATTTTTAAGCCAAACTGAGGTTTATTTTCATTTTGCGTCTCTCACTCATGTTATATTTTTTGAGTTTAGTTTGTTGTTTATTTCTAATATTTCATTACTAATGTTAGGTTTATTGTTAATTATTTGCATTGGCAAGAGAAAGTTGTGTGAGTGTTCACACCAGATTTTTTACTTTCTCTTGCCTATATGAATATATAGGAAGGAAATTATTGTTTTCATGACGATTTTTCGAAATCGAGTTTTCACCCGATCTACAAGTTTTCAGACCCTCTCAACCCCAAAAAACATGTTTTTAGCGATTGGTCTGTGTTTGTGTGTTTTGGTTTTTTTGGTGTTTCTGGTTTTTCTCACGAAAACGTGTGAAAAATCGTTTTTTTTAAGATTTCGGCCTTAGTATGCATTTTATGACAAAAGTGTTTATAATAAAATTTATAGAATATTAAAAGATCTACAACTTTTCATGAGAGCATTTTTCTCTACAGAGCCTAGTTAAGCGTGAAAGAGTGATTTTCCGTAATTTTAAGCCACACTGAGACATTTTCATTTTGCGTCTTCCACTCATGATTAAAATTAGGTTATGTTTATTGAGGTTAGTTTTTTGTTTATTTCTAATGTTTTATTACTAATGTTAGGTTTATTGTTAATTATTTGCATTGGCAAGAGAAAGTTGTGTGAGTGTTCACACCAGATTTTTTACTTTCTCTTGCCTATATGAATATAAAGGAAGGAAATTATTGTTTTCATGACGATTTTTCGAAATCGAGTTTTCACCCGATCTACAAGTTTTCAAACCCTCTCAACCCCAAAAAACATGTTTTTAGCGATTGGTCTGTGTTTGTGTGTTTTGGTTTTTTTTGGTGTTTCTGGTTTTTTTCACGAAAACGTGTGAAAAATCGATTTTTTTAAGATTTCGGCCTTAGTATGAATTTTATGACAAAAGTGTTTATAATAAAATTTATAGAATATTAAAAGATCTACAACTTTTCATGAGAGCATTTTTCTCTACAGAGCCTAGTTAAGCGTGAAAGAGTGATTTTCCGTAATTTTAAGCCACACTGAGACATTTTCATTTTGCGTCTTCCACTCATGATTAAAATTAGGTTATGTTTATTGAGGTTAGTTTTTTGTTTATTTCTAATGTTTTATTACTAATGTTAGGTTTATTGTTAATTATTTGCATTGGCAAGAGAAAGTTGTGTGAGTGTTTCACACCAGATTTTTTTTATAGAGCATTTGTACGTGCTTCTTTCGTGTTATAAATTGCGATTTAACCCACCGCGTAGGTCTAGAGGTAAAGTCGTCGCCAAAATCACCTGTTTAACAGCTGATTTTCGGAGACGAAGGTTTCTGGTTCAAATCCTAGTTAAGGTAGTTACTTTTATACGGATTTGAATACTAGACAGTGGTTACCGGTGTACTTTGATGGTTGGGGTTTAATTAACCATACTCTCTCAGGAATGGTCGGCCTGGGTCTGTACAAGACTACACCTCATTTACACGTCATACACATCATCCTCATCTCATTGGGTCATGGGGTTGCTTATTGTTCTCAATTGAACAGATTGCAACGTACTCAAATTAGGAATAAAAAAGAAATTGCGATTCAGAACGTTGCTAAGTAAAACACCGTACACCCATAATCCAATAACTTACGTGGTCTTTTTAGTACGAGAATATGTTTCTTGTTATTTTACACTGTTGGAGGCATACGATGACGTCAAAAAGTAAATAAATCTTGTTTTTGCGAACTTGTGTTACTACATGTTGATTCAAATACGATGGTAGGCCTACTACAAAAAAAAATCTTTAGTAAAAAAAATCTGTTGTCTAACACTCACACAACTTTTTCTTGCCTAAGCAAATAATGAACAATATAACCTGACATTAGTAACAAAACGTTAAAAATAAACAAAAAACAACCTCAAAAAACATACAAACATACATACATTTGGCGTAATATCGCAAAAACAAGCCGCACCCGAATTGAAGCCGCATCGAAAAATTGCGATAAAAACTAGGAAAACAAATTTCAAGTACAGTACTTGTATGTTTTTGAAAATATTTTATTTTATAAGAAAAAATTACCGTACAAACAAATACATTTACTACTTAATTAGAATTTAGAAGTTTTTGTTTATTTTTTGTTCAATGCCGAACACAAGATTCATCTACACTATAGGTATTTTCTTCCGGCTTCTTTGGAGGATGTCTTTTCCGTGTAGTTAATTGCGATTAATTTAAAATTAGTATCCTAAGTCCTGCGCTGATTTTTACTTTCTCTTGCCTATATGAATACATAGGAAGGAAAGTATTGTTTTCATGTCGATTTTAAGAAATCGAGTTTTGACCGGATCTATATGTTTTCAGACCCCCTGAACCCAAATAAAATGTTTTTAGCGATTGGTCTGTGTGTGTGTGTGTATGTCTGTGTGTGAACAGAATATCTCAAGAATGGAACATCGTACGTACTTGGAATTTGAAACTTAAGTTACATACCACTACCGGACCCGACACAAACATTTTCATTAAAATCGGTCAACCAGAAGTAGCAGTTTATTCGTGTAATTTTTCACTTTTTTGCGATTTTCTCAAAAACTGGTCCTACGATTTTTTTTTAAATCGCCTGGTTTACTCAATATTTTATTCCCTACAAGATAGGGTAGGCGTCATGTTTGCTGAAATTCTGGGTGAGGCTGTTTTCACGTAAAAACATAGTGTTTTTAAGATTACGGCTTTAATAAACAATTTAGCGCAAAAATTTACTTAATAAAAGTTGTAGAGAATTTAAAACCCTACAACTTTTACTTCAAACATTCTTTTGTATAATGCTTAGTTTAGCGGTAATTAGCAATTTTCTGTTTTTTTTTTTACGAAAACGTGTGAAAAATCGATTTTTTAAAGATTTTGGGCTTAGTATGCATTTAACGACAAAAGGGTATATAATAAATTTTATAGGAAATAAAAAGGTCTACAATTTTTATTTTAAACATTTTTCTGTACAGAGCCTAATTTTGCGTGAAAGAGTGATTTTCCGTATTTTTAAGCCACACTGGGGTAGATTTTCATTTTGCGTCTTTCACTTATGATTAAAATTAGGTTATGTTTTTTGAGGTTAGTTTATTGTTTATTTGTAATATTTAATTACTAATTTTTGGTATATTGTTAATTATTTGCGTTGACAAGAGAAAGTTGTGTGAGTGTTTCACACCAGATTTTTGGGTATTTCTATGGATGAAGTACCCTTAACCTATATAAAATCACTCATGGCTATATATAAGATACAAACAAATAAATGATCGGCTAAAAAAACAAAATGAAATATAAGAGAACTGCTACCAAACTTTATACTGTAACACCAAACTGATCAAAATGATTGTACGAGCACGTACTACGTAAGAAGTGTGTGTATAAGGAGTGCGTGTTTGTCTCTCTCGCTCTCTCTCATTATACCTACTTATGCTTAATAAGAAACCATTAATATTATTAAAGCGCGAATTCAAACCGCAGGTCAAATTCTGGAACCGATTTTTAGGAAAAAACTGCGGCTTGTATTCTGAACAATACGGTAACCTTATTTTAATCATGAGTGAAAGACGCAAAATGAAAATCAACGTCAGTTTGACTTAAAAATACGATAAATCACTCCTTTATGCTAAACTAGGCTCTGTAGAGAAAAATGCTTTAAATAAAAGTTGATCTTTTAATTTCCTACATATTTGATTATACATTTTTGTCGTAAAATGCTGTTACTAAGGTTGAAATCTTTAAAAAACGATTTTTTTTACAGATTTTCATGAAAAAAAAACAGAAAATCACCTGTTACTGCTAAACTAAGCGTTGTACAAAGAAATTTTTGAAATAAAAGTTGTAGGATTTTAATTCTCTACATCTTTTATTATACATTTTTGCTGTAAAATTCATATTGAAGCCCTAATCTTAAATTTTTACGAGAAAACAGCATGTTCAAGAATTTCAGCGGACATGGCACCTACTCTATCACATGAAGCATAAAAAATTTAGTATATGAGGCGGTTTTAAAACAAATTGTAGAAGCCGTTTTTGAGAAAATTGCAAAAACACGGAACCGAACGTTCGTGTCGGGTTCGGTAGTAATATCTAACTTAAGTTTCAAGTTCGTACGATGTTCCGTTCTTGAGATATTTTGTTCACACACACACACAAACACAGACAGACCAATCGCTAAAAACATGTTTTTTGGGTTCAGGGGGGTTTGAAAATGTGTAGATCCGGTGAAAACTCGATTTTTTAAAATTGACATGAAAGCAATACTTTCCTTCCTATATATTAATATTGGCAAGAGAAAGTAAAAACACTGTTTCACAAAGACAATCGCTTCGGACAACCAAATTCGACTCGAGCGAGTTCAAACTTGTACTGAAGATTGATCACATATTTCCCTGCCTCCCCTTCAAGCCCGGCACCTCCAGTGTTGCCAGATCGAATGCTACGTTGCCAATCTCATTACTTAATTTACAGACCTCGTACTGCTTGAGTCCCAGCTCCTTGTTGTTCCGTGGTGAAGGGTACGGATGAGGTATAATGAATGAGTGACGCCAGCTCGGAGAACGATTGTTGTATTACTCTGATACAAAACATTCATTTTCAAACTTTCCCAATTTAACAGATTGTTTGTATTTATTACAATTATTTATTTACATGTTTTGATATGAATTGGTAAGTTAAATATTATGAATCCGACTAAGTTAATAACCCGGTAGGTATTTGTTAAATTAATGCGCCGGATTTTAAAAATGTGTTTTTAGTCTAGTTAGTACACGCCACCACTACAATGCAGCAGCTGTGAAACCATGGCGTTCTCTAGTTACAGGCGGGATAGCAGTGGTGGGGAGAAGTCTGACTGGTGACGTCAGAGGTCCAGTTTTTAATTCATTACATTACATTGTAATAGGGTATACGTACATAATATTATTATGAATCCTCACTTACTATCTCTGTTTTGTGTGTGTGTTTGTTTTGAATACAGATTATAAATAAGATTACTACAAATTTATTTATAAAAATTTGTTTATTTAGATTTAAATAGGCCTACGTAATTACAGTAAATAGAATAAAACGTTTCTTCTCTTACCTTATTTTAAATTTGGTAATTCATTTTAAAGTTGTTAATTTTCTTGCACATGATTTATTTCCTTAAGCCGCCACCTTTTCAGGATGGCGTCATAACCCCGTCTTAGGGTGGCGTCATTAACCCCACTTGACAACATGGCAAACATATGTAACCCACACGGAATAGGAAATAGAACAAGCAGATCTAGTGACGTTAACATGTGGCTAAATAAATACACTATACATATATAATCTGCCCATAAGAGACAGGTAGAGTGTCAAATTATTTACACTCAATCTGTTCGTTGCAGGGCTAAAATAAATAGTTCTGTTTCTTATCACATGGTCAGCCAATTAAATGACTGAATCATTTAAGAACAGAAGAGGTAGAGGTGTAAAAGACACTAATCAGAGTTATCTCCTCTGAAAGTAATGAATTTTATTATACAGCCAGACCCTGTGGTGAATGAAGTGAACGTGTCATTTGCAGAGTGGAAAATTTGTGCTTTTCAGAGGGCCCGGCATGCTGATAAGCGTACTTTTCCACTCAGTGAGGAAGGCAATGGTAAACCACCTCACTCCTCGTTTTACTTAGTAAAACCTCTACAGGTTCAAACCAGCCTTTTGGCTTATGACCTAAACAACAACAATACATATATAATGCTCTTACAAGTCTATTATCAACATAATTTTCACATACCTCAATAGTTTGAAAGAAAACAATTAGATGAAATTTTCAATAAAAACTAAAATTGTTCTACACACTAACTTAGTTTTCACTCAACTGTGAACGCAACAGATAGTGCTTATGGTCTGCTAAGTTCCAGCACCTATTCCGGGAATATCCGAATCAAGGCTTGAGTTATAGATAGGGTGGCGGAATTACCCAGGATGGCGCGATTCCCCCGGTCTCCCCTCCTAAAACATGCAAATAAGACAGTGTGTAGATAGCGCCAGGTCAGTAATTAAGACTGCTGACGTCATTACCCCCACTCCAGTAATCCCGCCTGTAACTAGAGAACGCCATGGTGAAACACTACTAATTCATTCATACACTCATTCATTCTACCACTACTATAACAACGCACTGCATTCCACAACAACTACATGGAGCTGCGACTCAAGCAGTAGCTACGCATCCAGATGGGTTTAATTGATGTTTTTAGTTTGGCTAATAGCAGTGACGTTTCCCTTATAAGATCCATTCTGTCAACTGAACTTGCAAACGACTAAAGTTTAATTGTGGTCCGTGTGAGTTGAACTTTTTTTAATTCAGTCACGGTTGAAACATGTGACGTAAATGTTTGACTGAACATTATGTAGCCTAAGTAGAAGCGTTATAAATTGCTCAATTTTAGCTTCTTCTGCTACATTCTTCAGTTCACCATGGAACAGAAACCATCTTCTTCTATTACTGCAATTATCCTATGGGTCATGTAAGTAAATTTAAAAATTGTTAAAATTTATTTCGCTAATAAAATATCTGCTGTGAAATACTACATGTTCACTTGCCAATGTAAATAATATGTTTTTGTTAGGTCATCAGCCGAAAGGCTGGTTTGAACCTCTAGAGGTTTTACTAAGTAAAACAAGTGGTTACCGGTGTACTTTGATGGTCGGGGTTTAATTAACCATACTCTCTCAGGAATGGTCGGTCTGGGTCTGTACAAGACTACACCTCATTTACACGTCATATACATCATCCTCATCTCATTGGGTCATGGGGTTGCTTATTGTTCTAAATTGAACAGATTGTAACGTACGCAAATTAGGAAAAAAAAAATTTTTTTACAAGATAGGGTAGGCGCCATGTTTGCTGAAATTCTTAGTGAGGCTGTTTACACGTAAAAAAATTGTTTGTTTTTTAAGATTACGGCTTTAATATGCATTTTAACGCAAAAATGTATATAATAAAAGTTACAGAGAATTTAAAATCCTACAATTTTTATTTTAAACATTTTTTTTTTTGTATAACGCTTAGTTTATCGGTAATTAGCGATTTTCTGTTTTTTTTCTCACAAAAACGTGTAAAAAGTCATTTATTTTAAGATTTCAGCCGTAGTATGCATTTTACGACACAAGTGTGTTTAATTAAATGTATAGAAAATTAAAAGTTCTACAACTTTAATCAGCGCATTTTTTCTCTACAGAGCCTAGTTTAACGTGAAAGAGTGGTTTTCCGTATTTTTCAGCCAAACTGAGGTTGATTTTCATCTTGCATCTTTCACTCATTAAAATTAGTTTATATTTATTGAGGTTAGTTTGTTTGTTTATTTCTAATGTTTTAATATAAAGTTTGTATTGTTAGTTATTTGCATTGGCGACAATAAGTCGTGTGAGTGTTTCACACCAGATTTTTGTTTATAATATTAGTATAGATGAAATCGACAGTAAAGGTTGTACTGTAAGAAAAGGTGGAGGTCAATGGTTCGACTAAGCACGGTAAAAGAAACCAGCCGTATTAAAAATTTCGGCCGCATTGGCGTAGTTGGTAACGTGCTCGCCTCTCATCATGCAGTCATGGGTTCGAATCCCAATCAGGCACGGCATATTTTCATACGTTACAAAAAATTATTTCATTCTCCATTGTATAGTATTAAGATGAACTGCAGTCCCCTAGCCGTGGGAGTGAGAGAATGCACAACGCTCTCACTCGCATAACCCATACGCGCCGTTCCAATAACATTGTCGTATAATTATACTAATTGTTGTGAGCAAGCGTTTATGCATGCAGTAAGCTAACAAGCAAGATAACGACTGTACAGTCTGTCCACGCTAAGAGTACTCCGACGTAGGCAACCAGCAATACAAGTGAGCATGCGTATTAATTAAAAATATCCACAGCATGATCAAAAACAAAATTCCGTACAACACTAAATTATTCGCTCTAAACTTAATAGTATAATAAAAACTCGTGCAATTCATTTGTTAGAAAATGTTTTATAAATCGAACATTATTTTACAATTAACAACTAAAACTTCAACTATTGTTACTCTTACATTGTTATTTTTCGTTACATTATTTACTATTATTACATTATTATTTATGGTTAGTAGGTTTTTATTATAGACTCAGTTTTATTTTTGGTCACAAGTAATAAGACTAAATTATAACAGGAGAGTAAACAATTCCAGTGATTCGTTGTTTATAATTTCAGATCGTTTATTTCGTATTATTAAAATTAATGTCTGTGACTAGTTTAATACAACTGTTTGCACTTGCCCGTGTTTAACTCATTTTTAGCTTCATCAGTTATCAGTTTAGTTTCATCAGTTTGGTATTGTTACGGTTCGTTTCGATTTTTTCGTAGACTGAAGTTGAAAAGTTTTGTAAGCTGTGTTTTGTTAACAAGCGTGATAGTGAATTTGTTGAGTTTTGAAACATAAAAACGGTATACATTCAAAAGTAGACAAAAATTGTTTTGTTAAATTTAATGGTGAAAATAATTAATTTAGGAGTCTCTTTATGAAACTACAATAATTACAAGTAATCTGAACGGTATAATTGAAAACTCTTAAAGGATAATGTTAATTTTAGCTGGATGTAGATATTTTTATGATGTAACGTAGTGCAAGATCATTTTGTCAGGCAGAGAGGTAGATACGCGCCAACTAGAGTCCATTTGATTTCTTCGTGCGGGTGAAGGTCACGCGCTTCTTCCCCTTCCCTTCCGCAAGATTTCTCCTCATACCCCTTACACTACTTCTACATTACTGAATTGAACTACTTCTTTTCTCTTTACAGACTAAAGTTTTGTCTATTAACGACAAGAAATTTATTGGTTACTCTGATACACATAAGATATTAGGCCTACTATGATATGTGAAACCTTTTTATTCTACACAATAAATTTTCCTAATTTTTGTGCTTAACTTTCGGATCGTTGGAACAGTTCTATCCTAATATTTCTTTATACAAACTGCACCTTAATAAAAACATCGCCAACCTTTTTACCTAAACGAAAAAGATGATTATTTATTTTTTATGTTTTAAAGCATGCATACAGAAACTGGATTGTTACAAATTTGTATACGACTGAGAAATAAACTGTCAATTACCTTTTATGTAATCTTGAGCGCCGTTCGTAAAGAATTAATTTCACACAAGTTCTTTTAAATAATTATATACCCTATAAATTATTTGTTTGGATTGTCTGCGAAGATTAGGACTGTTTGCAGCCATCTCAACTTTCACGCTTAAACAATTGAATTAACTAAACTTACACGAGCCCGCCAAAGAAACTGCACATCTGTATGATACAAAACTTTAATCTGAACTGGTCGAAAGAGTATAAAAAATCAAATAAATAGGCCTGTGTGTGGTGACAAAGGTGCTGTAACATGTTTGTTTACTTAAAACAATACATGTAAGCTTCATAAAGTCATAAAATATCACAGAGTCATTGCTGACGCATAGTATAATGACCGTGTTTCTATTTCAGTGACTTTTCTATTATTCCATATTACGTTGTAATAGTGCGTACATATAATATCTATAATAACCATAAAACAATATTAATAACAATTATAACAATAATATAATACAAATTACACCACGTATATACTATTGTTATTACATGTAACAAAATGTTTGTCTAAATATACGTCCAGAAATGCTTCGTTGGCGAGTTATGCCTGGCGAAAGATTTTGCCTTGATTCCTGGGCAAAGAGTGAAATAAAGCAATACTGAAATTTTGAAAAGGTAAATTTAGGAAAATGTTTAGTGGTTTCTTATGGTTTTTATTTAACCTGGGAAACTTAAAAAAATGAGTCCCAGAACTGTATCGCTTTTAGTTTTTAAGAAAACTACGTAAATACATTAAAGAAAAGGCTTAGAAAATATACTTTTTAAGTTTAGCGTAAAATAACTCTGTTAAATTGCGAATAAAAACACGAAACATTTTAATGAAAATTGTAGAGAATTTTATTCTAAAAAATGATATAAATAACGTCTATGAAAATTAAACTCATTTGAGAAGTTTTTTTAATTACAAACAAAAGAAAAACTGGATTTAGATTTTTTCCATTGCAGTTTTCCTTTTGTTTGTAATTAAACTTCTCGAATGAGTTTAAGTATAAGTTGATTTAAATAACACATTTATGTGTTGGTCTCGTCAGATGTTTTAAGCGTACGGTACTTCACGAAGTGAAATAATGTAAACCTGATGAAGGCGTAGGCAAAAGTGCACACACATACTCCGCGCTGCATCATTCAGACGACTGGTGGGGTAGGCGAGGTGAGGAGGTGGCATGACCTTCACCCGCACGTTGATTTCAAATAGATTATAGTGTAAAATTTTCGTTTACAACCTATAGGTGCTTGCATCGCGCGGAGTACTCTTACAGTAGATCGACTATAGTATGTTTTCAGATTTGGATTGTAACGGTAAAGACCTTTGAGCGCATGCGTAGTTATGCCACATATCTCCCTCTCACTCGCTCGGCTATGGGATGTTAGTTCGTCTGATACTTATACAATAGTTGCACACTAACATCGTCGCTAATGATCGTTCCAGTTGATGCGACGTTAAATAAATAAATAAATTTTTAAAAAATTCTTGCTTCATCTGAAGATGATATTTTATATAATTATGCAGAGCGTTATTTGTAATCTCATTGATTTTTTATTTAAATTTTTGCTGTTTTCAGCAAATTAAATAAATTTAATTAACAAATTAAATTTAAATTTATTATATTAATATTTAATATATATTATATTTAATAAATTTAATATTAAATTTTTTTTGCGCCCTGGAGACTCCAGGAGGAGTATAGGACATATCGTCAGATATAACACCTGAAATACATATAAGAATCACACAATGTATCACTACTATCAAGAAAGAAATTCTTGTACGCTACAAAAAGTTTCACTGATCAAGTAATTTTTCAGATTTTTTTTAAAGGAATTCAAGTCCTCACAACACTTTAAAGATTGGGGTAATTTATTCATGAATTTTCTCCCTGCATAAGTAGGTTTTTGTTCAAACAATTTTGTGGAGTGATTAGCCACATAATAATTATTCCTGTTTCTCGTGTTATGATTGTGAACATTGAAATTCTGCATAAATTTATTTTGCCTAACATACATAATCACCTCAAAAATGTAGAGGGAGGGAACTGTAAGCAATTTAAGCTCCTTAAATAGTGGCCTGCATGAGGTTAGCTGGTTAGCTCCCACCATACACCTAATAGCTTTCTTTTGAATTTTAAAAACCCTATTTATATTACCCATGCTAGAATTACCCCATACTAAAATACCATAACGGATATGGGACAGAATGAGTCCATGATAAGCTGCCATTAGTAATTTTTTATCATTTAATCTGGCGATTTGTTTTAGTGCAAATACCCCAGATTTTTACTACAAACTTGATTGATATAGAAGTCCCAAGACAAAGATCTATCTAGAGATACGCCCAGGAACTTCACTGTTTCTACATGCTCTAAACTATTATTCTGAATAAATACATCCACTTCTCTACTTTCTTTAACGTTATGTTTATTTTTAAACTGCAAGTACTGACACTTTTTCCCATTAACTGTTAATAACATTTGATTCAAGAACTGTACTACGGACTCTATGTTAACATGTGTATTTACTTCAAGAGCATCTGCCAGTAAACTGTTACTGATTACTGAAGTATCATCAGCAAACAACAAAGCTCTGCCATTAGGTATGACTTCTGGTAACCTATTAATATACAATAGAAACAGAATTGGACCTAAAACTGACCCTTGTGGAACGCCTGCTTTGACTTCAAGCTTTCCAGATACAACCTTTGTAAGTTTCCCTCTAACAACCCTAGTTAACTCCACACACTGTAATCTATTAATAAGGTAAGATTGAAACCATTTCAATTCTACATCCCTAACGCCTAATGACTCTAGTGTTTTCAATAAAATTTCATGATCAACACAATCGAAAGCTTTACTCAGATCCAGAAACACTGCCAATGCTTTCATTCCGGCATCCAATATATCAACTACTTGCTCCACAAGTGAAACAATTGCAGTTTTAGTTGATCTACCTTTTTGGAAACCATGCTGATCCTCTGAGATGATTAGGTTTTCAGTCAAGAAACTTATTAACCTAATAAATACTACCTTTTCAAAAATTTTACTGATTGTGTTTAAAATACTTATGGGCCTATAATTTTTAACTAACTGGCTATCTCCATTCTTAAATATAGGCAATATTTTAGCCTCCTTCAGTTTGTTTGGAAATCCTAGTAAAGGTAGTTACTTTTATACGGATTTGAATGTTAGACAGTGGTTACCGGTGTACTTTGATGGTTGGGGTTCAATTAACAATACTTTCTCAGGAATGGTCGACCTAAGTCTGTAGAAGACTACACAGTCTCATTTACACGTCATACACATCATTCTAATCTTATTGGGTCATGGGGTTGCTTGTTGTTGGTTAGGTCATCAGCCGAAAAGCTGGTTTGAACCTGTAGAGGTTTTACTAAGTAAAACAAGGAGTGAGGTGGTTTACTCTTGCCTTCCTCACTGAGTGGAAAAGTATGCCTATCAGCATGCCGGGCCTTCTGAAAAGCACATATCTTCCACTCTGCAAATGACACCTTCACTTCATTTACCACAGGGTCTGGCTGTATAATGAAATTCATTACTTTCAGAGGAGATAACTGTGATTAGTGTCTTTTACACCTCTACCTCTTCTGTTCTTAAATGATTCAGTCATTTAATTGGCTGACCATGTGATAAGAAACAGAACTATTTATTTTAGCCCTGCAACAAACAGATTGAGTGTAAATAATTTGACAGTCCACCTGTCTGTTATGGGCAGAGTGGTTGCTTATTGTTCTCAATTGAACAGATTGCAACGTACACACATTAGGGATTATAAAAAAAAAAAAAAATTATATATTCTCAGCTTACTCTACTGAATTTTTATCATCGTATTTATTAAGCAATTTTCAGTTACGTACACGTACAAATTTGTTGTTGTTGTTGTTTAGGTCAACAGCCGAAAGGCTGGTTTGAACCTCTAGAGGTTTTACTAAGTAAAACGAGAAGTAAGGTGGTTTACCATTGCCTTCCTCACTGAGTTGAAAGAGTATGCTTATCAGCATGCCAGGCCCTCCGAAAAGCACTCACTTTCCACCCTGCAAATGACATCTTCACTTCATTCAACACAGGGTCTGGCTGCATAGTGAAATTCATTACTTTCAGAGGAGATAACTCTGACTAGTGTCTTTTACACCTCTGCCTCTTCTGTTCTTAATTAGTTCAGTCATATAAGTGGCTGACTATGTGATAAGAAACAGAACTATTTTTTTAGCCCTGGATAAAACAGATAGGGTACAATTAAAATCCACCTGCCCCTTTTGGGCATACAAACTTGTTAGATAACGTTATTTGACTCTTACCAACGAACGATATTAAAAAAAAAAAAAAAAAAAAAAAATCGTGTGTGAAACATTCACACGACTTTCTCTTGCCAATGCAAATAATTAACAATATAACCTAACATTAGTAATAAAACATTAGAAATAAACAAAAAAACATAACCGTATTTTAATCATGAGTGAAAATAACAATAATAAATAATAAAATGAAAATCAATGATCGGTTTGGCGTTAAAATACGGAAAATCGAACTTTCACGCTAAACTAGGCTCTGTAGAGAAAAATGCTGTAAATAAAAGTTGTAGATCTTTTAACTTCCTATAAATTTGATAATATACACTTTTGTTGTAAAATGCATACTAAGGCCGAAATCTTGAAAAAATCGATTTCTCACACGTTTTCGTGAGAAAAAAAAGAAAATCGCTAATTACCGCTAAACAAAGCGTTAGGCCTATACAAAAAATGTTTGAAATAAAAGTTGCAGAATTGTAAATTATCTACAACTTTCACTAGATACATTTTTGCGCTAAAATGCATAATAAAATCGTAATATTAAAATAAACAATTTTTACGAGGAAACGGCCTCACCGAAAATTTCAGCAAACATGGCGCCTACCCCTATCTTGTAGAGCATAAAAAATTTAGTAAACCAGGCGATTTTTAAAAAAATCGTAGGGCAAATTTTTGAGAAAATCGCAAAAAAGTGAAAAATCACGTGAATAAACTACCACTTCCGGTTGACCGATTTTGATTAATATGTTCCTTTCGTGTCCGGTAGTGGTATGTAACTTAAGTTTCAAGTTTGAGGTTCGTACGATGTTCCGTTCTTGAGATATTCTGTTCACACACACATAGATCAATCACTAAAAACATGTTTCTTGGGTTCAAGGGGTCTGTTTAGGTGTATATTCGGGTGAAGAGTGTATATGTTAAAATCGACATGAACACAATACTTTCCTTCCTATATATTCATATAGGCAACCGAAAGTAAAAATATTAAAAAATATGAGGTGGCATTGTTTTACACCAGTATTGTTGGTTTTTTTTAGAATTTTGGCGGTCAATTACGGAGAATGTTTACCAGCCAATGCGAATTACGATGAAGAACATAATCCTTGGTTGTAAGTAGTAACTTAAAAACTGTCACAAAAACTGTAAAAAAAAATAGTGACAAAAACTGCCATTCAGTAGAATGCCAGTTTTTGTCAAGGGTGAAAATGGGCATTCGACCTGGCGTCCAGACGCCAGGTCGAATGCCCATATACAGGTGATTCAAAACTATACGGCAATCTCTTGGGATCTCATTCTATAGCTAAAAATGTGGTGTGAAACACTCACACAACTTTTTCTTGCCATTGCAAATACTTAACAATAAACCTAACATTAGTAATAAAACATTAGAAATAAACAACAAACTAACCTCAATAAACATAACCTGATTTTAATCATGAGTGAAAGACGCAAAATGAAAATCAACCTCAGTTTGGCTTTAAAATGCGGAAAAACACTCTTTTACACTAAACTACTGTCTGTAGAGAAAAATGCTTTAAATAAAAGTTGTAGATCTTTTAATTTTCTATAAATTTGATTATATAGGCTACACTTTTGTCGTAAAATGCATACTAAGGCCGAAATCTTAAAAAAACCGACTTTTTACACGTTTTCGTGAGAAAAAACAGAAAATCGCTAATTACCGCAAAACTAGGCGTTATACAAAATAATGTTTGACATAAAAGTTGTAGAATTTAAAATTTTCTACATTTTTTTTATAAATTTTTGCGCTGAATCCTGAATCCTGAATCCTGGTTGAGAGGGCTAAGAAGCCCTATGATGGCGACATCGTGTTAAGGAACACCTGGTCGCTCGGGGAACAATATAACAGAATAATTGCAACCTCAAGAAATTTAGGGGGAATTTTATAGTTTAAATAGGAAATAGGATTCTGGTTCGTGGGACATTGGAACTGGGACTTGAAAGGAGGTAATTTATTTTTAGAAGTTATTTGTGGAAATTTTAAATTAAGGGACAAGTGGGTTTAAGAGCGGCTCTTTTATTTTATTTTATTTTTCAGTGGCCTTTTTTCAGTTTTGTGGGAGGCCTATTATTTTGGTGAGGGGAAGGCATGCATTTTACTGAACGTGGACTAAAGGTATAATTTAAGGTAGGGGTTAGTTTATGATTTCAGGGGAGACGGAAAGGGTAGAGTTTGGCATAATCACCGGCCTTTTTATCTTCTGAGTGTTTATTAATTTAAAATGGCGGCTCTTTTCACCGTAGTGGAGTGATTATGCATAGGAACATGGGGACAACTACCAACTGGGGGGAGTGAGTCATACAAGTAGGAGGGGCATGGGCAAATAAGAGGAATACAGGGCAGAATAAAAATGTGGCAACTCTAAATTTTGTTAAGTGGGTCATTCTAAAATTTAGATAAAGTCGTGGAATGGTAATGGGATAGAGACTTCAGGTGGGTGTAGGCGTCGGTACAAGTCCTGAATGATCTGGGGTCCGTCAGTTTTCCCAGCGTCGTGTAGCCGTTTCGAGGTATTGTAAATAAAGTCCTCCATAGAAGGGAAGAGAAGGTGTTCGTGTATGATGCGATTGGATATAAGATAGTGGAACTGTGTGATGCACCGGAGGACTTTGTTCTGGTATGCTGAAGTACGTCTTTTGTTGGACTTGGAGAGAAAGGGCCACCATACCGGTGACCCGTACAAAAGGAAAGGACGTAGGATAGAGGAGTACATCAGAAGTTTCAGTTTTGAGGAGCATGCAGGAGAGAGGAACAAAGGGATGAGTAAAGCGAACAAGGCCCTACCCTTGCTAAGCTTGCTGTCAATGTGCTGTCGAAGTGTCAATCGTTTATCTAGGTCAACCCCTAGATATTTCACGCTGTTCTGCCATGGGAGGAGTTCCCCTTCCAATCGTAGAGGCGGAGGAACATTGCGTTTTAGTGTAAAGTGGATTGCTTCGCATTTTGTGGGGTTAAGTGATAGTCTCCAGACACGACACCAGCTAGTGATGTCTAGAAGCTGAGTTTGAAGCGCGCGGCAATTGAGGCGGAGGCATCTGCCGTGACGGTACAGAATAGCATCATCGGCAAACAGTCCGAATTGGATTGAATCACGGACAGGAAAATCGAAGGTGTACATAAGATAGAGGATGGGCCCAAGGACCGAGCCCTGAGGTACACCCGCAGACGAAGGGGTGAGTGGGGACATGGCCATGTGGAACTGAGGAATAGTGACAGAGACTTGGAATTGTCTTCCAGTAAGATAGGAATGGAGTAATCGGACAGTTGAGGGGGGAAAGAATTGTGCCAGTTTGTAAAGGAGGCCCATATGCCAGACGCGGTCAAATGCAGCCCGAAAATCAAGCAGTACAGCCGTCGTGTCACAGTAAGAATTTCTGGCATCCACAAGTGCCGTGACGATGCGGAGGAGTTGGGTAGTTGTGGAGTGTCCTTGACGAAAACCAAATTGCTCGGGGGGAAGAACAGATTCAACAACAGGTCGCAGGCGTGGGAGAAGAAGCCTTTCGAATAATTTTGACAGGATCGGCAAAAGGGAAATTGGTCTATAACTTTCAGGATCAGTTGGACGTTTGTGGGGTTTCAGAATATTAATGACTTTGGAAACCTTCCACGAAGAGGGGAAATGTTGCAGCGCCAACACTGCATTGAAAATTGTCAAAAGATGAAGCTTTAGATCTGGCGGGGAATTCAGGATGGCGTATCCAGAGACATTATCAGGACCAGGGGCCTTACGCGGATTAATCGAGGAAATTACAGAGGTGACATCATCCTCCGTGAAGGGCTGTAAGTTACAGGGCGTAGGGTCAGAGAGCGTTGAGTTGACTTCATCATGAATGAGTTCATCCTGGTCATGATGAACGGGCGGAGGGGCAACAAAATGTCGTTCAAAATGCGAAGCGAAAGTGTCAGCAATCGCCTGCGGAGAATATGTCAAACCATTAGGTGTCATCAGAGGATGCGACTTCCTCTGGGTCGACAACAAACGACGTGTAGCCTCCCATGGTCTTCCGTCATCCGCTACTCGATGAAGGTAGTCCTCCCACTTACTACACCGGTGACCATCGAGTAGCAGTTTACACCTAGCAGCGGCACCGTTGAACAGATCCCGATGATGTGGATCTCTGGTGCGCTGCCAGAGCCTTCGAAAGCGACGCCTATCGGCGATTGCTGCTTTGATAGGAGCTGGAAGTGATGACCTAGTGCGAGGCGGGCGTGGGTGCGAGTTCTGGGCAATGGAATCGGAAAGTATCGAAGTGAGGGAATCAAGATGGGACTCGAGCTCAGTTACAGTGGTAATAGTAGGGGGTTCAGGTGGAATTAGGGAGGCAACTGAGTCATAAAAGGAACGCCAGCAGACCTTCAGAGAAGGAGGCGGGACAGGGATACGAGCAGTCGAGGACGTGAAAGTAAACAGAACTGGATAGTGATCAGAATTCAATTCAGGTAATACATCGATGTCTGGGACGGAGGCAAGATCAAGAGATCTATTTTGCGCTATTAAAGCCGTAATCTTTAATAAAACGCATGGATAGTAGTTGAAAACAGACTGATTTTTATTTGAATCGGTTATTTAAGAAACAACCTAAGTCCACTTTTTTCTCATTTTCACATTTTATGTATTTCTGTAATAATATACATTGATGCATCATTTGCTTAAGAAACAACTCAAGTCCCATTCATTTAACCTACAAAACTGAATGAACAAAAATTTGTTTACTTAAGAAACAACCTATGTCCTGCACATAGGTTGTTTCATAACTAAACTTTGATCATCAGCTGACTTTTAGCTTAGGTTATTTTGAGGTTATGTTGTTCGTGAATATGCACATGGTGCAAAATTGAACATCGAAATTATGCATCAGTTGTTTCAACAAAAATATCAGGACTCTCCTATCAAATATAGTTTCTATAGACAATATTTTAAGGGTCATTTTGATTATCAATTTGGTAGGCCTCAGATTGATATGTGTGGAACCTGTGAGGACCTAATGGTGAAAATAAAAAGTCAAACTTTAAATTACTCTGGAAAACAAGTTGCTGCAGCTGAATTACTTGTGCATAGAAGGCGAGCCAAGAAATTTTATAGTGAACTTAAAACTATACAAGAAAAATGCAAATCTGACAAAAGTGTTTTAGGGATTTCATTTGATTACATGGCAAACCTGCCTCTTCCTAATATTCCTGTACAGGAATTACTTTATTATAATCAAGTAACAGTGAATGTGTTTTGAATCCACAATTTTTATGATGAATCAGCAATGTTTTATCTATACCATGATAGTGTAGCAAAAAAGGGGGCCATGAAGTGTGTTCCTTTCTATGGGATTACATAAAAAATTATGTTTCTGATTCTACTTCTGAAATCAGTACTACCCATTCCGAGGACATTCTTGGTTACCATGTGACCGTGATTTTGCATGTGCAAAAAGATTAATTCGTCGCACTGATAGCATATATTCCATTAAACAATATTGTGAGCTGTTAATATCTTCACCAGTAAACAGATGATTCATGGTTACTCTGGTTTCTTTAGAAATTATTTTTAATTTCAAAGTTTGGGGTAACCATTATTATAAGAAAAATGCCATTTCTGTTGAAATACAGTTCAAAAACATTCCAAGAAATCAAAAAATGACTTTTACAGTTTCTACATACAAATAGTTTTTATATCTCTCTGGCCAAAGAGCTGGCACTGTTCGAGTCAAACCTTTTATTAAAATAGGTAGTGTTGTTACACATACATTCCTCCTACGAAGCAGTCCATTTGGAAATAAAGTATCTTTACCAGATGCAAATCCATACCCTGATGGAAAAGTGGCTATTTATAAGAAGAAGATTGAAGATTTGAATAAACTAATGCATTAAATACCACATGAATACAAAGAATTTTACCAAAACATTTTGCTTTCGCCAGTTTATGAAAGATGAGTATTAATCAAGAGCGAAAATATTTTTTATTTTGCGTATTATTTCATTAAAATCATTATTATAACATAAGAAGTAGTTTTATAAAAAAATAAATCGTGTATTATAACAATTTTTTTTAAAATAAGATATGTTTACTAATATCAGCTGTAATTTTTTTGGTGTTTAGTCAAGAAACAACCTAAGTCCAAATTTAAATATTAAAATATTTCTTGCAGTTTTAATTTCAACTTTTCAAAAACAATTTCTGCTAATGAAACTAGTCATTGCACATATGTCTAAAAAATTTCAGAAAAAAAAATTAATTTTTAAGGCTTGAGATAGTTTTTTGTCGTTTACCGTAAAATACAGAAAGTGGACATAGGTTGTTTCTTAAATAACCGATTCATTTGTAAAATGACAGGTAGGTACACATTATATACACTAGATGGCGCTAGCTATTATTTAGTTACAACAATAACAATACCACCACTTAACTAAATAATACTAAAATACCTATATAAGGAAACAAACACTTTATAGACTATTTATCTAGTTTTACAACACCCATCTTTTTAACAAAATAATAATGTTTAATTTTGGACAAACTTTTGGTCAATAAGTCAGCAGGCATTTCAGAACTTCTCAAATATTCTAATTTAACATATCTTTTGCCTACTGCTTCCCTTATAAAATGAAATTTTACATCAATGTGTTTAGTACGACGGTGATATACAGAATTTTCAGTAAGTTTTTGAGCACTTTGACTGTCAGTATAAATTGTTACAGGCACATTATTTTGTCTATTTGTTAGCTCGTGTAATAAATTTCTGAGATGAATAGCCTCCTTGGTAGCTTCACAGGCAGCCATATACTCAGCCTCGGTGCTTGATAAAGCCACCGTCTGTTGCTTCCTACTTTCATGTGACACTATACAATCTGAATATAATATAAAACAATATCCTGTGTAGGATTTACGATCTAAATTATCAGATGCCCAATCAGCATCAGCATAACCCATCAAATCTGAATTATTTTTAACATATTTTAGCCCAAATGACTTTGTACTATACAAATATTTCAATACTCTCTTAGCATGTTTATAATGAGTCTCTGTATTACAATTATTGAATTGACTGAGATAACTTATACAATATGAAATGTCTGGTCTAGTCAAAATTGACAGATACATTAAACTCCCTATTAATTGTTGATAAGGAAATTTAGAATTCGAATTTTCTCCCTTCTGTAATTTAAGATTAACTTCCATAGGGGTTTCTACATTTTTACATTTCTCCAGACCAAATTTAGATACTAATTTATCAATAAAGCTCTCTTGACTTATAAAAATACAATCCTTCTGTATCTTAATATCCATACCTAGACACTGTCTTAATTGACCTAGGTCTTTTAATTTAAATCTCTTACTTAACTCACTTTTTAAGTATTCTACTTCTTTATTACAATTAGAAAACAAGAAAAAGTCGTCAACAAACAATGCAACAAAAGTTTTACAACTTTCAGTTGTTTTTGTATACAAACAATGCTCATACAAGGACTTTTTATAGCCTAACTGTTGTAAACAAACATCAACTTCCTTATTCCAAGCTCTAGCCGACTGCTTCAACCCATATATGGCCCTTTTCAATTTTAAAATTTTATTTTGATTAGAATCACATTTAAAATTCTGTGGTAACTCCATATAAACTGTTTCATCTAAGCGGCCATTCAAGAAAGCTGTAGTTACATCTAAATGTGTGATGTTAAGATCTAGTTTTACACTTAAGGCAAATAACAGTTTTAGTGTGGAATACTTTAGCACTGGTGAGAAGGTCTCTTTGTAGTCTATGCCTTCCCTCTGTGTATAACCTTTCGCCACTAATCTTGCTCTGTAACGCACTGTATTGTCAATGTTTAACTTCTTTTTATACACCCACCGACACTGCACTACCTTAGCATCACTTGGTTTGTTCACAATCTCCCAAGCTTCATTTTCATGAAAGGATTTAAGCTCTTCTTCCATCGCGTTGCACCACTGCTCTCGTTCAGGTCCATTCATTACCTCCTCATATGTAAGACTGTCTTCATCCAAATCTTCATTATTTTTACACATGTTACTATATCCATACCGATCTGGAACTCTTCTTTGTCTCTTTTCTGTGCCAGCAACCTCTGTCTCAACAAGTGTCTCATTTTCAGTTGCATCTTGCATAGACCTACTGTCACTGAACTCCTCTGAACTTGATGTACTTGCAGTCTCGTCCGGGAAATATGTTTCATAATTTATTGTGTTTGAGCTATCTCTTTCAGAAGTCAAGGTTGTGTCGAAGGGGTCCACGGTTTGACTTTCTACACTTTCTTCCTGCTGAACAACTGGCACAGTATCTTCCACCACTGCTTGTATCATATCTGAGTTTTTCATTTTCTCCATAACAATAACATCTCTGCTGGTGGTAATACTCTTTGTTTTCGGATTATACAGCCTATAGCCTTTAGTGTTGTCTGCATAACCAATCATGATGTACTCTTCTGCCTTTTTATCCCATTTAGTCCTCTTTATTTTTGGAATATGGACCATTGCTGGACTACCGAATATTCGAACATGGCTGAGGTCTGGCTTCTTCCCGCTCCACAGCTCATACGGTGTCTTTTGTAATCCCGAAGCTAGCGTTCTATTTCTCAAATAGACAGCAGTATTTATTGCCTCTGCCCAAAATCTTTTCTCTAGATTGGCTTCGAACAATAGACATCGAGCTCTCTCCACAACTGTCCTGTTTAGACGTTCGCATAAACCATTTTGTTCTGGCGTGTACGGGTTTGTAGTTTGATGCACAATTCCATTCTTCTTTAAATAATCTTCAAATTCTGCAGAACAAAATTCTCCGCCATTATCTGTTCTTAAAGTCTTCAATTTCTTTCCTGTTTGAGTCTCAACAAGAACTTTAAACTCCTTGAAATACTTCAAAGTATGTGTACGTTGCAATCTGTTCAATTCAGAACAATAAGCAACCCCATGACCCAATGAGATGAGGATGATGTGTATGACGTGTAAATGAGGTGTAGTCTTGTTCATACTCAGGCCGACAATTCCTGAGAAAGTATGGTTAATTGAACCCCAACCATCAAAGTACACCAGTAACCACTGTCTAGCATTCAAACCCGTATAAAAGTAACTGCCTTTACTAGGATTTGAACCAGGAACCTTCGTCTCCGAAAATCAGCTGTAAAATCAAACTTTACAAATAAAAATTAATAAATTTTTGTTTACGGGGTGTGCATTTCTCCTTTGTGAATACAGGGGGGCTTCGTGGTGTGGGTAATAAGGCTTACCTATTGATAAAAAATAATCAGTTGAGTTTTTCAATTGTAATAAATTTACAACAAGAGGGTTAAAATTTACTTATTTGTTTTAATTAATGTAGGGGTTTTTGATTTTAGTGTCTTCAACCTGGCAGACGGCCTCTAGGTCATGTCATAAGTGAATACAGTAGTAAATTGATTTATTTTATTTTATTTTTTTAAATTTTTTCTTTGAAGTTAAGTTTGTGGGTGTTTAGGTCAACAGCCGAAAGGCTGGTTTGAACCTCTAGAGGTTTTACTAAGTAAAACGAGGAGTAAGGTGGTTTACCATTGTCTTCCTCACTGAGTTGAAAGAGTATGCTAATCAGCATGCCAGGCCCTCCGAAAAGCACTCACTTTCCACCCTGCAAACGACACCTTCACTTCATTCACCACAGGGTCTGGCTGCATAGTGAAATTCATAACTCTCAGAGGAGATAACTCTGACTAGTGTCTTTTACACCTCTACCTCTTCTGTTCTTAAATAGTTGTCATATAAGTGGCTGACTATGTGATAAGAAACAGAACTATTTTTTTTAGCCCTGGACCAAACAGATAGAGTGCAATTAAAATAACACTCCACCTGCCCGTTTTGGGCATTTTGTATAGTATTAAGTGTATTTTGTAATGTAAATGTATGTAATATTGACAGTATAATAAAATTCACTCTTATTATTATTATTATTATTATTATTATTATTATTATTATTATTATTAAAAAAGAAAGAATTAAAAAGAAGAAAAAGAAGAAGAAAACAAGAAAGAAAGAAAGAATTTGAAAAGAGATTGTTACTAAATTTGAACGTGGAATAAGAAGTGGATTTTTTTTGTTGTTTTTTTTTAACTTTTATTTGTTATTGGGAACTGTACATTGTTGACAAACTACCCAATTTGATCGCTGCTTTTTGCTGTATTTTTTTTGACGTAGATTAGACATGAGTTTTAACAGGGACCCCCAGTAGAGTTTGTTCATGGATGGCTGTCAACTGGTGACCATAAAAAGTTGCTTGCCCAACCGGTGTTACTTAACAAATAATAGCGACTTACTACCAGCTGATTGACTGGGCTGGCTCGAAGGCCAGACAAGGGGATTTGGCTTAAACATATGGATTGAACAAGGCTTCTATTGGCACAATCATCAACGACGAAGAAATCATTAAGGCAACTGCAGTTGCAAAATATGTAACCACGATTAACAAACAGAAATGTTATTCATGTTTTTTGTATAGTCTGTCCACTGTAAGAGTACTCCGCGTAAAGGCAGCGCCTATAGGTTGTAACGCCCATAACAGACAGGCTGAGAGTCAAATTATTTACTCTCAATCTGTTTGTTGCAGGGCTAAAATAAATAGTTCTGTTTCTTATCACATGGTCAGCCAATTAAATGACTGAATCATTTAAGAACAGAAGAGGTAGAGGTGTAAAAGACACTAATCAGAGTTATCTTCTCTGAAAGTAATGAATTTCATAATACAGCCGGACTCTGTGGTGAATGAAGTGAAGGTGTCATTTGCAGAGTGGAAAATATGTGCTTTTCAGAGGGCCCGGCATGCTGATAAACATACTTATCCATTCAGTGAGGAAGGCAATAGTAAACCACCTCACTCCTCGTTTTTACTTAGTAAAACCTCTACAGGTTCAAACCAGCTTTTCAGCTGATGACCTAAACAACAACATATAGGTTGTAAACGAAAGTTTTACTCTGTTAGCGCGTATCTACTTTTTCGCATGACAATTTCTTGTACTACGTTCTCCTTCATAATCATAAAAATCTACAATCTACATCCACCTAAAATAAACATAATCCTTTAAGCGTTTTCAATTATAACGTTTAGATTACTTGTTATTATTATAGTTTCATAAAGAGACTCCTTAATTAATTATTTTAATCGTTACATTTAACAAAACAATTTTTTTCAACTTTTTAATGTTTACCGCTTTTATATTTCAAAAACTCAACACATTTACTATCAGGCATGTTAACAAAACACAGCTTACAAAACTTTTCAACTTCAGTCTACAAAAAAAATTTAAACGAACCGATACGGTACCAAAAGATAACTAATGAACCAAAAAATGAGTTAAACACGGGCAAGTGCAAACAGTTGTATTAAACTAGTCACAGTCATTAATTTTAATGATATGAAGTAAACAATCTGAAATGATAACGAATCACTGGAATTGTTTACACTCCTGTTGTATTTCAAGCGCATTAGTCTTATTTTATTACTTGTGACCAAAAATGAAACTGAGTCTTTATTAAAAATCTACTAATCTTAAATAATAATGTAATAATAGTAAATAATGTAACGAAAAATAACAATGTAAAAGTAACAATAGTAAAAGTTTTAGTTATCAATGGTAAACTAATGTTCGATTTATAAAATATTTCTTAACAGATGAATTGAACGTGTTTTTATTATAATATTAAGCTTAGAGTGAATTAGTATTGTATGAAATTTTGTTTTTGATCATGCTGTGCGTATTTTTAATTAATGCGCATGCTCACTTGTGTTGCTGGTTGCATACGTCGGAGTACTCTTAGCGTAGACAGACTCTAGCGGGAGCGTACCCCGCTATACAAACTCCTCTTCACAACGGATTAAGTTCGTATATTGAGGTATACTGTTCGCCAACTACGGTGGCATGTAGGGAGGGTAGCGAGACAGAGAGAGAATGTGTTGCGTCCGCCGTTCCCCACAACTCATTTCAATCAGTGCACGGTATTCAAGCACAATAGTGACAATACGCGGTACTGTAGGGCACTCTGCCGGCCAGTTTCGTTCACTACACTCTAACAAGCTCATTTTTTATCAAAAAATTCTGAAAAAATTACTTTCACTTCCTAAGAATCTTATTCTATTACACTATAAATGTTATTATTATACTCTGATATTTATCGCTCTATATAACGCGCTATATAACGCTCGTACAACGTTAGACGTTTAAATTTCATCGCATTTTTGCGTATAACGTAGGCTATAATAACTTCTTTTCCAGGATGACATAATATACGTTTTATTATTTTGTTATAAAATTTTATCTGTAATTTGATATAATATGTAAAGCAGAAAGAGAAATAATAAACGAGCTTGAAAAAATCACTTTTTGAAGGGAAGTCAAAGATAGATCATCGCGTCTGGTGTCTCCTTCCTGTTAGTATTCCAAGAAGCTGAATCAATTTTTATAGTTGTGAACTTTATAACAAACATACGTCAATTTTTAGAAATCAACTATACACGCACAATATCAGTTGTATGAAATTTTAACAAAAAGAACCGTATAGTAAATATAACAGAATGACGTACCTCTCTTTCGGGCCTGTCAAAACTTATGGTAGGTACATCATTTAGAAAAAACTTATTGCCTATTACCCCAAAATGAATCGCAGACATTTTTTGCCGTATTTTGTGCGCGCACAACTAATTTCGACGGCGTGCGGCTTTCGACAACGACACAATGTCAAAACAATTACCGCACAAAAACAACACGAGTAGTGCGTACTACTTTACAGGCAGCCGGTCCCTATCAGGCTACGACGCTGTGGTAAGGAGCTACTTACTGCACATGTGCGGCCCACATGCCACCGTAGTTGGTTATATTTTTGCGACTGTAATTAAATTTTATAAACTAGGCCGAATTTAGAGAATTTGTTCTATTGAAAGCTGACGGCTGATTTTTTTTTCAGGGCTAATGGGGATGTCCATCCATCACAACCGACTCGTACACCAATTGACTTGTGGTAATAACAAACACTTTAATTTGTTTTCAATATTTTTTTTTCATGAACTTTTCTGATTACCATGTAATGCTCCCCCTCCACCACGTGTAATGTGCGCACCTTGCTTTTTAAAAATTGTTTTAGAAAAAATTAAGATGGTGAAACTAACAACTGAACACTTAAATTCTTTACTTTCTCTTGCCAATATGAATATATAGGAAGAAAAGTATTGTTTTCATGTCGATCACAACAAATACACTCTTCACCGGATTACACGTAATATAAACAGACCCCCTCAACACAAAAACATGTTTTTAGCGATTGGTCTGTGTGAGTGTGTGTGTGTATACAGAATATCTCAAGAACGGAACATCGTACGAACTTGAAACTTGAAACTTAAGTTAAATACTACTACCGAACGCGACACGAACATTTTCATTAAAATCGGTCAACCGGAAGTAGTAGATTATTCGTGTCATTTTTAACTTTTTTGCGATTTTCTCAAAAACTGGTCCTACGATTTCTTTTATTATCTCCTTATTTACTTAATTTTTAGTACTCTACAAGATAATGTAGGCGCCATGTTTGCTGAAAGTCTTGGTGAGGCTGTTATCACGTAAAAAATTTGTTTTTATAAGTTTGCGAATTTAATATGCATTTTAGTGCAAAAATGTATATAATAAAATAGGTAGAAAATTTAAAATCCTACAACTTTTATTTCAAACATTTTTTGTATAACGCTTAGTTTAGCGGTAATTAGCAATTTTCTGTTTTTTTCTCACGAAAACGCGTAAAAAATCGATTTTTTAAAGATTTCGGCCTTACTATGCGTTTTGCGACAAAAGTGTATAAAATCAAATTTATAAGAAATTTAAAGACCTACACCTTTTGCTTGAAGTATTTTTCTCTACAGAGCCTAGTTTAGCGTGAAAGATTGATTTTCAGTGTTTTTAAGCCAAACTGAGGTTAGTTTTCATTTTGAGTCTTTCAATCATGATTAAAATTAGGTTATGTTTATTGAGGTTAGTTTTTTGTTTATTTCTAATGTTTTATTACTAATGTTAGGTTATACTGTTTATTTATTTGCATTGGCAAGAGAAAGTTGTGTGAGTGTTTCACACCAGATTTTTATCAGAGTTAAGTTGACCTGGTGGCGTCTGAATTGAATCAAATTTCAAGTTGGTTGTTGTTCGAATACGCAGTGTCCACCTACGTGGCAACACTGCATCTACAGTAGACTTATATTGCAATGCTTATTGGTGGTTCTTTCGGGATCCGATTAATAAAAAAATGACACATGGTTGTAATTAGGGATGTGTCGATTCGCGAGTCCAACGATAGTTTAAACAAATATGTTGTGACACACTCACACGATTTTCTCCTGCCTATGTAAATAATGAACAGTATAACCTAAGTTTAAGGGGGTAGTCAACCCAGAAAAAAAAAATGAAAACTACAGGCTATAATGTATCATGATATATTTTAAATAAAAGAATAATTTACTGGTAATGATCTACCAGTTGAACCAGGCTAAAAAAATAATTGCAGCCCCTAATATAAAGGCGGGGATAAATGAGCAGGCTTTTAAAGGGAATTAAATATCTCAAGAACCAAGAAGGATATCAACATGATTTTTTACTAAAAAGATGCAGAAAATTACAGTCTACTATCTGTTGTATGCTATTGTATGTATTTTTTCTTACAAGAAATTAATGGAAGAAAAACCATATTTTCAACAAAAAAAAAAATTATTTTATGTACGTAGGCCTATTCACAAATTATTTTTAACTAAATCCCTGCTAAGTTTTTTGTAATAATCATTCGACAGATAATAGAGCAAGAAATTATGAACATTTGTAAAAAGAATCTTCCAAATACGAGGGTTATCCAGAAAATAACCTCCGTTTTGAAATAAAAAGTAAACGAGTAAAGACACAAAAACTTTATTATATACATATTAAAACTACAGTTTTACTCTATTTTTCGACATAGTCGCCAAACAGATTCACGCACTTTTCGTACCTTGGAACAGTCTTTAAAATACCCTCTGCATAAAAATCGGCCGCCTGTGAATGTAGCCAACCATTCACGGCGTTTTGAAGCTCTTCGTCATTGGCAAACCGCTGAGATGCAAGCCACAGCTTCATTTTCGGGAGCAGGTGAAAGTCACTAGAAGCCAAGTCCGGGCTGTATGGGGGATGATCGAAAACAAGCGTCGTGGCCTTCTGACACGTAGTGTTGTGTTTGTGCATGACAACGCTCGCCCTCATACAGCTCGAAGAACAAATGAACCTTTGGCCAAGTTTAAATGGGACGTTTACGATCATCCCCCATACAGCCCGGACTTGGCTGCTAGTGACTTTCACCTGTTCCCGAACATGAAGCGATGGCTTGCATCTCAGCGGTTCACCAATGACGAAGAGCTTCAAAACGCCGCGAATGGTTGGCTACATTCACAGGCAGCAGATTTTTATGCAGAGGGTATTTCAAAGACTGTTCCAAGTTACGACAAGTGCTTGAAGCTGTTTGGCGACTGTCGAAAAATAGAAAAAAACTGTAGTTTTAATATGTATATATAATAAAGTTGTGGTATCTTCACTCGTTTACTTTTTTTTTCAAAACGGAGGTTATTTTCTGGATAAAACTCGTACTTTCAATACAAACCAGAATATTGAATTCCCAAGAATGTACAATCATGCAAAACCACATATCCGGAAAACTTAATTTAAAGTTTAAGTGAGCTTTATTTTAAACAAATGTTTTTTTTTTGTCAACGTACAAACAAAGTAAACACATGCTGTGATTCAGACAATTTTAAAGTTCAAATAAATGCAAAAAACAATCAAAATTTTAAAAAAATCACCTTGAGTTGACTACCTCCTTTTATCATGAATAAACAATTTTATTTTTGTTGGTATGGTGATCAGCTGAAAGGCGGGTTTGAACCTCTGGAGGCATTAATATATAAAAAGAGGCGTGAGGTGGTTTACTAATGTCTTCCCCACTGTGTGGAAAAATACACTTATCAGCATGCCAGGCCCTCTGATAAGCACGTATTTTCCGCTCTGCAAATGACACCTTCACTTCATTCACCACAGGGTCTGGCTGTATTTAGAAATTCATTACGTTCAGAGGAGAGAACTCTGATTAGCGTCTCAGTACACCTCTACCTCTTCTATTTTTAAATGATTCATTCATTTAATTGGACGACCATGTGATAAGAAACACAACTATTTATTTTACCCCTGCAACTAACAGATCGAGTGTAAATAATTTAACACTCCACCTACCGGTTATGGACTTATAATGTAAAATGAAAACATAACCTAATTTTAATCATGAGTGAAATCGCAAACTGAAAATCAACTTTTGTTCAACTTAAAAATAAGGAAAATCAGTAATTTTTCTCCAAACTAGGCTCTGTAGAGAAAAATGTTTTAAATAAAAGTTGTAAGATTTTAATATAACTTTAATTTTGTAGATTTTTGTCGTAAAATGTTACTTAAGCCACAATATTATAAATGTAATTTTTTATTTTTTCTTGCCTATATGAATAAATATAGGAAGGAAAATATATTTTCATGTCGATTTTAAGAAATTGAATTTTTACCATATATATACATGTTTTCAGACCCCCTTAATTTAACGAAACATGTTTTTAGCGATTGGTCTGTTTGTGTGTGAACAAAATATCTCAAGAACGGAACATTGTACGGAGTTTAAACTTGAAACTTAATTTAGGTAATACTAGAAGACCCGACACGAACATTTTCTTCAAAATGTTTCTTAGAATCGCCTCATTTACTACATTTTTGATGCTCTACATGATAGAGTAGGCGCCATATCTATTGAAATTCTTGGAGAGGCTAGGCTCTCCTAAAGTCCAACCTCTCTTGGTTTGCTCCTAATGTAAATAAAAAATGATGACATCACTGAGCATGCGCATTATATAAAATGAGTACACGCTGATTAAAATGTAACAACAAAATACTTTCAAAAGTATTTTTATAAATGAAATTGTTAAGCCTACATCAAATCATGACTGATGTTTTAAGTACTTTGTGTACTTATAATTTAAAACATATTTAATTTAATAGGAATTCGACATCCATAACGTCGCGGACTCTAGCGTGCACCCTGTAGTAGCTGGCTTTTGTTTGTTGACAGTAGGAGCAAACTAACAACGGCTGAACTTTAGAAAAAAATTGTTTTTTTTTAAGATTGCGGCTTTAGTACGCATTTAACAATAAAAGTGTAGCTACATAATCAATTCAAAAAGGAAATTAAAAAATCTTAAACTATAATTTTAATCATGTTTCTCTACAGAGCTTAGTTTATAACGTAAAAGAGTGATTTTCCGTGTTTTCAAGCCAAACTAAGGTTGATTTTTATTTTGCATCATTCAGTCATGATTAAAATTAGGTTATGTTTTACGAGGTTAGTTGTTTTGTTTATTACTAATGTTAGGTTATATATACATATTTCTTCATTGTTTCCATTGGCAAAATAAAGTGGTGTGAGTGTTTCACACCAGATTTTTCATTGTTTGCATTGGCAAGAGAAAGTCTTGTGAGTGTTTCACACCAGATTTTTCATTGTTTGCATTGGCAAGAAAAACTCGTGTTGGTGTTTCACACCAGATTTTTAATTGTTTGGGTTGGCAAAAGAATGTTTGTGAGTGTTTCACACCAGATTTTTCATTGTTTGTACTGTCAAAAGAAAGTGTCAGTGCTTCACACCAGATTTTTCATTGTTTGCATTGGCAAGAAAATGTAATGCGAGTGCTTCACAACAGATTTTTCATTGTTTGCGTTGGCAAGAGAATGTTCTGTGAGTGTTTCACACCAGATATTTCATTGTTTTTAATGGCAAAAGAAAGTCGTTTGAGTGTTTCACACCAGATATTTCATTGTTTGCATTGGTAAGAAAATGTCATGTGAGTGCTTCACACCAGATTTTTCATTTGCGTTGGCAAGAGAATGTTGTGTGAGTGCTTCACACCAGATTTTTCATTGCTTGCATTGGCAAGAAAATGTCGTGTGAGTGCTTCACACTAGATTTTTCATTGTTTGCGTAGGCAAGAGAGTGTTTTTATAATTTTTATAATTATTTGAGAATGTATTTTATAAACTAGGCCGAATTTAGAGAATTTGTTCTATTGAAAGCTGACGGCAAATTTTTTTTTTCAGGGGTGATGCGAATGTCATTTATCTACCACAACCGACGTTTACACCAATTGACTTGCGGTAAAACAAACACTTTAATATTTTTTCAATATTTTTTTTTAGAAATAAACTTTTCTGTTTACCATGTAATGCTCCCCCTCCACCACGTGTAATGTGCGCACCTTGCTTTTTAAAAAATTGTTTTAGAAAAAATTAAGATGGTGAAAATAATAACTGATCACTTAACGAATTATTTACTTTCTCTTGCCAATGTGAATATATAAAAAGGAAAGTATTGTTTTCATGTTGATCACAACAAATACACTCTTCACCGGATTACACGTAATATAAACAGACCCCCTTAACACAAAAACATGTTTTTAGCGATTGGTCTGTGTGAGTGTGTGTGTGTATACAGAATATCTCAAGAACGGAACATCGCACGAACTTGAAACTTGAAACTTAAGTTAAATACTACTATCGAACGCGACACGAACATTTTCATTAAAATCGGTCAACCGGAAGTAGTAGATTATTCGTGTCATTTTTAACTTTTTTGCGATTTTCTCAAAAACTGGTCCTACGATTTCTTTTAATATCTCCTTATTTACTTAATTTTTAATACTCTACAAGATAATGTAGGCGCCATGTTTGCTGAAATTCTTGGTGAGGCTGTTATCACGTAAAAAATTCCTTTTTATAAGATTGCGAATTTAATATGCATTTTAGCGCAAAAATGTATATAATAAAATATGTAGAAAATTTAAAATCCTACAACTTTTGTTTCAAACATTTTTGTATAACGCTTAGTTTAGCGGTAATTAGCAATTTTCTGTTTTCTTCTCACGAAAACGCGTGAAAAATCGATTTTTTAAAGATTTCGGCCTTACTATGCATTTTACGACAAAAGTGTATAAAATCAAATTTATAAGAAATTTAAAGATCTACAACTTTTGCTTGAAGTATTTTTCTCTACAGAGCCTAGTTTAGCGTGAAAGATTGATTTTCAGTGTTTTTAAGCCAAACTGAGGTTAGTTTTCATTTTGAGTCTTTCAATCATGATTAAAATTAGGTTATGTTTATTGAGGTTAGTTTTTTGTTTATTTCTAATGTTTTATTACTAATGTTAGGTTATACTGTTTATTTATTTGCATTGGCAAGAGAAAGTTGTGTGAGTGTTTCACACCAGATTTTTATCAGAGTTAAGTTGACCTGGTGGCGTCTGAATTGAATCAAATTTCAAGTTGGTTGTTGTTCGAATACGCAGTGTCCACCTACGTGGCAACACTGCATCTACAGAAGACTTATATTGCAACGCTTATTGGTGGTTCTTTAGGGATCCGATTTATAACAAAATGACACATGGTTGTAATTAGGGATGTGTCGATTCGCGAGTCCAACGATAGTTTAAACAAATATGTTGTGACACACTCACACGATTTTCCCCTGCCTATGTAAATAATGAACAGTATAACCTAAGTTTAAGGGGGTAGTCAACCCAGAAAATAAAAATGAAAACTACAGGCTATAATGTATCATCGTCGTCGTCGTCGTCGTCGTCGTCATGGATTAGGCTATTTTAGCTGTGAGCTAAGCCTGTTCCGGCGTCCATCTCCTCCTCGGTCTTCCAATACCTCTTCTACCCCTTGGTATATGATGCCATGCGTTCAAAGGAAGGCGGTCTTGCGGCATTCTGAAAAGATGTTCTGACCATTTTCCTTTGTATTGCTTGATTATGTCAGCTAGCGGTTGTGTTCCACATTCCTCACTTATTACTTCGTTCCTGAAGCGATCTTCTCTGGTGCATCCCTTTATATGTCTAAGAAATTTCATCTCTGCTGCTTGAATCTTGGATTCTTGTTTCTTAGACAGCACCCATGCTTCACTTCCATAAGCTAAGGTAGGTATCGCCATAACTCTATAAAATTTCATTAGCGTATCCTTCCTAACTTTGTTCTTCAGGGACCTACTTATTGCCCCACATACCGAGCTGAACTTTGTTATTTTTTGCTGGACATCTTTATCCTGGTCGTATGTTATGTCACAACCAAGATATTTAAAATTGCTCATAATTGCTCATAAAATGTATCATGATATATTTTAAATAAAAGAATAATTTACTGGTAATGATTTACCAGTTGAACCAGGCTAAAAAAATAATTGCAGCCCCTAATATAAAGGTGGGGATAGATGAGCGGGCTTTTAAGGGGAATTAAATATCTCAGGAACCAAGAAAGATACAACATGATTTTTTACTAAAAAGATGCAGAAAATTACAGTCTACCATCTGTTGTATGCTATTGTATGTATTTTTTCTTACAAGAAATTAATGGAAGAAAAACCATATTTTCAACAAAAAAAAATTTATTTTATGTACGTAGGCCTATTCACAAATTATTTTTAACTAAATCCCTGCTAAGTTTTTTGTAATAATCATTCGACAGATAATAGAGCAAGAAATTATGAACATTTGGAAAAAGAATCTTCCAAATACGAGGGTTATCAAGAAAATAACTTCCGTTTTGAAATAAAAAGTAAACGAGTAAAGACACAAAAACTTTATTATATACATATTAAAACTACAGTTTTACTCTATTTGTTCGACATAGTCGCCAAACAGATTCAAGCACTTGTCGTACCTTGGATCAGTCTTTGAAACACCCTCTGCATAAAAATCTGCCGCCTGTGAATGTAGCCAACCATTCACGGCGTTTTGAAGCTCTTCGTCATTGGCAAACCGCTGAGATGCAAGCCACAGCTTCATTTTCGGGAGCAGGTGAAAGTCACTAGAAGCCAAGTCCGGGCTGTATGGGGGATGATCGAAAACAAGCGTCGTGGCCTTCTGACACGTAGTGTTGTGTTTGTGCATGACAACGCTCGCCCTCATACAGCTCGAAGAACAAATGAACCTTTGGCCAAGTTTAAATGGGACGTTTACGATCATCCCCCATACAGCTCGGACTTGGCTCCTAGTGACTTTCACCTGTTCCTGAACATGAAGCGGTGGCTTGCATCTCAGCGGTTCGCCAATGACGAAGAGCTTCAAAACGCCGTGAATGGTTGGCTACATTCACAGGCGGCAGATTTTTATGCAGAGGGTATTTCAAAGACTGTTGCAAGGTACGACAAGTGCTTGAAGCTGTTTGCCGACTATGTCGAAAAATAGAAAAAAAACTGTAGTTTTAATATGTATATATAATAAAGTTTTGGTATCTTCACTCGTTTACTTTTTATTTCAAAACGGAGGTTATTTTCTGGATAAAACTCGTACTTCCAATACAAACCAGAATATTTAATTCCCAAGAATGTACAATCATGCAAAAACACATATCCAGAAAACTTAATTTAAAGTTTAAGTGAGCTTTATTTTAAACAAATGTTTTTTTGTCAAAGTACAAACAAAGTAAACACATGCTGTGATTCAGACAATTTTAAAGTTCAAATAAATGCAAAAAACAATCAAAATTTTTAAAAAATCACCTTGAGTTCACTACCTCCTTTTATCATGAATAAACAATTTTTTTTGTGTTGATATGGTGATCAGCTGAAAGGCGGGTTTGAACCTCTGGAGGCATTAATATATAAAAAGAGGCGTGAGGTAATTTACTAATGCCTTCCCCACTGTGTGGAAAAATACACTTATCAGCATGCCAGGCTCTCTGATAAGCACGTATTTTCCGCTCTGCAAATGACACCTTCACTTCATTCACCACAGGGTCTGGCTGTATTTAGAAATTCATTACGTTCAGAGGAGAGAACTCTGATTAGTGTCTCAGTACACCTCTACCTTTTCTATTTTTAAATGATTCATTCATTTAATTGGATGACCATGTGATAAGAAACACAACTATTTATTTTACCCCTGCAACTAACAGATTGCTGGAAAAATCATGCAGTGCCACAAGAGTGGACAAGAGTGGATGATGTCGAAGGTGATCTCAATATTTAAAAAAGGCGATCGATCAAACCCAGGAAATTATCGAGGAATAAGTCTTCTAGATACAGCATACAAACTATATGCTTAGATCCTAGCAAGGAGATTGCAGGCTATTACTGAATCTCTACTACAAGAAAATCAAATGGGTTTCAGGAAAGGAAGATCCTGCATTGATGCAGTGTTTACACTGAAAATGATTATTGAGAAACGCAGAGAACACAATTGTGAAACCCACATGGCATTCGTTGACTGGGAGAAAGCCTTCGATAATGTGGATAGAGAGCTGCTCTGGAACATAATGACAAGGTATGGATACCCTAAACATCTGATTAGCAACATTGGAAATTCATACAATAAAACATCAATAAGGATTACTCTGAAGGATGGAAAATTAACGGACAGAATAATGACAAATAAGGGAGTGAAACAGGGATGTCCAATTTCACCTGCCTTGTTCAACATTTATGTGAACGAGCTTATGTTTGTGTGGCAGCACCAAGTTGACAAGGGTATTTCTTTCACCCGAAATACTTACCTGAACCATTTAATGTTTGCTGACGACACTGTAATCATACAGGAATCTGAGGACAAGCTGCAAGTTGCGATGCATAGGCTTGGCCTCATAAGCAAATACTTTAATATGAAAATAGCAGCAGGAAAAACAAAAGTCATTGCTTTTCGTGGAAAATGGCCTATAAGATCTAAAATAGTAGTCGAAAACAAAATCTTGGAGCAAGTGTCAAATTTTAAATACTTGGGATGTGACATAACGCATGATTATGACCGGGATCCTCAACAAAAATATCGAGGTTCAACATGATATGTGGGGCAATAAACCGATCTCTCAGGAGTAGAGCTAGAAAGAACACCATGCTCAAATTTTATAAAGTAATGGCGATCCCAGCATTGGCTTATGGAAGCGAGACATGGGTCCTTACAAAGAAACAAGAATCAAAAATTCAGGCAGCAGAAATGCGATTCCTGAGGCAGGTGAAAGGTTGTACAAGAGAGGATAGAATCCGAAATGAGGAGATAAGGAGAGAGTGTGATGCCCACCCACTCTTGAGCATATTGAGAACCTACAGGAAAAATTGGTCAGATCATGTTGTAAGAATGTCACAAGACCTCCTCCCTCGATCTGCGCTGCTCTATAAACCAATCGGAAAGAGAAATATTGGTAGGCCGAGGAAAAGATGGACGCCGGAACAGGCTTGAATAGCCTAATCCATGAAGACGACGACGACGACTAACAGATCGAGTGTAAATAATTTAACACTCCACCTACCTGTTATGGGCTTATAATGTAAAATAAAAACATAACCTAATTTTAATCATGAGTGAAATCGCAAACTGAAAATCAACTTTTATTCAACTTAAAAATTAGAAAAATCAGTAATTTTTCTCTAAACTAGGCTCTGTAGAGAAAAATGTTTAAAATATAAGTTGTAAGGTTTTAATATAACTTTAATTTTGTAAATTTTTGTCGTAAAATGTTACTTAAGCCACAATATTATAAATGTAATTTTTTATTTTTTCTTGCCTATATGAATAAATATAGGAAGGAAAATATTTTTTCATGTAGATTTTAAGAAATTGAATTTTTACCGGATATACATGTTTTCAGACCCCTTAATTTAACGAAACATGTTTTTAGCGATTGGTCTGTTTGTGTGTGAACAAAATATCTCAAGAACGGAACATTGTACGAAGTTGAAACTTGAAACTTAATTTAGGTAATACTAGAAGACCCGACACGAACATTTTCTTCAAAATGTTTCTTAGAATCGCCTCATTTACTACATTTTTTATGCTCTACATGATAGAGTAGGCGCCATATCTGTTGAAATTCTTGGAGAGGCTAGGCTCTCCTAAAGTCCAACCTCTCTTGGTTTGCTCCTAATGTAAACAAATGATGACATCACTGAACATGCGCATTATATAAAATGAGTACACGCTGATAAAAATGTAACAACAAAATACTTTCAAAAGTATTTAAATACAAAATACTTTTAAAAGTATTTTTATAAATGAAATTGTTAAGCCTACATCAAATCATAACTGATGTTTTAAGTACTTATAATTTAAAACATAGGCAATTTAATATGAAATTCGACATCCATAAAGTCGCGGACTCTAGCGAGTGTAAGAAATTTATATTATCCCCACGAGGGTATGACAAATTTGCTATGAAATAATTAAATTAATATTGTATTCTTTATTTGTTTTGCATCAGCTTTCAAGTTTGATTTTATTATTTTTTATTTACCTTGTCCCTTATTTCGTTCAATAAAACATTATTCACATTTAACTCATTATGGTTTTTATTTAATTAATATAACTCTTTATCAAACTTAACAATCTTTACTTCATTTGATATATATTTTCATAATTACAACAATTTGTACCGTAATGAATAAATATTCTTTAAATGTATATCTATTTTTATAATTATTAATGAATGAATATTTCAATATTTTAATTTGTTACGTATCTTAATTAATCTGCTTTCACAATCTTTTAACGATTTAAATATTTCTTTCAATTCTTCTATTAGATGAATGTGTTTATCAATGTTTTTATACATCTGCCATTGAAAAACTACCAGATAATCACTATTATTATAAAGTTGAATAATTTGTGTCTCTTTTAATAACATGAACGTTGGTGGATAAACTATTTCATCTTCTAATATATATATTTATTACTATTTTTTAAGAACGAATGTTGGACCTACTAGCTGGCTTGATATTCAGCCCCACACTAAAATAATTTACAATTTTTATTTTCTTCTTCTTAGTTGCCTAGTAACCATATTTTGTTAATGAAAATAAAATAATTTTTAAATATTTATCTTAATCAGCTGGAATAATTTATATCTATTTAAATAGACTCAAATGTAAACAACTCCAGATGTGCATTAAATTGTCTCATTACACGTGCACCCTGTAGTAGCTGGCTTTTGTTTGTTGACAGTAGGAGCAAACTAACAACGGCTGAACTTTAGAAAAAATTATTTTTTTAAGATTGCGGCTTTAGTATGCATTTAACGATAAAAGTGTAGCTACATAATCAATTCAAAAAGGAAATTAAAAAATCTTAAACTATAATTTTAATCATGTTTCTCTACAGAGCTTAGTTTATAACGTAAAAGAGTGATTTTCCGTGTTTTCAAGCCAAACTAAGGTTGATTTTAATTTGCATCATTCATTCATGATTAGAATTAGGTTATGTTTTATGAGGTTAGTTGTTTTGTTTATTACTAATGTTAATGTTAGGTTATATATATATTTTTTCATTGTTTACATTGGCAAAAGAAAGTGGTGTGAGTGTTTCACACCAGATTTTTTATTGTTTGCATTGGCAAGAGAAAGTCGTGTTGGTTTTTCACACCAGATTTGTTATTGTTTGCGTTGGCAAAAGAATGTTGTGTGAGTGTTTCACACCAGATATTTCATTGTTTGTATTGTCAAAAGAAAGTGTCAGTGCTTCACACCAGATTTTTCTTTGTTTGCATTGGCAAGAAAATGTCATGTGAGTGCTTCACACCAGATTTTTCATTGCTTGCGTTGGCAAGAGAATGTTCTGTGAGTGTTTTACACCAAATATTTCATTGTTTTTAATGGCAAAAGAAAGTCGTGTGAGTGTTTCACACCAGATTTTTCATTGATTGCATTGGCAAGAAAATGTCATGTGAGTGTTTCACACCAGATTTTTCATTGTTTGCGTTGGCAAGAGAATGTTGTGTGAGTGTTTCACACCAGATTTTTCATTGTTTGTATTGGCAAAAGAAAGTCGTGTGAGTGTTTCACACCAGATTTTTCATTATTTGCATTGGCAAGAAAATGTCGTGTGAGTGCTTCACACTAGATTTTTCATTGTTGCATTGGCAAGAAAATGTCGGGTGAGTGTTTCACACCAGTTTTTTCATTGTTTGTATTGGCAAAAGAAAGTCGTGTGAGTGCTTCACACCAGATTTTTTATTGTTTGCATTGGCAAGAGAATGTCGTGTGGGCGCTTCAGACCAGATTGTTTCTGATAGGCTTTTACAGATTACTAAATGGGCGTTTGTGTTGTTTGGTTCCAGGATGGTCGTGAATATTAACATAGATTACTCACCAACGGACTTTACGAAGGAAGAATTGTAAGTAGGCATACATCACGTTGTTTCTTTTTACTTTCTCTTGCCTATATGAATATATTACCCACCGGGTTGGTCTAGAGGTAAAGTCGTCGCCAAAATCAGCTGTTTAACAGTTGATTTTCGGAGACGATGGTTCCTGGTTCAAATCCTAGTAAATGTATAGTCCAGCCTCTCCTAGTTTGCTCCTAATGTAAACAAATAATGACGTCACTGAGCATCCGCATTAAATCAAAATATGTACACGCTGATTAAAAAATGACATCAAAATACTTTTAAAAGTATATAAATACAAAATACTTATAAAAGTATTTTTATAAATGAAATTGTTTGGCCTACATCATATCATGACAGATGTTTTTAGTACTTTTAGTACTTTAATTACTTATAATTTAAAAGATAGTTAACTTAATAGGAATACGACATCCGTAAAGTCCAGGACTCTAGCGTGCACCCTGTAGTAGGTGGCTTTTGTTTGTTGACAGTAGGAGCAAACTAAGAACGGCTGAACAGTAGATACTTTTATATGGATTTGAATACTAGACAGTGGTTACCGGTGTACTTTGATGGTTGAGGTTTAATTTAACCATACTCTCTGTCTGTACAAGACTACACCTCATTTACACGTCATACATATCATCCTCATCTGATTGAGTCATGGGGTTGCTTATTGTTCTCAATTGAACAGATTGCAATGTACACAAAATTAGGAATATATGAATACATATATAGGAAGGAAAGTATTGTTTTTCTGTCGATTTTTCGGAATCGAGTTTTCACCGGATCTACAAGTTTTCAGATCCTTTGAACTCAAAGAAAAACATGTTTTTAGCGATTGGTCTGTGTGTGAACAGAATATCTCAAGAACGGAACATTGTACGAACTTTAAACTTAAAATTTAAGTTACATACCACTACTAGAACCTACACGAACATTTTCATCGAAATCGGTCAACCGGAAGTAGTCGTTTATTTTCTCAAAAACTGGTCCTACGATTATTTTTAAAACCTCATGGTTTACTAAATTTTTTATGTTATACAAGATAGGGTAGGCGCCATGTTTGCTAAAATTCTTGAAGAGGCTGTTTACACGTAAAAAATTCGTTTTTTAAGATTGTGGCTCAAATATGCATTTTTTTATGAACATTTTTTTATTTATTTTTTATTCCTAATTTGTGTACGTTGCAATCCGTTCAATTCAGAACAATAAGCAACCCCATAACCCAATGAGATGAGGATGATGTGTATGACGTGTCAATGAGGTGCAGTCTTGTACAGACCCAGGCCGACCATTCCTGAGAGAGTATGGTTAATTGAATCCCAACCATCAAAGTACACCGGTAACCACCGTTTAGTATTCAAATCCGTATAAAAGTACTTAACTTTGTTAGGATTTGAACCAGGAACCATTTTAGCATATGCATTGAAATTTTACCATTTTAACCATTGGAACCATATGCATTTTAGCCCAAAAATTTATATAATAAAATATGTAGAAAATTTAAAATCTTATAACGTTTATTTCAAACATTTTTTTGTATAACGCTTAGTTTAGCGGTAATTAGCGATTTTCTGTTTTTTCTCTCACGAAAACGTGTGAAAAATCTATTTTTGTAAGATTTCGGCCTTAGTATGCATTTTACGACACTTACGACGAAGTGAAGTAATCATATTAATAAGCAATTACGTAAAAGATCTACAACTTTTATTTAAAGAATATTTCTCTACAGAGCTTACTTTAACGGGAAAGAGTGATTTTCATTATTAAGCCAAACTTAGGTTAATTTTCATTTTGAGTCATTCACTCTTGATTAAAATAAAATTATGTTTTTTGAAGTCAGGTTTTTTGTTTATTTTTAATGTTTTATTACTAATGTTAGGTTATATTGGTCATTGTTTGTATTGGCAATAGAAAGTCATGTGAGTGCTTCACACCAGATTGTTTCTTATGGGCTTTTACAGATTACTAAATGGGCGTTTGTGTTTCTTGGTTTTAGGATGGACATGATTAGTTACAGAAATTACACACCAAAGGCAATAAAGGAGGAAGATGAGTAAGTAGGCATACTGTAGCGACATAAAAAAAGATTGTTTTTTTTAGAATTAATAAATTAATACATCGTGTCAAAAAATTAAAAATAATGTGACGGATAAATTGTTAAATTAATGGATATAATTAGTAGTTGTCAAGTCAGGCGTTTGTCGGGAAAAGACCGACATCGTAATAATAAACTTTAAAGTAAATTTATGGATTATTGAAAATAAACTTTTACAATAATTGAACACGTGTGAGGTTACTGACTTTATCAAAGTACTTGGACCGCTGAAGTCGGTTAAGATATAGTTGAATGTGATTGGTTGAAAATTTTGAATCCTAAGATGTGATTGGATGTTATAAATAATTTCAAGGTGAAATTAAAAACGACGCTTCTTAAAAATTATCAACGGAAGGAGAGTTCAACTTTGGCAGTCCTATGAAGAGGATGTGTGCTCCATACGCATAAAAGTAACAAGTTATATAATTAGTTATTGAAATAAGAACTTCTTGTTTATTAAATATATATAATGCTAAACAAATGATTTGAATTTAACAACCAAAGCGAATGATTTTTAATTGCATCGTATGAACTTCACTGGACAACCACGGAATTTTGAAAAGCCCATGGCAGGTATTTCTAATGTAATTTATTTTCTGTACAGAATTTTTTAAAAACAAAAACATTGACAATTAAAACTAAAAGCGCTATTTTATTTTTATTTTTTTGTAATGAAACATAATTTAAAAATTGTTATTTATTTAGATCCTGTGTGTAGTGTATAAATCATTAAATTTATGTTTTTTTTTGTATAAATGTGTCTTGTTTTCATTTTTCAATTTTTTCTATACAACGAAAATAGTCGTGGTCACGAACCTACAAATAACATATTGTAACAAGATCGAAGGAAAGACGAGATTGTTCGCGAATGTTCCAGAATTCTATTCATAAAACTAGTTAAGAAATAATAAAAATAACAATACACAATAAGATCAGTTTTGTAAATGACAGTTGTAACCATAAAAGTGTGTATATTCATTCATAAGGGTTGTAATAACTATCATAAAGTTTAGGTATTGTGTACAGCTATTATGAGGGAGGCAGCTTGTTTACGTTTTCATTTTACAAAAGACCTTTTGTTGACCTATTAACAATGGATTTTTCTAACATTTATAAATAAAGAGTTATTTTTGTACTTGAGTAGATTTCTCTACTTTGTTCACGAACGATCTTTGTGAATGATTTTAAAAGGAGGCCCCCGAGCGCGGTCCAGTCAGTAATCGTTTGATCTTCGACGAATGTCTATGGGACGTAGGCAGGCGCGTACCGAGCATTGTGTCAGTCAACGATTGTAACACTGTCTTTGTGTGTGTATTGTGTAAAGTCTTTTTGTGAGTATATTGTAAAGTTAATGTGTAGTTTTGTGAATTCAGTTTGCGTTGTGTATGTTAGTGTAATCTATAAAAGTGGTTGTAAGTAGGCTAAGTAAGTTATTAAGTTATTTATTGTTTGTTATTTATTTTAAGTGAATTATTAAATCATTTATTGTATTTCTTAATTATAATTAGTTTAATTATTTATTTTGTAATCTTTTAGTGTAATAAATCTTTGTAATTGTAAACATTAGTGTATTAATTATTTAATAACCTAGATCCCGAAACGGACCTTAGCAATAAGTGTCACAATATCTTTTGGTAAATATTAAAATTTATTTAAAATATCTACAAATATTTAACATACACTTATGGGGACAAATAATCACACTTTACAAATGTTTAGCATTCCGATGTGGGAATTTTATGTAACTATCTCAAATAAACCACTACAAATATTTTGCATCCGTTGTGGGGAAAACACTACTACAATACATCACGTTGTATTCATTTTTTCCTTCTCTTGCCTATATGAATATATAGGAAGGAAAGTATTGTTTTCATCTCGATTTTTTGAAATCGAGTTTTCACCGGATCTATACGTTTTCAGACCCCCTGAACCCAAAAAAACATGTTTTTAGCGATTGGTCTGTGTGTGTGTCTGTGCGTCTGTGTGTATGTGTGTGTGTGTGTGTGTGTGTGTGTGTGTGTGTACGTGTGTGTGTGCGTGTGTGCGTGAACAGAATATCTCGAGAACGGAACATCGTATGAACTTGAAACTTGAAACTTAAGTTACATACTACTACCGGACCCGACACGAACAGTTTCATCAGAATTGGTCAACCGGAAGTAGTAGTTTATTCGTATAATTTTTCACTTTTTTGCGATTTTTTCAAAAACTTGTCCTACGATTTTTTTAAAAATTGCCTGGTTTACCTAATTTTGTTTATTCTCTACAAGATAGGGTAGGCGCCATGTTTGCTGAAATTCTTGGTGAAGATGTTTTTACGTAAAAAAGTGTTTTTTTAAGATTACGCCTTTAATATGTATTATAGCGCAAAAATTTATATAATAAAAAATGTCGAAAATTAAAAATATTACAACCTTTATTTCATACATTTTTTTGTATAACGCTTAGTTTAGCGGTAATTTCCGATTTTCTGTTTTTTCTCACGAAAACGTGTGAAAAGTCAATTTCTTTAAGATTACGGCCTTAGTATGCATTTTATGACAAAAGTGTATATAATCAAATTTATATAAAATTAGAAGATCTACAACTTTTATTTAGAGCATTTTTTTCTTAAGATCCTAGTTTAGCGTGAAAGAGTGATTTTCCGTATTTTAAAGCCAAACTGAGGTTGATTTTAATTTTGAGAGTTTTACTAATGATTAAAATAAGGTTATGTTTTTGAGGTTAGTTTTTTGTTTATTTCTAATATTGTATTACTAATGTTAGGTTGTATTGTTCATTATTTGCATTGACAAGAGAAAGTTGTGTGAGTGTTTCACACCAAATTTTTAGCAAAATGGACATAATCTGTACAGGTATCAGACGAACTAATGTCCCATAGCCGAGCGAGTGAGAGGAAGATACAGGTCATTTGTTCTAGCTAACGGGTGTTTCAAAAAGGACGCACTTTACGTTTCCCATGGTCAATTTTTTTCAGTTCATGAACGACACCGATGCGGTAAGGATGCAGATTTAATTTTTTTGTAGCCCTTAAAGCGGAAGTTAGTGATAATCCAGCCTGTGAAGATAACTTTCTAAGTGATTTGCCGGGTCAGGTAGTCAAACGTTGTTTCACATCGTCCAAAACGTGTTCTTTTAACACTGATGGTCGACCTGTGATTTTCCGATCCTGTACACTGCAAGTCTCAGGAAATTTATTAATCAGACGCGATATTGTGGTGTTATTAGGTACTTCAGAATTGGGAAATTTTAACTGGAACTCGTCTTTCACTCGTTCGTAAGATTTATATGCGCAATAACTTTCAATAATAAAAACACGTTCATCCTTTGAAAAAACCATGTTTGAACTTATACAGACACTACAGACACAAATGAATACTGGGATAGCACTAGTACATGTCAGCAATACACAATGGGTCAACAATGTGTACGGTAGTGCCAACTGTTATTTGGGGGAAAAAATATTCCAGAAAAATATTCAGAAAATATTCAGATAAAATATTCAGAAAATATTAACCCTTAAACTTCGAAATGCGTCCTTTTTGAAATACCCGTTAGAAGTTCTCCCACCAACGCTCTGTGCTGCTGAGCTGTTCTGTTTAGTGGTGGGGGAAACATCTCGAAGGAAAGTGATCAGTCTCTCTATAGTGCTAGCAGTGTTAAGAGCCTAAGTTTACTATAAATCCTAAAATTATTGGCTTTAAGTTGTAACTTTATTTTGTTGTTGTTCTATTCCCTTCACAAGTCTTCAACTCGTGCATTCGGTAGTAGACCTACTGTTTTATGTACCTATCGTTTTTACTCTTTTGCGGTTTGGTTTTGTTTGCATTAATATTTTATATGTATTGTTTGTTTCGTTTCTTTTTTTTATTTATTTAGTTATTAAAATGGAACCTAGTTGTAGTAGTGAAAATTCGAACACGAATACAGGTCAGGCTAGGGAGTATATAGTCAGTGTACACAATTTTATGAAAAAAGAAGCTGATCAAAACGGACCAAATTTACTGACCGATGTGCAAAATCGTGTAGCCAGAGCTATGGGGATTTCGCGTAGTACAGTTCTAAGAATTTTGACAGAAAAAATAAATAACCCTGATGTGCTAATCAGAACACCAAATAAGAAAAGAATGAGAAGGAAAGTGAAGAGTGTGAAGTGGACGATTTTAATAAGTGTGTTGTGAGAAGAAGTGTTTTGCGGAAGAAAATTAATTACAAAGGCAGTAAATGGTCGCTGTGGAAAATTATTAAAGATATGGTATTCAATGGAGAAAGGCAAAAGACAACAGAAAATATAAAGTTTTTAACTAGTTTTTAGTCTAGCGTTGTAGTAGTTGTAACAAAGTAGTATACAGTTAGAAAGAGAGGGAATGATGATTAAGTGAGAAGGAGACAATACTTGCCCCTTTGAAACTATCCCTACTCTACCTACTCACCCTCCCCTTACAAGCTTCTTCCAAAAACAAATGTACTATATGTGGCATAACTACGCATGCGGTCAAAGGTCTTTACCGTTATAATCCAAATCTGAAAACATACTACAGTCGTTATCTTGCTTATTAGTTTACTGTATGCATAAACGCTTGCTCACAACTATGAGTAAAATTATACGACAATGTTATTGGAACGGCGCGTATGGCTTGTGCGAGTGAGAGTGTTATGCATTCTCTCACTCCTACGGCTAGAGGACTTTAGTTCATCTGAATACTGTATACGGGATGGGAGTATTGGTCGTTATCTTGCTTGTTAGTTTACTGCATGCATAAACGCTTGCTCACAACAATGAGTACAATTATACGACAATGTTATTGGAACGGCGCGTATGGCTTGTTCGAGTGAGAGCGTTATGCATTCTCTCACTCCCACGGCTAGGGGGCATTATAGTTCATCTGAATACTGTACTAATATTTTAAAGCCAAAGCGTTCTTTTTGTGCAGACTAATTCTTAAACTGTTGTTGTTGTCCAGGTCATCAGCCTGTAGGCTGGTTTGAACCTGTAGAGGTTTTACTATGTAAAACGAGGAGTGAGGTGGTTTACCATTGCTAACCTTCTCTGAGTGGAAAAGTACGCTTACCACCATGCCGGGCCCTATGAAAAGCACATATTTTCCACTCTGCAAATGACACCTTCACTTCATTCACCACAGGGTCCAACTGTATAATGAAATTCATTACTTTCAGAGGAGATAACTCTGATTAGTGTCTTTTACACCAGTACCTCTTCTGTTGTTAAATGATTCAGTTTTAATTGGATGACCATGTGATAAACAGAAATATTTATTTTAGCCCTGCAACGAACAGATTGAGTGTAAATAATTTGAAATATAATGTTTCGTTTTAATACTCCGGCCATTTTTTTTTTTTAGAGTAGTACTATTTCGGCGTCACGTAAAAATACGGAAATGATTTTTCAACTGAACCATGCATTTTTACAAAAGTTTGTAAATTTTTATTTCGTTCGTTTATTTACTGGAAACGCAATATAAGTTGACGATCGTCAGCGAGAGTAAGACAAGAATATGCGGGGGGTGGAAGTGCTACTATGTGTGCTTTTCTAAATACATCATAGCAACAGCTCTAACCATGACATCATGTTGTAGTTTTACTCTTACATTGATTTATTATTTTTACAACTATGTCGTTTTATAAATATCCCATTCTATTATTTATTGATTCTTAATAATTATACTAAAAAATAAACATTCATTCTAAATAAGCCATAATACTAGGCCTAACCTATATTTAGTATCCTTTTTGGTCATCACCAGTAAACTGAATTACTGCACTCTGACAGTTGTAGTGATAGACTAGTTAGTCCGTGAGTTCTGTCGATGCGAGCTTATTATCGTGAAAAATACTAGTTTTACGGTCTAAATCATCATAAATGCGCTGAAGTAAACTTAACAAAACTGCTATCTTCGTTCAATTTTGCACTTTTTGGAATATTTCCCTTTTTCCACTCACCGATTCAATTGATGTGTGCTCTGCACCAACTGTAAATGAAGAGAATGACTGTTCGATAATCCAACTTCGTATTGGGGAGAAATGTGTCGCTTGTTAGAGGTTTACTAATTCTGCAGATTGCTTTATTTCACACCCAACGATCCTGGCCAGGGGTGTTCACTATCATATCGTGTCCATTCAAACAAACACACGGATGATTCAATATTCCTTTCTTTTGAAATAAACGTATAGCTCTTTCCTTAGTAGAAATAACAGGAATTTAAAATCTATATACAGAGTGATTCACGAAGATATGCAGAAACTTTGGGAGCCCATTGTACATGTAAAAATAATGAAAAAAGTTTATATAAACATGGGTCCGGAAATGCTTCGTTACCGAGTTACGGCTAGCGAAAGATTTCCCCCGGATTTCAGCTCACCAGGTGAAATGAGGTCTTCCTGAAATTCTGGTAAGGTAGATTAAGGGGCGAATTCAATCGTTTCTTATGGTTTTTGACCTGATAAATTGAATAAAACAGGTCCCAGAACTGTAAGTTAAATAGTTTTTGAGAAAAACAGTGTCAAATGCAAAATAACTAGTGAAAAAATCACATTTTTCATCTTTGTTTTTCCGGTTAATTTTACTTTGTACTGTTATTAATAAAAATTCATTTTAACAACATCTATTCGCTTTCTGTGTACTTTATTTACACCGGTTTGTTCAGAATAAAATTTTCTACATGTTTTATTCAAAAATTTTAACTGTTTCTTGGTAAGCAAAGTTATTCTTGCCCAAAGATGAAAAAAATTTGTTTTCACTCCATTTTTTGCATTTGTCACTGGTTTTCTTAAGAACTATTGAACTTACAGTTCTGGGACCTGTTTTATTCAATTTATCAGATCACAAACCATGAGAAATGATTAAATTCGCCCCTTAATCATCTTACCAGAATTTCAGGAAGACCTCATTTCACCTGGTGAGCTTATATCCGGGCGAAACTTTCGCTAGCCGTAACTCGGAAATGAAGCCTTTCCGGACCTATGTTTATATAAACTTTTTTATTATTTTTACATGTACAATGAGCTCCAAAAGTTTCTGCACATCTTCGTGAATCACCCTGTATATAAAATTCGGTGTATGTATGCGTGTATGTTCCCCTTTATCTCCTAAATTACTGAACCGATTTTCATGCAGTTGTTTTATGTTGTAACTATAATGCCGGAGCAGGTTTTAGGATATTGAAACCCTTAAAAAGTTAGCCCTAAAGGGTTAAAAATAATTTTATATCCTACATTAAGGCTTTTATGAGGTTAGATAAAAAAATGCTTGCAGCGAAATCTACCGAATATTTTGTGAACTATGTAGAAAAACATTGAACCGTGTTCGAGGTTATGTTTTTGTTGATGTGCGTGTACTTTGTCGTGATTTAATTGGTGAAAATTAAAAAATGTATATATTTATACTCGAAATAAAATAACTCGAAAACATCCCATTTAAACTTGGCCAAAAGTTCATTTGTTCTTCGAGCTGTATGAGGGCAAGAAAACAAATGAACTTTTGGCCAAGTTAAAATAAGACGTTTTCGATCATCCCCCATGCAGCCCGGACTTGGCTCCTAGTGACTTTCTCCTGTTCCCGAACATGAAGCGGTGGCTTGCATCTCAGCAATTCGCCAATGACGAAGAGCTTCAAAACGCCGTGAATGGTTGGCTACATTCACAGGCGGCAGATTTTTATGCAGAGGGTATTTCAAAGACTGTTCCAAGGTACGACAAGTGCTTGAATCTGTTTGGCGACTATGTCAAAAAATAGAGAAAAACTGTAGTTTTAATATGTAGGCCTATATAATAAAGTTTTTGTATCTTCACGCGTTTACTTTTTATTTCAACACGGAGGTTATTTTCTGGATAACCCTCGTATATTAACTGAAAGGCAACAGCCGGCCGCATTGGCGAAGTTGGTAACGTGCTCGCCTCTCATCATGCGGTCTTGGGTTCGAATCCCATTCAGGCACGGCATTTTTTGATACGTTACAAAAAATCATTTCATCATTCACCGTCTGCATTAGCAGTAATTGCAGTACAGTCGGACCTTAAACCAAAAAAAAAAAAAAAAAAAAAAGAAAGGCAACATGTGGTTAACTAACGGTGCACATGCACACTAGTAAAATATAGTGTCTCATTGTTGAGGTTGGCAGCACTGTCAGATTTCTCTTCATCTTCGTCACCGGCCATCCATATGCAAAAGGCATTCTCGTTACCTCACTATATTTAGTAATATTGATATCGTACCTTTTTTCTAGCTTGGAGGAACCTTCAATCAGAACAATGCTGTTAAAACCAAACACGCCGTTAGAAACCACTGAGGCAATGTAAGTAGCCCATGTTTTAAACTAAAAAATCTGGTGTGTAACACTCACACAACTTTCTCTTGCCAATGCAAATTAACAATAAACCTAACATTAGTAATAAAACATTAGAAATAAACAAAAAACTAACCTTAATAAACAAAATCTAATTTTAATCACGACTGAAAACGCTAAATAAAAATCACCTCAGTTTGGCTTAAAAATACGGAAAATCACTCTTTCACGCTAAACTAGGCACTGTATAAAAAATGCGCTAAATGAAAGTTGTAGATCATTTAATTTCCTATAAATTTTATTACTAGTGTGTTTTACACGTGTACAGGTCATTTGTTCTAGCTAGAAGCTTTCCCACCAAAGCTCTGGGCTGCTGAGCTGTTCTGTTTAGTGGTGGGGGAAGCACCTCGAAGGGAAGTGATCAGTCTCTCTATAGTGCTAGCAGTGTTAAGAGCCTAAGTGTATTATAAATCCTAACAACATTGACTGTATGTTGTAATTTTATATTTTTGTTGTTCTATTCCCTTCACAAGTCTTCACCTCGTGCATTCGGTAGTAAGCCTACTGTTATATGTGCTTATTGTTTTTACAGAAAAGGCAGGTAATACACGGTCAGGCTAGGGAGTCAGTGTCTACAATTTTATGAAAAAAGGAGCTGAACAAAACGGACCAATTTTACTGACCGATGCGCAAAATCGTGTAGCGAGAGAAAGAAGAAGCAAGTTGTCTATGGGGATTTCGTGTAGTAACCAACAGTTCAAAGAATTTTGAAAGAAAAAAGAAAATACCCTGATATGCTAATCAGAACACCAAATAAGAAAAGAATGAGAAGGAAAGTGAAGAATGAAGTGGACGATTCTGTTAAGTGTGTTGTGAGGAGAACAATATATGATTTTCACAAAACAAACGCTGAATGGCCAACTTTGAATTTGTTACTTCCCGTTTTGCGGGAGAAAATTAATTTCAAAGGAAGTAAATGGTCGCTGTGGAAAATAATTAAAGATACGGGATTCAGAATGAGAAAGGGAAAAGACAACAGAAAATATAAAGTTTTTAGTCTAGCGTATTCGTTGTAACAGAGTAGTATACAGTTAGAAAGAGAGGGAATGATCATTAAGTGAGAAGGAGACAACACGTTGAAACTATCCCTACTCTACCTACTCGCGCTCCCCTTACGAGCTTCTTCCAAAAATAAAATGTATACTGTTCGCCAACTACGGTGGCATGTAGGGAGGGTAGCGGGACAGAGAGAGAATGTGTTGCGTTTGCCTTTCCCCTCAACTCATTTCAATCAGTGCACGGTGTTCAAGCGCAATAGTGACAATACGCGATACGCTAGAGCACTCTGCCGGCCAGTTTCGTTCACTACACTCTAACAAGCTCATTTTTGATCAAAAATTCTGAAAAATTACTTTCGCTTCCTAATGAATCTTATTTTATTACACTATAAATGTTATTATTATACTCTGATATTTAGATTAGATACGCTCGTACAAAGTTAGATGTTTAAATCTCATCGCATTTTTGCGTATCACGTAGGCTAATATAACTTCCTTTTAAGGACGACGTAATACGAGTTCTATTATTTTGTTATAAAATACAAAATTTTATCTGTAATTTTATATTTGTTGGGAAGAAACAGAAATAACGAGCTTGAAAAAATCGCTTTTTGAAGGGAAGTCAAAGATAGATCATCGTGTCTGGTGTCTCCTTCCTGTTAGTATTCCAAGAAGCTGAATCATTTTTTATAGTTGTGAACTGTATACCAAACATACATCAATTTTTAGAAATCAACTACACACGCAAAATATCAGTTGTATGAAATTTTAACAAAAAGAACCGCATAGTAAATATAACAGAAAGAGGGTATGACGTCCCTCTCTTTCGGGCCTGTCAAAACGTATGGGTACATTATTTAGAAAAAAAACTTATTGCCTATTACCCCAAATTGAATTGCAGACATTCTCCCCCTAATTTTGTGCGCGCGTAACTAATCGGCTTTCGACAGCGACACAAAATGTTAAAACGATAACCGCACGTACACAACAAAACGAGTAATGAGTATTACTACTTTAGAGGCAGCCTGTATCTTTAGTCGACAGGCTACGGCGCCGTGGTGGGGGATCTACTTACTGCGCATGTACGGCCCGCATGCCACCGTAGTTGGTCACCTTTATACTATACTCCTTGAGTCGCAGCTCCGTGTAGTTGTTGTGGAATGCAGTGCGTTGTTATAGTAGTGGGAGAATGAATTAGTAGTATTTCACAGTGGTGCATTTGTAGTGGTACCGTGTACTAGCTAGACTAAAAATTCATTCTTATCATTAATTTAACAAAACTAATTAATTTAACTCGGCGCATTAATTTAACATATACCTACGGGGTTATTAACTTGGTTGGATTCATAATATTTAACTTACCATTTTATATCAAATATGTAAATAAATAATTGTAATAAATACAAACAAATATGTTAAATAGGGAAAGTTTGAAATTGAATGTTTTGTATCAGAGTATTAGAACAATCGTTCTCCCAGCATTCGTCACTCATTCATTATACTTCACCTGTACCCTTCTACCCGCAACTACGCGGAGCTGGGACTCAAGCAGTACCTTTTCTATTCTTAAATGCTTCACTCATATAATTGGGTGACCATGTGATAAGAGAGAGAACTATATTTTGTAGCCCTGAAACTATCAGATCGAGTGCAAATAATTTAACACTTTATCTGCCTGCTGTTGAGGGTACAAATTATATTGAGAACATATTGAAAAAAAGCTTTACCCATCTTAAACTTGTAATATCTGAATTTTTAGACAAATTCCTTAAACTTGTATTATCTGAATTTTTAGACGAATTCCTTAAACGTTTATTATCTAAATATTTAGACGAATTCCTTAAACTTTTATTACCTGAATTTTTAGACGAATTCCTTAAACTTTTATTACCTGAATTTTTAGACGAATTCGTTAAACTTTTATTACCTGAATTTTTAGATGAATTCCGTTTAGTCCGTACAGCGTCTAGTCCGATTTCTTCCAGATTAATGTGACTTTTATTTTGTGATTGTTGGTTTAATTTTAACAGGTGTACCTACAAACCACAACAGACGATTCCTGCAAACGAACTGGTGCTGCCTCCTTTTTTTAAAGAACAACTCGAAGACATGAACACAAAAAGCAGAGTTACTATAAAACCGGACTTTGAATTTCAGAAGTTATACGAATGCAAAGAATATAGTTCTGAACAATACACACCCAATGTGAGTTTACCATCACAACCTTCTTTTAATAAAAAGAAACATTTCTCTTCACGGTATGTGGGAGCTTGTACTGCGAGGAGCATAGCTCTCCGGTGTTGGAGTTCCTTGACAAGGTACTGCCCGTTGCCAAGCTTTGTGCAGCTGAGAGGTATGCATTACGTCACTTCTACTGTGAGAGTAGTAGTGTTAGTAGTAGTAACGTTTTACTTTCACTATGTTTGTATAGCTATAGGTGTCTCATCTGGCTTGCAGAGAGTTCAGCCTATAATACTATAAGGGGTATCAAAAATGCCCACTTCAAAACAAAATGCATGACACAGTTTTCTATAAAGCGTACATTTATACAATAATATTCATATAGACCCAATTATAATTTATAAAGCTATTTCTAACAATATGTATACTTTAACAAAATTTCGGTAACAGTTTTGAAATAGCGCTACTATAATTTTTTAATTGATTATTAATAATTTATTTATTGTTAGTAAGCATTTTCCACCTTCGTCTGTGTATTTCTTTTGACGGATAACACTCCGGTCCAAACCATCCAAACCTGAAACAGGTTTGGCCCGTACCGAATGTTTTTTGGGTGTCGTAAAAGACAGTGACGATCCTTCTAATTTAAATTTCAATTCTTGTTTATTCACGTAATTGAACATTTTGACTTACCAGCTGTTCCACTAACGCGTTCGATAATTTTCTTAACATCTATAGTAAAAACACCGTGCATTGCTTCCTCGGTCATAAACGTAACCACATTAGCAATTTTCTCCCGAGATTGGCTATGCAGAACTTTACTCCCTCCGATTTTAGACATTTTAAGCTTAATGTAAACTAGTAAACGGCAAAATAATAAACACTACATTAGGTAAATTTGTACTTTAACCATAAAAATTAACAAATAAAAATAGGTAAAACTATAATCTAACACACACACTATTCACACTAACACACATACACATACACACACACACACACACACACATACACACACACACACACACATACACACACACACACAAACACACACACACACACACACAATACACACACACACACACACAATACACACACACACACAAACACACACACACACACACACACACACATACACTAATACACTAATACACTATTCGATCTGCATACATAAAAAACCCCTCGACACTGTATAACCGTAATGATTGTACTGAACGACAATTGTATAAACTTTTAATGACTAAATTCACTGTGCGTTTCATTCGTTAGTTAGGCGTATGTAGTTGATGAGTCACCTGCTGTCAAAACCAGTTTAATTTGTAAATAAACTATGCATACATATAAGATTATAACTGTATAATAACAAAAATAACTGATGATTAATTATAAATACATTACATCACTCCCCATTCGCTTTGTACTGTATTTACAATAAAAGAATGGTACTATGAAATGTAGAAAAGTGTATACATTAGTTTTATGACCAGTCTATAACAATAGATGAGGGACGGGTGGAAGTAGTATATGCAAGCTGATTCATTCGAAGCCTCCACGCGCCAGATGAAATGCCTACACTTATAGTAGTCAAAGGTACTATCCAAACTAAAGTCCAGCCTTTCTTAGTCTTCTTTCTTTCTTAGTCCAGCCTTTCTCCTACTGTCAACAAATAATGACGTCACTGAGCATGCGCATTATATAAAAATGTATACATGCTGATTAAAAAGTAACTACAAAATACTTTTGTAAGAGATTATATTTATCCCCAGAAGGGATTTCAATTTGTAAAGAGATTATATTTATCCCCAGAAGGGATTTGCCAATATGTAGTGAAACTATATTATCTCACACAAGAATTGAAATATTTGTAGTGTGATCACTGCCACTACTGTCAGTTGCATCTGATAGAAAGTTAGCAACAGTTAATTTATTACTGTTAACATGTCCAGTGACATCTATTTTCAGTTTTAACCATACTAACATTTGTTGGTAACGAATAATAATAATAGGCCTATAGTCTGGAAAAATGACTTCAATATTGTAAATGATAATAAAATACATAAATAAAACAATACAACGTAAAAATATTTAAGACTCACTTGCATAACAACACATTGACATCTCCATCAATGTTTTGTTTATCCGTCATGAAATTTATTTGTTATTTTTTACATATCTATTATTGAAAACCTATCAGTTAATCCTTATCATTATAAAGTTAAATAATTTATGTCTCTTCGGTAAATAACACTGAATGGACGGTAAACTTATTTCATGTTAACAGTTTGATCTTAAACCGCCCATTAAAAAAAAATTACAAAGATCGCTTCTTATTCTTAGTTGCCTAGTAACTAAATAAATACTCTTTTAAATATTTCTAGTAATATAAATTAAATAATTTTTGAAGTATTAATTTTTCAATCAGGCTGGAGATGTTTATTTATTTCAATAGACTCAAAAATAAACAACTCCAGATGTGCAGTAAATTTGTCATATTACACTTTCAAAAGTATTTAAATACTAAATACTTTTAAAAAGTATTTTTATAAATGATATTGTTAGGCCTACATCAAATCATGACCGATATTTAAAACACTTTAAGTACTTATAATTTAAAATACAGTTAACTTAATAGGAATACGACATCCATAAAGTTGTTGACCCTAGCGTGCACCCTGTAGTAGCTGGCTTTTGTTTGTTTACAGTAGGAACAAACTTAGGACGGCTGAACTGTACATATAATTCTGTATCGCCGTCTTCAGCGAATAGTCAAAACAACACCCACGTACGTCACCACATTAGGCAGCCTCCTGCCCAGCCCAGAGCAATGAGATGATTAGTAGAGTGTTATGACGTAGCAGTAGTCTGGTACTTCGTCTGTCCCCCTTCATCGCCCACCTGCACAAAGCTCAGATTCATACAGTAGCTTCATTCTACCGTCGTTAAGGCAGTTATCCTGAAGAGGTCTGAATCTCTGGTGACATTTCACTAAATTTTTCCTTGCCGGGAACAAATTGATGGTGTTGAGAACTTGCTGTTGCATCATATTATGGCGACAAAGTTCCGTGTTTTTTTTTTATATTAGGGAAAGTATTGTTTGTTTTCATGTCGATTTTTCGAAATTGAGTTTTCACCGGATATACAAGTTTTCAGACCCCCTGAACCCAAAAAAAACATGTTTTTTAGCGTTTGGTCTCTGTATGTGTGGGTGTACGTGCGTGCGCGCGCGCGTGTGTGTTTGTGTTGTGTGTGTGTGAGAACAAAATATCTCAAGAACGGAATTCGTACGAAGTTGAAACTTAAACCTTAAGTTAGGTACTACTAGAGGACCCGACACGAGCATTTTCATCAAAATCGGTCGATCTGAAGTAAAGTAGTGTAACAGACTTCTCACTTTAGTAAATTTATATTAATAAATTTTAATTATGTAACAGACTTCTCACTTTAGTAAATTTATATTATTAAATTTTAATTAAATAGTTTTGGATGGTATAGGGTCTATGTTAACACCCAGTATGCTGCTACTTATTTTCCAAAGGTGGTACGTGTGTCCAACGAAAACCTGTGCCTGTGGATAAAAGGATCTCTTAATATAAAAATAACACAAAATACATTATTAACTAATATTTATTTAGATGAAACAGCATGCAATTATTAATTATAAAATTTATAAAGTTCTTGGAACTGATGTTATGTAATGTAAATTTAAATATGATTTTATGTATTGATCTTACGGTATCGGAGAAAAAGGCGGATATTCTGTCTATAACTGCGTTGATGTTCTATTAAATTCAGCATATAAATAAATTCAGTTTAGTTCTCAGCACACCATATATGTCCACAACCAAAAAGATATTTAAAATAAGCGGCCGGATTGATTGTTGTTCACGTCTCACACACAACTGTTCCTATCACACTCTCATGCACCACTCTCCAGTGCCCATGAACAATTGCTGCTGGACACTCCACTCTTCCAGACCGTGTCACCATTCTTGCCGGGATCCATCCGCCCAATCATAGTTATTTTCCAACGCTCTATTTTTATGATAATCTGGATCTGTTTATAAGTTATGATCTTCAACTCTCCGCTTTCTTACACATCCGTCCCATTTGGTTTAAATAAAAATCTATCTTTAAAATTAACACAATCATCAAGATATTAACACATTCGCGGCTGACTATTTTTCGTTAAATCACTCCCGTGCTGTTAACTTTTTTTAACAATTACGTTAGTCACTAATAAAAAATAGGTATGGTACACATTTTTTCTTTGAAATCATGTTTACGGCTCGGAAAAGTGGGTTTTCTATACGACGCAACTGTTGCGTCGTGAGCACTCGGTAATGTCGGAGTGCAAAATATGCCACTTGGTTGAAGACGCATACGTTGCGTCGCCCTCTATTTTCTCTTAGTTCGGTACTCGTGTAGAGAATAACAACACGCTAATATTTTATTTTATCATAATGCCTATTTTTATTGAACCTAATTATAACACAATAAAATACTAATAAACAACAATACAAAAAGTAATACGTTACATACACTACTAATATAACTACTAATAAAAATTAAAAAATATATACTAAAATAAAAATTATACTAATATACATTTTTGAAAAACATAAATGAGTAGATAAAAAGAAATATCAATACATAGATCTACTGTATAGAAAAACAATTAACTGGTAATGCTAAATTATTTATATATCACTAAGTAATGTAAAAGTAATTTAGTATTTGTGAAAAAATCTAAAACATGGAGTCAAACATAGTCCTGAATTTTCTGGACAATTTACGCAATAATAAAATTGCTGTCTTGTCTTTTTTTGTTTTGTGTAGAGCAATATCGGCATTATCGCCTTAGTTTTTTACCAGCTAGACCCAACGTTACGATCTCTGGTAAATGCATTTTACCACTTACAGGTACCACGCGACTGATAGGCTCTGGCAAGAAGTGCTTGCAAATGATACACTGATAATCATGGATATCTAATTTGGGTTTATTGGAATTATATTTTTGAAACAAATAATGACTATTTATTAGCATCATTCAAGATTGTCGAAATATTTCGTCAGTGCACAAACGTATTAAAGTGTAACACAGGACCGATCCACAACTCAAATCACTGGCTACGGTTATCCACACTATTCTCTAGACCTTTCTAAGTGCTCTAGTATAATACCCAACAGTTTCAATAGTGTTAACCCCCACAAAAAAATACAACAACAGGTAGAATACCGGGACGCAAGACGTGCGTTGGTGAGCACGGGAGGTAAAACCTTTAGGACGCAACATATGCGTCGTTAGCATCGAATTGTGTTAATATATTTAAGATGTTTGAAATAAATTATCCGCTATTAATAATTCATCCTAGAGAAACAAATACTCTAGAATCAGACCACAAAATGTCACGCTACAGTAGTAGTTATTCATGTAATTTTTCAATTTTTTTGCGTTTTTTTTTAAAAAATGCCTCTACGATTTTTAAAATCGCCTCATTCACTACATTTTTACTTTCTCTTGCCTATATGAATATATAGGAAGGAAAGTATTGTTTTCATGTCGATTTTTCGAAATCGAGTTTTCACCGGATCTATACGTTTTCAGACCCCCTGAACCCAAAAAACATGTTTTTAGCGATTGGTGTGTGTGTGTGTGGTGGTGTGTGTGTGTGTGTGTGCGGTGTGTGTGTGTGTGGTGTGTTTGCGCGCTTGTGTGTGTGAACAGAATATCTCAAGAACGGAACATCGTACGAACTTGAAACTTGAAACTTAAGTTACATACCAGTACCGGACGCGACACGAACATTTTCATCAAAATCGGTCAACCGAAAGTAGTAGTTTATTCGTATAATTTTTCAGTTTTTTGCGATTTTCTCAAAAACTGGTCCTACGATTTTTTTTAAAATCGCCTATTTTACTCAATTTTTTATTCTCTACAAGATAGGGTAGGCGCCATGTTTGCTGAAATTCTCGGTGAGGCTGTTTTCACGTAAAAACGTTGTTTTTTTAAAGATTACGGCTTTAATATGCAATTTAGAGAAAATATTTATATAATAAAAGTTGTAGAAAATTTAAAATCCTACAACTTTTATTTCAACATTTTTTTGTATAACGCTTAGTTTAGCGGTAATTTGCGATTTTCTGTTTTTTTCTCACGAAAACGTGAGAAAAATCGATTTTTTTAACATTTCGGCTTTAGTATGCATTTTACGACAAAAGTGTATATAAACCAAATTTATAAAAAATTAAAAGATCTACAACTTTTATTAAGAGCATTTTTCTCTACAGAGCCTAGTTTAGAGAGAAAGAGTGATTTTCCGTATTTTTACACCAAACTGAGTTCGAATTTCATTTTGCGTGTTTCACTCATGATTGAAATATGGTTATATTTTTAAGATTAGTTGTTTGTTTATTTCTAATGTTTTATTACTAATGTTAGGTTTATTGTTAATTATTTATATTGGCAAGAGAAAGTTGTGTGAGTGTTTCACACCAGATTTTTTATGATCTAAAAGATAGGGTATGCCTATTACACATTTACTTAGCTTTTTGTGTCCTTCGGTCCTAGTCTGAAACCTGCGTCGTAGGGCTGAAGTCTTCCAGGAGTCCATTGATTGGCTTCAGTTTCTTTCATTATTTACCTCTAAACACTCACACAAACAGTAAACTAAGTCTAACACAAACACAAGTAAAACCTACACTTAAAACGTTTGAACTGATCGCTGTAAAAATTCACGGTTCAACAAACATAAATTACACTAATTATAGCTAGCGAAATACCTGACTCAAACTTCACTTAATCACCAACTGAAAGAAGCACAGAGACAGCATAGGAATGAATCGCTCGCTGACTGCCTGCACGTGGCAACGCTGGAGGGAGCAGAGAGCAGGGGGAGCGCTCCGGCTACGTCGTCACCATCGGACCATTTTTCATGCGGGCTACTCTAGTATACAACCTAACATACTCTAGTGTACTCTCTAGTACACTCTAGGACTCTGTAGAACTCTCTAGTGTACTCTAGTACACTCTAGGATTCTCTAGTGTTCTCTAGTACTTTCTAGTATACTGTAGGACTCTCTAGTTTACTCTAGGACTCTCTAGTACACTCTTAGTACTCTCTAGTTTACTCTAGGACTCTCTAAAATACTCTAAGACTCTCTAGTATACTCTAGACTCTCTAGTATACTCTAACACTCTCTAAAAATACTCTAGTAATCTCTACTATACTCTAGTATACTATTTACAAATGAATTGTGTCCGTGGTTTTTTGTTTCAGTTTCGAGAAAAAACCAAATTTTACGTGCTGGTATGGGAGCCGCAAATCGTTGATCATTATGGCATGTTGATCTGGCGGGCAAACAGAGCTTGTATATCTTAAAGGAGAAGCAGAACTCAATTTTAGACTTCATATACTTGTATAACCCCTTCGCCTCGCTAACTACACCAAAACAGTCCCAACCGGAATCGGTGGAGACGGCTCCGATTCCAGAAACTTCCTACCTACGAGTGTATTATGAAGGTCAGTAAATAATACATTGGTACTTTCTCTTGCCTATATTAATATCTGTACCTAAGAGGTAAAGGAAGTTAACTCCATTTTTATAATTTTTCAGAAGAACCAATAACATGAAGTTTTTTATTTTGTAAAGTATTTCTGAAGGTACGCCCATAGCAGACAGGTGGAGTGTCAAATTATTTACATTCAATCTGTTCGTTGCAGGGCTAAAATAAATAGCTCTGTTTCTTATCACATGGTCAGCCAATTAAATGACTGAATCATTTGAGAACAGAAGAGGTAGAGGTGTAAAAGATACTAATCAGAGATATCTCCTCTGAAAGTAATGAATTTCATTAAACAGCCAGACCCTGTGGTGATTGAAGTGAAGGTGTTATTTGCAGAGTGGAAAATGCGCTTTTCAGAGGGCCCGGCATGCTGATAAGCGTACTTTTCCACTCAGTGAGGGAGACAATGGTAAACCACCTCACTCCTCGTTTTACTTAGTAAAACCTTTACAGGTTCAAATTAGCCTTTCGGCTGATGACCTAAACAACATTCTGAAGGTGTAAACATTTTAAAAATTTGTACCAAATAAAATAGCTTCTGATACAGAGATTTAAATGACTAAACAACTTTTTTAACTTCTACTACCCCTGACCAACCACAGGACTTCATACTCTTTACATCTTTCTGCGTTTTAATTACAGTACGTTAGTGTTAATCCACAATGTAACTTGAGTTAATCGAACAAAAACAAAACTTAGACAAAATATATTATGCTAACTCTATTCTGATAAAGAAACAACATTTTACCATAATGTTAATAACTTTAACAATAATGTTTGAAAAAATTACAGAATTCAAGCAAATTCTGATGCCTGTCAGTAAGACAATAAAATCAAAATAAGAGGGTTATCCAGAAAATAACCTCCGTTTTGAAATAAAAAGTAAACGAGTGAAGACACAAAAACTTTATTATATACATATTAAAACTACAGTTTTTTTCTATTTTTGGACATAGTCGCCAAACAGATTCAAGCACTTGTCGTACCTTGGAACAGTCTTTGAAATACCCTCTGCATAAAAATCTGCCGCCTGTGAATGTAGCCAACCATTCACGGCGTTTTGAAGCTCTTCGTCATTGGCGAGCCGCTGAGATGCAAACCACCGCTTCATGTTCGGGAACAGGGGAAAGTCACTAGGAGCCAAGTCCGGGCTGTATGGGGGATGATCGAAAACGTCCCATTTTAACTTGGCCAAAATTCACTTGTTTTCTTGCCCTCATACAGCTCGAAGAACAAATGAACTTTTGGCCAAGTTAAAATGGGACGTTTTCGATCATCCCCCATACAGCCCGGACTTGGCTCCTAGTGACTTTCACCTGTTCCTGAACATGAAACGGTGGCTTGCATCTCAGCAATTCGCCAATGACGAAGAGCTTCAAAACGCCGTGAATGGTTGGCTACATTCACAGGCGGCAGATATTTATGCAGAGGGTCTTTCAAAGACTGTTCCAAGGTACGACAAGTGCTTGAATCTGTTTAGCGACTATGTCGAAAAATAGAGAAAAACTGTAGTTTTAATATGTATATAATAAAGTTTTTGTATCTTCACTCGTTTACTTTTTATTTCAAAACGTAGGTTATTTTCTGGATAACCCTCGTAATTCAAAATAAAATAATTTATTGTCAATAACGTGTATACATTCAATTAAAATTGAAAATAGTAGTAATTTTAAAAATCTTTTGCATAATTATGCAAAAGTAGAGTTAATGTGGTTACGACAACTTTTATAGAACTTTCTTTCTGATTTCCAAACTTAATTTGGCCAAAATTGGAGTTAACACCCTTTACCTCTAGAACACAGATATATAATATGCTTTTCACGGTTGATGATCTCTGCTGTTCGACCCGTTTAGACCAATCAGGACGTTTGCCAGCGTTGTCAAATTTTACCTAAAGAAAACATTACGCGCGCATGCGTATAAGAGCCACATTAGTTCAGTCTCGTCTTGCATCTCGTACTGAACACATCGATTATAGAGCGCGTTAACATGCAATACTTTATAATATAAACAGCTGACTGTATGTTCATAGGTTATAATTGTTATTGAAAGACCAAATAAATGGCTGACAAAATATTTAACAGAGCTACTAGAGCAATTATTGGCAACGTTGCTGGCAATATATTGGCTAGCTATGAAGTGGGTAGGGGGGGGGGGGCAATGCGTATGTTCGCGCTCATCAACCTTGAAAAACTGTATTGGTAAAAAAGTATTGTTTTCATGTCGAATTTAAGAAATCGAGTTTCCACTGAATATGCACGTTTTCAGACCCCCTGAACCCAACAAAATATGTTTTTAGCGATTGGTGTGTGTGTGTGTGTGTACAAAATATATCAAGAACAGAACATGGTACGAAATTAAAACTTGAAACTTAAATTAGGTACTACTACCGGACCCGACACGAACATTTTCATTGAAATCGGTCAACCGGAAGTAATAGTTTATTTGTGTAGTTTTTCACTTTTTACGATTTTCTCAAAAACGGCTCCTACGATTTTTTAAAAAAATCGCCTCGTTTACTACATTTTTTATGCTCTACAAGATAGGGTAGGCGCCATGTTTGCTGAAATTCTTGGTCATAGCGGTCACAGATCTTTGCACGTTCATTTGCATGGCATTGGTTTAAAATAGGTTAACTGTAAAAGTGTCTTTAGGCAACTAGACGAGTCCATCGCATCATAACAACAGGCGATATTAGTGTATTCTACACTAATACAACACCGATTTCCTTAAACCTCCGGTCCCTCAGGTAGATGGCCTCGTCCTTTACCTCGTACTTTACCTGAATATATTGTTCATTATTTGAATTAGTAAGTTAAAATCGTGTGAGTCATTAACACCAGATTGTTATTTCCCGTTTACTATTTTTCAGGGGTGATGAGCTCTGAACGGTCGCATTGCTCCTACTCAACTTCATATAGCCAGCCAATAATTTGCCAATACTTGCTCTTGTATTTCTGATATATATTTGGTCTTTTAATATAAATTATAACCTACAAACATACAATTAGCTGATTATATTATAAAGTATTGCATGTTTACGCGGTCTATAATCGATGTGTTCAGTACGAGATGCAAGACGAGAGTGAACTATTGCGGCTCTTATACGCATGCGTGCGTAATGTTTGTCAGGTACAATCTGACAACGCTGGCAAACATTCTGATTGGTCTGAAATATTAACTAGTAGCAACCCCCGCTCGCTTTGCTTCGCTTCACATCAGCTAATGTAGGCCTCATTAATTTATTTTAAAACCTCTCTATTTACAATATTTGTGGTTTTGTTGCCCTGTGGTAGCAAAATAAATTGGTTTTCTGCACTTCCAGCTCTAGAAAGTCCAACATAAAGTTGTCCATGAGTGAAGTACTCTTGTCTCAAATCGATGCCCACAGTTTTAAATGTTTGTCCCTGCGATTTAACAGAATTGAATAGAATGCATATAAGAATACTGATGGAAAAGAAAGAGACTATTGATATATGGCTGAGATAAGAGACAGTAATACGTGGGTGCGGTTCGCAGAGTAATTGGAAATATATGACTCATTCACCACTACCTGTCGAATGAAAACAAATATAAGAAATACAGTAGAAAAATAAAATTTTTAAATATTTCCGAATTTTTAATGTTTTTGGAATCGAATGTTATTCTTTCTTCACGTTTTTCGATGATATATAAAAGTTGAATCGTGTTTCTAGCCCAAAAAACACACCACCCAGAGGACTTTGAGAAAATAAATGTGCTATGCACCTGATGGACTAAAACATGCGACATGGTCACAGTTTAAGTTGCTTAACTCACTTAATTAAAGTTATTTAAAGTTGCAAAATAGCCTATATTGATCAGGAAGCTCTAAGCTATGAAACAATGAAAGATTTTTTAAAATCAGTTCAGTAGTTTCTGAGATTACTTCATACAAACAAACAAACAGACGTTTCTTCTTTATTATATTAGTGTAGATAGGCAAGAGAAAGTAATAAACAACCTATTTACAATCAACAACCAGAAACTGCGTTAAAATAACGGGTGTTTCAAAAAGGACGCACTTCGAAGTTTGAGAACCCTAATTTATTACATTAAGTAATTACAAATTATACGGTATGAAATTATTACCTTTATAACATTCAGATTACCTTTAAAACTTCACAATAAATGTTCAAAATGACTCCTCCGCTTGTAATGCAAGTTCGGACAAGTTTCATTACATTTGCAGCCACTTTTCGTAGTGTTTGCTCATTAATGTTTGTAATCTCAAGACTTCTAATATTAGCCTTCAATTCTTCAATTGTATGAGGATTGTTTTTAAAAACCTTACTCTTTTAATTCCGCTAAAGAAAAAAATCTACAGGAGTAAGATCTGGGGATCTTGGTGGCCACAATCCTTTTGATACCACACGATGACCAAAAAATTCACCTAACATATTCAGCGTTTCAGTAGAAGTATGGCACGTTGCGTTATCCTTCTGAAACCAACAATCTCGATCGTGTAATTCTAACGACGCTATAAATTGTTCAATTAAGTTGCGGCACACGACACCATCTACAGATGTGTCAAAAAATAAAGGCCCAACAATACGACGCCGGGAGATCGCACACCAAACACCAATTTTACGTGTGTGTAGTGGACGTTCATGAAATGTGTGAGGATTATGAGCACTCCATATTCGGCAGTTTTGGCTGTTGATGTAACCATCCAAGTGGAACCATGCTTCGTCACTCAAAAAAATACGATCCAATATTACAACACCGTTGTCATTAACAAGAGAACGTATCCAACGACAATACCGTATACGTTTCCCATGGTAAACTTCTTTCAGTTCATGAACGACACCGATGCGGTAAGGATGCAGATTTAATTTTTTTGTAGCCCTTAAAGCGGAAGTTAGTGATAATCCAGCCTGTGAAGATAACTTTCTAAGTGATTTGCCGGGTGAGGTAGTCAAACGTTGTTTCACATCGTCCAAAACGTGTTCTTTTAACACTGATGGTCGACCTGTGATTTTCCGATCCTGTACACTGCCAGTCTCAAGAAATTTATTAATCAGACGCGATATTGTGGTGTTATTAGATACTTCAGAATTGGAAAATTTTAACTGGAACTCGTCTTTCACTCGTTCGTAAGATTTATATGCGCAATAACTTTCAATAATAAAAACACGTTCATCCTTTGAAAAAACCATGTTTGAACTTATACAGACACTGCAGACACAAATGAATAGTGGGATAGCACTAGTTCATGTCGGTAATACACAATGGGTCAATAATGAGTACGGTAGTGCCAACTGTTATTTGGGGGGAAAAATATTCCCTATGCAGAAAATATCAACTCTTAAACTTCGAAGTGCGTCTTTTTTGAAACACCCGTTATTTATTCCTACCATTACGGTATGCTAACGATTCGTTCGTCTTCTGTTGCAGATATAGAGTCGATCCAAATTCTTCCTAATTTAAATGACGAATATTACAATGGGTACTTGAATCCCAAATGGTACAAGAGCAGGGCATTTAGTGTCTATCCTGGTGTATAGTTCGTTTTCTATTAGTTGAGTCCTAGCGTAAACAAGCCACCGGGTGAGTGGAACCAACAGTACAGAGTGTCAGGGTAATCGCATGGTGAAGAGGGAGAGGTCGGGGTAGAGATAGAAGTGGAGGTGGAGGTGGAGGTCACGGTACCTCTAGGTAACATAAATACATTGTGTGTTATGAGCGCACGCATAGTGAAGAGGTCGAGGTAGAGGTGTAGCTCGCGGCCCTCCAGAAGGTCTTGCCCGCCCGCTTTTGAAGACAAAATAGTTTGTCTTTTGGAGCGGTGTGCAGTGCGGTGTATCAAGCGGCTTCTCTGTAATTGGTCCGTTCAAGGCCATAGGTGACATGAAGGTTGCAGTATTTTGTACAGTTTTCCAACTTTGGTGATATGTTGTCGGAAATGTATGAAAATGTTTCAGGAGTCATCCTCATGTATTCTTGGAATTTTTCTGGGTATTCCTTAAATTGCAAAAAAAGGTGGTGATATTCTCCCAGATCTTGTCGCACTTGATTTATGGGATGAACACTAAACTCACGATTACTTAAAGTGCCAATCAGCCACCATTTACACGCTGTTGACATGTCATCACTATCTTCACTACTGTCGCTTAACATTGTAAAAAGATAAACTATCCTAACAACCTCTCTCCTTGCAACACAGTGAGTGAAGTGCGTCTAGAATGTATGCAGGTTGTAATGAGAGGTTACGCTAGCTAGACGGAGAAAGACTGCCCTCAAATCGTGTGAGAAAGCAGCGCGGTAACCCTCTTCACTATGCGGCACTCCCTCTGCCTATACCTCTACCTCCACCTCCACCTCGACCTCTCCCTCTTCACCATGCGATTACCCTTAAAAACATTTTGCTTACAGTACGCCCGTTCGTACCTTTCATCCCGTTGCTTGTACCCTTCCGTACACCGCTCTTCGTCCTCCACGCTCTCTCGCTCTATCAATTTCCAATAATTGAAAAAAGCAATACGTAAAAATATTAATTTCATTTTCTAAAGAAATGGGAAGGACGGGAGTCGTAGGATTATTAATCTAATTAATAACTAATATTATATTACTAATACTAATTACCGTAATACTAATAACTAATTAAAACTAATATTTAATTAAAAACTAATACTAATTAATAAGAAAGTTATCTAAATAAATAAATAAATTAACTAAATTTGTAAGAAAATGTAAGCTACAATTTAACTGAAATTATAAAAGAAATAACTACTATTGGTACAAGAATCTAAACGGCAGAAGAGAAAGAGAGAGAGACGCAACTACAACGATCAACAGGTAGGATAGCTCTGACAAGACAGTGACAACTACATTGGAAGGCGGAATGTGGTAATAGCGGGCCAGAGACAATGTTTTTAGGAATGCATGAGGTTGTTACACGGGCGTAGCTATACCAGCTCAGCTGAATGCTGCTCCATCGGTTGAACCTGGTTCCGCTGGTAGCCTGCTCTAACGTGCTTCCAATCTCGCCGCGGCCTAACAACTTGAATCCACAGCAACTCCTGTTTGCGTCAACCCTGGTCTCTCTCTCTCTCTCTCTCACTCACCCCTCTCTCTCTCTCACTCTCACTCTTTCTCACTCACTAACTCTCTCTCTCTTTACCTTTCTCTCCCCCTCCTCTCTCTCTCATTCTCTCTTCCTCTCTCTCTCTTCCTCTCTCTCACTCTCTCTCTCACTCTCTTACTCTCACTCTATATCTCTCACTCTCACTCTTTCTCACTCGCTAACTCTCTATCTCTCTTTTCCTCTCTCTCTCTTCCTCTCTCTCACTCTCTCTCTCTTACTCGCTCTCTCTCTCACACACTCTCTTACTCTCTCTCACACACTCTCTTACTCTCTCTCACACACTCTCTTACTCTCTCTCTTTCTCTCTCTCTTTCTCACTCACTAACTCTCTATCTCTCTTCCTCTCTCTCTTCCTCTCTCTCACTCTCTTCCCCTCTCTCTCTCTGACGCGCTCTCTCTCACACTCTCTCTCTCACTCTTTCTATCTTACTCTCTCTCACTTCCTCTCTCTCTCTCTTACTCTCTCTCACTCTCTCTCTATCTCTTACTCGCTCTCTCTCTCACACACTCTCTTGCTCTCACTCTCACTCTTTCTCACTCACTAACTCTCTCTCTTTCACTAACTCTCTCTATCCCTCCCTCTATCTCTCTCTCTCTGTCACTCACATCTCTCTCTCACTGTCACTCTTTCTCACTCACTAACTCTCTCTCTCTCTTTCCCTCTCACTCTCTCTCCCCTCTTCCCATCTCTCTCTGTATATACGTGGCGTTAGTCCACTAAAATCTCTCACTTATAAAATTTTGAATAAATAGAAATGTTAATATTTTCATTAAACCAGTTGTGTTTTTATTTTCCAATTGGTGTACAACAAACACCACTTCACTTTCGGGGTTTCCCACCGTTGTATTTTTACAACATCTTGTATTATTGAAAATATTTCTTACAAACACTTATCATTACCTACAGTATTCAGATGAACTGCAGTCCCCTAGCCGTGGGAGTGGGAGAATGCATAACGCTCTCACTCGCACAAGCCATACGTGCCGTTCCAATAACATTGTCTTTAATTTTACTCATGGTTGTGAGCAAGCGTTGTATGCATGCAGTAAACTAATAAGCAAGATAACGACTGTAGTATGTTTTCAGATTTGAATTATAACGGTAAAGACCTTTGAGCGCATGCGTAGTTGTGCCACATATCTCCCTCTCACTCGCTCGGCTATGAGACATTTTAGTTCGTCTGATACCTATACTTTAATATTAATATATATAATTTTTGAAGTAATATTATTAAATACATATTTGAATAAATTTTCAGTTTTGTAAAATGTATTACTAAAAAATTTCCCATAACGGGTAGGTGGAGTGTTAAATTGTTTGCACTCGATCTGTTTGTTCCAGGGCTACTAAAAATAGTTCTGTTTCTTATCACATAGTCAGCCAATTATATGAGTGAACTATTTAAGAATAGAAGAAGTGGAGGTGTACTGTGACACTAATCAGAGTTATCTCCTCTGAGGGTAATGAATTTCATTATACAGCCAGACCCTGTGGTGAATGAAGTGAAGGTGTTATTGCAGGGTGGAAAGTAGATACTTTTCAGAGGGCCTGGCGAAGTCTCTCGCAGAGAAGAGGCAAAATCGGCCTGCTACTAGCTTTCTCAATAACACTTCATTGTGTACCAATTCCAGTGTACTATAGTATTTTTCCGGCCGCATTGGCGTAGTTGGTAACGTGCTTGCCTCTCATCATGCGGTCTTGGGTTCGAATCCCATTCAGGCACGGCAAATTTTCATACGATACAAAAAATCATTTCATCCTTCACCGTCTGCATTAGCAGTAACTGCAGAATAGTAAGACGTTAAACAAAAAAAAAAAAATCTGGTGTGAAACACTCACACAACTTTCTC